>CM046788.1:2706502-2824002 GCA_025617405.1 Perca schrenkii
TATATTTTGTTAGTGAGACTCTCAGGTGAATCCAGATAAAAGAAATCATTGATACTGTACTTGAAATACTGAAGAAAAAAACAGCGGGCTGGGATTGCCTCCACACAGCTCTCACAGACAGTTTCCCATTTCGTGAAATACCTGTGTTTGTCACGGCCCCATGCACTGATATGCACCCCCAGCCGGACCGGTTATAAACACAAAGAAGAGCTTGGCAACACACACAGAGGGAGTGTGTCTTCATTCTCTGCTCGGGACGCCATTACTCCACTGTATCTTCACAGAGCAAACAGCTGTTTGCTGCTATATTAATGTTCTGAATGTCCAGTACAGAACCTTTGATGAGTGATGTTTATGAAAGGGACAACATGGATTAATTATGGCGATATGGAGAAAATCAGATAGGACGATATTCTTGACCAAATACATCGATGTCGATTTTGCGACGATGTTGTAGGGTTGACTATTGGTGCTTTCACAAAATGTTAACCCAATGACTCTTTGGATAAATAATCATCAATAATGTGGCAGTTTCAAGTGAAATGATCTTTATACTGACTATGTTTACATGTATGCACAAAGATAGCGTGATGTTAAAACAAATCTGTAATTCTTCAAATGATATTCCCTCAAAATGTTTCACGAGAGATTTTCTGAGAAAATTGACTCATGTGCTTGTTATTATCAATTTAGATGACATAATTGTATATCACGATATCTCGATATATGATTTTATCATGATATGATTCCATTGAAAGCCGATAAATTATCACATTGAATTATTGCCCATGCCCTAGGATTAAGAATAAAGCTTTCAAAGACAGGTTTAGAGCTTTAGATAGATGGTATTTTGTGTCACTAATGCTAAAAATGAAATGTTGCTCTTGGTGTTGGTGCATGTATAAAAATGCATGTCAATCTAACCTTTTTAATCTGTTCTCGGTCTACACCCACGATCATCAGGACACATGGCATCTTTTCATTGGCGTCCACGGTCCTCAGGTTTGGTGTAACACCATGCAGTGACCCTATCAAGTTGTGCTACCTGTGAAATATTGCAGCTTAACAGCTTAACGTTACAATATGTCATTTTCCGCCGCTAGGGGTCTCTCGACCATGGATTTAACCCTACACTTTTGATGATGTTGTGACGTTGTTGCCTTCATTGTCATTCATCTACACCCTCCATTGGCTCCCAGTGCTTTTAGAATCGATTTTGAGATTTTAATGTTTGAATGCCTTAAATGGCCTGGCCCCGGAGTATTTGCCTGAGATTTTAACCCTTCGCGAGCCCAACAGGTCATTGTGGTCATTAAATCAACTGGTTTAAGAAGTCCCAATGTCGAGGTACAAACTGTGGGGTGATGGCGCCTTCCTAGTTGCTGCCCCAAGACTTTGGAACAGGTTACCCCTGACATTTGCAATAATTAAGATGTAGCTCTTTTCAGATCCAAACTAAAAACTTATTTATTTGTAATAGCTTTTAATACATAGTAGTGGTGTGACAATGTAAAAATATTTAGCTAAAAGTTTATTGTTATTCTTATACTGTATTTTTTTCTATCTTTTTCTATTTAAAGAGTGTTTTGTAAGATGCTAAAATCTGCTGCTGGAAATCTAATTTCCTTGCGGGAGTCATCCCAAAGGGATCAATAAAGAGAAGTCTAAGTCTAATTTCCCTCTCCTTCTCATGTTTCTATGCAACCTTTTCTGATCTTACTGTTTTCTATGTTTCATTCTTTTTATTGTATGTTATGTTGTTTTATTCTTGATTCTTGATGTAAAGCACTTTGGATACCTCCTGGTTGCTGTAAAGCGCTATATAAATAAATGTTGGTTGATTGATTGAATGATTGATTGATTGGTTGGTTGGTTGGTTGGTTGGTTGATTGATTGATGGATTGATTGATTGTTAACCATTGCCGATTGAAATGTATCTGTTCTGGGAGAAGTTAATGTATGAAAGTTGTATTCAGGTTGTTCATGTCATGTCATTCTAATGAAATAGCTTCTGTGCTTCCCACATCATTTCTTAGATTTGATTAGTGGGGGGCGCCTTGCTAGTAGCCAAGGAGGACACGGAGGATTAAAATAAAATGGACTATTCAGAATTGGTAATTATCTTCACTCTCTGAACATAGCCATAGTGAAAAATCCAGAGAGAGTTGTGTGGAGCTGATAGTCTTAATTAGCTTTGTAGCAACTAATTTGGCAATGGCTTGAATGGAACGGACATTCATAAATGTGGTGTAATTCTAAAATGTTGGATTTATGAGGACTATGTTTAACTGCTCCTCAGATCTCTGCAGGGTAAATCCAGACAGCTAGCTACACCATATTTGTCCTATCTGAGGTTTTCTGTTGCACGACTAAACCAAACTTTGAATGTACACGTTCCACCAAAACAAGTTCCTTCCCGAGGCTATTTTGCAGAGGCACTGCCCAAGATGATTGTGATTGGTTTAAAGAAATGCCAATAAACCAGAGCACGTTTTTCTCCCATCCCAGAATGCTGTGTGGACTAGCCATAACCTCCCCCGCAGTGCTGTGGAGGAGGGTGTGGCAATGCAAGACTACTGTTCAACAGTCTCAAAGAGTGTCTATCTTTCCAGACAGAACGAGCACAAGGGAGTGAGAAAAACCTACCCATGTCACAAACAGCAGTGCATGTACAACAGTGTTATTGCCATTGGTGGAGGATGAGTTGAGGCCAATGAAAGTGGAGCCTTTGAAATCTGTGAGTTCTAGACAGCTACACAAGAGATTAAAAAACCCTGAATTCAACCATCACGTGCTCTTCATTGAAAGTAGCCTCTGATGTGCCCCGGCAGGGTTAATGCAGGTTTTGCAGACTGCTGTATTAAACCCTTCCACGCAGCCCTGGGGGGCTTTCTCAGGTCTGATACCATGTAATAACCATACCAATAATAAAACCATACTGACTGTAGCAGTCAGGGACAACTTCAATTACATCAAAGATGGAACAGAGTGACCGGACCACATCTGATTTTTATTGAAGACCAGTATCAAAGCAATGATCACTTTGTTCTGTTTGGGAATGTATCACTCCATTTTTGTGCGCTCCGTGTGTATATGGCTGTGTGTGTGTGTGTGTGTGTGTCTTCCTATCTGTGTCAGTACGAGCAATAACCTAATGAGTATAATAGAGCTGTTATATTTTTAATAAACACAGCAGGCAGCTGTAGTCTGCTGAGGCTCATAGGTAAATGGACGGAGAGATAGTCAATGACTCACCATGGTACACTTACTGCTGATTACAGAAACGCAGCACTTACTGTGCATATGGACTGTGTGTGTGCACACGTGCACACCTCTACATTATGTGTCTGTGTGTGTGTGTGTGTGTGTGTGTGTGTGTGCGTGCATGCTCAAAAGACCCTTTTTATGCAAGAAAACTGTGTGTCCGTGCTTGTGTGCGTCTATTTATGAGTTACAGTTTTTCATTAGCACACTAGAATATGTGTGTGTCTGTGTGAGCATACACAGACACTTTTTCATCCAAAACTTCAAAGTTGTGTACGCAGTCGGATGCGTGTGTGCGAATGTGTGCGCATCCCATTACTTTCACTCTCTGTTGACTAAATGAAACCCCGTCTTGGCAATTTCTCCTCCTCAGCACCCATTCACTCTCCCAGTGCTGCCCGCACAATATTAAAAATCTCCCTTACTCCCAGCACACCGGCCACGCTCGCCAGCTCGCACGTCTCCAAGCATGCTTTTTCCTGTCTGCGTGACGTCTTTATGTCTGTTAAACAATATCAGGCGGAATCCCAGGAGTAAAATATGATCAAAGCGTGGAAGTTGGGGAGTGTTTTCCCCACCTCTATTGTCTTCCAGCAGAGCAGATTATGAAGATGAAGCAGGGAGACATAAAGCAGAGATGTTGTTTATTTTCAATGATCAATAAGCGTTGCCGTTCTTAATCAAGTTATATTAAATCTTCGTAATTTCATATTGCAGGATTCCAATTACTAAGTCACTACTACCTTCATAAAGCAAAGCGATTGCAAAAAATGTAACTAGTGTTCATATTAATTCACTTCAAATGCAGCCACTGTTTATGTTAATATTTTTAGTATTACTGTACTTATTACCATAAGCATCATTTACGGGGCTACAACCCCTCCCCTCCCCACCACCACCACCACCACCTCCAATAACCAAAACTGGGCTTTTTCCAAAATTTTTGTTCCTTTTTATAGTTTGTTTTTGGCACTTCTTCCGAAGTTTTTGTCTCTTATTCCGACGTTCATCGCCTTTTGACGTTTCTGTCTGTTTTTTTTTTTTTTGTCCCGGGACCTCCCTAGATAGACCTCACCCCCCCCCCACCCCCCACCCCCCACCCCCACCCCCACCCCCCATGTTGAACCCAAAGCTACACCCTTGCTTATTACTACTTATTATTATTACAGTAGCAGCAGGAGCACAGAAAAGATGAATACACACATAGAATGTTCCCAACCTATGCAGATTATAAGTATGAACTATATATACTGTATAGTGAGCACTGAAGAGTCTATGAGATTGAGGTGATAATGGGAGGGGGGGGTTAAATTAATATACAGTATACAGTAGATACACAACTTTTCATTATTCCTCTTTGGCTGTTTAAACAACCTTAATAAATATAGATTATATATTACTCAATCCAACAATAACTAACATACATATTACAAGCATACAGTGTATTGTCTTAATATTTAGGTACTTTATTAGTACACATAAATACCTTTAAGTGTCTGCATGTGATTTTTTTCCGGCATGCATTCTGTTAAAACTGTATATATCATGAGTATTATCATTATCATTTAAATACATGCTCCTTTAAAGCTACATCGTGTAAGAATGTCTCCCATCTAGCGGTGAAATTGTACATGACAACCAGGGCCGTACTATTATCTAGTATGTGGAACTATTGGCATTTTATCCTATATGTAAATATCTGATTGATATGCCTAATATGATTGCCTACCCAGCCCTGCACACTGCCCCTCTACCTGTCTGTTTCCTGCTATTCGTCTCACCTCCTCCTCCTCTCTCCTACTGCTCCTCCTCCTCCTCCTCTTCCTCATCTCTCCTGCTGCTCTTCCTCTTCCTCCTCTCTCCTCCTGATGTGCAACATTAGAAAATAAAAACAATTAGCTTATCAAAGCAAAAATTTGGAGACTGAAGCAACTCAGGTATACAGGCCTAAAACTCCTAAAAACCTAAAACTGTCCTACCTCACATCACCAAATCCAAACCTGACTGAAAGTAAACTCTTTTTTCGGCGCCTTAAGTTTGAGACAATCGGATGTCAGGAAAAACGAGGATCAGTCCAAGTTAAGATGGAAATTATTGGTTTGGCCCGGTCTGAAACACTCACGGACACAGCGCTCAGCTGCAGCTGAACGGCCGGCCAGGCCGGTCGCGTATGAAAGAAAAAAAAAAAATATATATATACTTATTGACCACCGGCCGGTTCGGCCGAAGAATGGACCGGCCGTTCGGGATTGTTCCCGGTATTCCCGATGGCCAATCCGCCCCTGATGACAACCAACTGTATATTACTTTCTAGCCCCTCCCATTCTGAGCGCGTTCTAACTCCTACGGTGGCCGAACCCGAAATTAGCTCTTAGTATCTCTGTCGTTTACACACAGCTGTTCTAGCCTCCACTCCAATATTAACTTTGGTCTTGTCGCTTTGCCTGTCGCATTGTCGTTTTAATTCTCTTTTTCGCTTGCCTGGCGAGTAATCTCTTCCTGGCATTCGTCACGGTGCCACTGAGTGTAAAAGCGTGAAATGTCCCTTTAAAGATGGAGGCGCTACATGGCGGCCGCCTTTCGAGCGACTCGCTCGTATGTATTCTGAATGATTCTGAATGGCAGATTCTGCGCTTACGAGAATGCTTTGATTAGTTGGTGGAAGTAATTACACATGAATGAGCACATATTTGTGAAGGAAATAAATCAACTCAAAACATTACACAATGTAGGTTTAACTAATCCTATGATTGGAAGGCTCAGCGCATGATTGATTGACAGAATTTCACTTAAGTTTAACCCTTCTGTTGTCCTAGATCAAATGAATAATTACTTCCATTGCATTTTCGTTGTTTTATTCAATTTCATAGCATTTAGAAGTTTTTTAAAAATGGTTTTAAAACATTATCCTAAATAAACTTTAACATATACCAGTCTGTGATTCACTCAACATCCTCTGATCTTAACTATTAGTCCAAATAATTCATAACTTCTGTGTTTTTTTTAACTCAAAAATTAAGTATAATGTCAATCGAATTAGGTTTATTGACCATGAATTAAAAAAAAAAAAAAGCATTGAAAAAAGTGCCAAAAAATATTTAAAAAAAAGCGTCAGAAGCCCTACCACTCTACTGCTATTAGATGCTACTTACTGGCTCTATACCTCTCACAAATTGACACGGTCAATTATTAAAACTGCATTGTCATGAAATCTGTCAATTTTTGCAATGTAAAATAGAACAAAAATGAATGACTTAGTGTAAAAAAAAAAAAGAAACACAACCATAAGCATTGCAGTAAATAATCAGAATCACCAACATGAACACTATTAACATCTTTATTATTTTGTAATAGTAGGAAGCAATACTACGCAATAATTTAAACTTTATTTGATTAGTCTAATTGTATCACACAACTATCCATCAATACAGAATTAAATATAATTATTACAGGGTGGAAAACACGTATGCATCACATCATTATCACATAATTATACAATATCTAGAATAAGATAAATATAAACTGTATGTACAATTTATGTACTGTGTGTGTATTCATATGTATAATATACATATGCATTTTATAGTATATATGATGAACATGTATATATGTATATACATGTATACATATATACATGTGTGAACATGTATATATGTATACATCAAATATATCATCTGTGGTTTATATATATATATATATATATATATATATATATATATATAAATGGCCACAAACCACAGTTAATGATACCACAGATGAATTATTTTCTGGCTCCATGTTTTATCAGCCCACCGCTTCCTTTATTTAATTTACAGTGCAGTGATGATGTTCATCATCTTCATTTGAATGATAATGAACTCATTGCTTTGACTTTGTGTTATTAGAATGAATTAAACCGGGCTCACCTCTCTCTGAGTCCATATTCCATTCCAGTAAACACACACACACACACACACACACACACATACACACACGCACACGCACACGCACACGCACACGCACACGCACACGCACACGCACACGTTGCACTATGTACCGCTATGTAAAAATGCATTTCCAAAAAAACTCAAAAACAGTTATGCTTTTAAAATATTATGCTCAACAGCACATACCAATATCTAGGTTACATACCTCCACCGACAAAACCATCACCATCACCATCACCATCACCACACACACACCCACAAACACACACACACACACACGGCCTCCTCTGTCCTTTTATGCTGAGCTGGTTATCCATTATTGTCTGTGTTTGTTTCTTCTGAACAAAGTGTGAATAAAAAAAATAAATAACAAATATTTTAACACAAAAAATAATTTAACACATCTTCAGATGTGAACATCTATTTCTGGTTCACACAGTATTTTTGCATCAGAGGGCCTACATTACAGCAATAACGCCTGCGTCTGGTTACAGTTGGTAAGGTATTTCACAAGTTAAGATCCAAACCTTGGTTATTGTAGGGTACAGAATACATCACATTACAACTTGAATGAGAAATACTTTTTATTTATTTATTTTTTTCATTTAATGGATTTCTATGAAACTGAGGACAGATAAAGCTTGGACCAAGGAAAAAATACAGCAGTATTGTTATGGTATGGGGTTTCCACTTTCACATTATTACACTATTTATCTATTTTTTTTAAGTTCTTTTTTTAATAATATTTAAAAGACAACAAGTACAGATCCCCAGCCAACCCACAACCGACCCTCTTTTTGTTACATTAAAGGAAAAACACATTTCATCAAACAAATATTACACGGTACACCTTATACAAAAAGAGCTACACCTAAAGTGATCATCCTACCACAGACAGAGAAGACTGTGTGACTGTCTTATGCAGCGGTGTCACCCATTTTCTAAGATTGGTCATCCCAGTCTTTAATATCCTTATAGTTACATTATTACACTATTTCCAATCCAAACCGAGGAAACTAGACAACGCTAGTTTGAGCAATAAGTTGCAGATTTGCCCAGTGTCTTCTGGGTTGTTTTTTTTCACAGTTATATTTGATTAGATTCAACTTTATTGTCAGTACAGTACAGAGCAACGAAATGTAGTTAGCGTCTAACCAGAAGTGCTTAAAGCACTGATTAAATAACATATGCTACAGTATATACAGAGTGCAAGGTATGAAATTGAATATATATATATATATATATATATATATATATATATATATATATTATATTTGTCTTTTCTATTGCGAATGAATATTATCTTTATCTCACCTTGTGTGTTTAATACACCATAAAGGAAAAGAAAAGAAAAAGAGTTATTGGAGGATGGGAGTATGCAGTATATAAACCGAGTTACTATATAGGCGTGTAATTTTCATCATGATACAATATTATATTGATCAGTGTTGGAATGTAACTGTAATGTTGAGGTAGTTGTACTTGAGTCTTTTCATTTCATGCCACTTTCTACTTCTACTCCACTACATTTCAGAGAAAAATATTGTACTTTTTACTCCACATTAATGTGACAGCTTTAGTAACTTTACACATTAATATTTCTGCACACATTACATTACTTTACATTACTTACTTATTTTATGTATTTTACATATTGATCAACAGACATATGTTTAGTCCTGACAAACATATGTTTAGTCCTGTTCTCTGGTCAACAGGGGTTAAAGAGAGAGAGAGAGAGAGAGAAAGAGAGAGAGAGAGAGAGAGACACCTCTACTTTATGTGTTTTTCATGTTTTTTTTCTTTGTTTTCTTTGTTAAATTTGACACTTAGGATTTTATATTCATATACTTTTGTTGTTTTCTAGTTTTTCTTTTTCTGTTTGTTTTTAAATTTCTATATTTTAGTTTACTCAATTAATTGTGTGTATGTATTTTTTTCTCACTGTATTATACTTGGTGCTTTGGCAATATTGTTATTTCTGACATTCATGCCAATAAAGCAATTTGAATTGAATTGAATTGAGGGAGAAAGAGAGAAACAGAGAGAGAGAGAGAAAGGTGGGGAGACGGAAAGGGAAGGGGGAGACAAAGAGAGAGAGAGAGAGAGAGAGAGAGAGAGAGAGAGAGAGAGAAGTCTTCATAATGACACAACCCTCCTTCTCCGTTATCCTCCACATCCAGATACCGACAGGCTCGTGTTGCCCCCAGTAACACACACATACACACAGGCACTCTCTGCTTCTCACTCTCTTTTCTCACACACACTCTCTCTCTCTCCCACACACACACACACCTGCTGGCGGAGGAGAAGCAGCCGCGCGGCGGATCCGGAGGCGCAGCTGTGTCTGGCTGCAGCGGAGACGCGGCGGAGAGGAGCCCGGCTCCCTGCTCACGGTGAGGACTTTATGGAGATGAATAGCCTCGGCTGGATGCTCCCATGGCTCCTGAGAGAGGAGAGGGGGTGTGAGGGTGTAAGGGGGTGAGGTGTGTGGGTGTGGGCGTGCACGTGCGTGTGTGAGAAGTTGTCCACTGAGTCGGGCTGTGGAGGCATCCAAGCTTAATTGCAGCGAGTGGATGTGGAAGTGTGTTTCTCATTGGCTGCTGTTAATTGGAGAGCTCCACGTTGGAGCGTCCAGCCGGTCAGGCTGCTGTGGTCAGGCTGCTCCAGAGGCAAACATCTGTCTGGGAACAGCTGGCTGGAGGGCTGCTCCCGGCGGACCAAAGTTTCCTCCAGCTGTTACCTGTGATATGCATCACGCAGTTGATGAAAATGTAACTGGAGTGACGATTTCTGTCAAGGTGGCAAAACTGGAATTGAGTTTTGACATTTGTTCTTAAGTTGCACATTTAACATCTGATCAAAATTTGATGCTGTTGACTGGCACCGCTGACACTATCGTTTATCGATCAGCTGTCAACTACTAACTTAATCTCCAGCTATTTTGATAATCCGATGAGTCATAATCGTTTGAGTCATTATTTTCAGAAATGCCGCTCGTTAAATGTGAATAGTTTCTTCTCCCCTCTGACAGGAAACTGAGTCCTTCCTTCTCTGCATTTCTTTCCTTCTCTACCTCCTTTTGTGCACACTTCCTTTCTTCCGTCTCCTTTCCTTCCTTCCCTTTTTCCACCCTCCATTATTTATTCTTCCTTTACTTTCCTGCCATCATTCTCTTCCATCCCTCCTCTTCTTTTTATCCCTACCTCCTTCCTACATATTTCCTTTCTTCTTCCCTTCCCGCTTTACTTAAAAAAAAAATGGCCTAACAACTACAGCTGCAAAGACTAATCAATTATTGTCGACTTTTAAATTAATCGCCAACTATTTGGATAATCGATGAATCAGTTTGAGTAATTTGTTGTGAAAAACAGTCCAACTCGTGTGATGTCAACTTGTTAAATGTGAATGTGTTCTAGTTTCTTCTGTCCTCTGTGACAGTGAACTGAATCTCTTTGAGTTGTGGACAAAAGGAGACACCCGAGGACGTCGTCTTGGCCTTTGGGAAACACTGATCCACATTTGTCACAATTGTCTGACATTTTAGAGACCAAAATAATTGATCTTGCAGCCCTAACTGTCATTAAACATGTTACTCTCTTCTTGCTGCGTTTACACGACTCAACTTTGGCGCTTAAGCCAGAAGTAGTCGACGCACAAGGAATCGAGTCTTTGCTAAAACATTATTTTTGCACTTTTCTGCTCCCTTGTCTCTCACTACCAGGGCTGGGATGATTTAATCCCAATTTGATTCTTTCCCAGATACATGGCTGCTGATTGGATTTGTATTGTGATTTCCATTTATTGCCATTCTAGAAGTATTTAGTATCGGGATTGTCTTTTCCTTCTTTAACCAAAACAAAAGTTGGATAACACACTTCTAGAGACAAAAATATCATGAGACATTTCTAAAATCTGATTGATTTCTAAGAAGAACGCACATCACATCACGTCAGTCAGACAGACATTTATTTAGTAAATATAACGTGGATTTCCAGCTTTTTCTGTTTTTCGCTCTGTTTTGCGGGACACAGATCTGATGTAGTTGCCGTCGGCGGCACCGTAGCAACACAACATATTTAGGTGGATCGTTGGTTTAAAAAAAAGAAGAAAAAAAAAAAAAATCATGATTCTAGGGACAACACCCGTAGCTGGTGGTACTGTCCAGTTAGGTGAGGCTCAGAGGTAAAACTTTTTTCTTTTTAAAAGAAATCGCCACAATCACGATACATACGATACCTACTCATTTCTCACTGCTGACCGACTTGAAAATAAGGTTATAACAGGCATGCTACACTGTAGGAGAAAACATCCGTAGAAAAACGGAAAAATATCCTGGCAGAAAATTACCGGTACATTTTCGGTTAAGTTTACGGAGATTTCTAAATACTGAAAAACACCTGTGAAAAATCATTACAGAAAATTCCTTCATAATAACACGGCATATTAGTCCATATTTCTACGAACTTTTCTAACAGTGTACTGAAATGATTTGACTATGGTGGGTGTCATTTACATGTCTTTCTTTGACTATTTGTTAAAGGAAGTGGAGGCCTTTCTGCCTGTATTACATGATGTTAATAGAACTGATGGGAAATCAGAGGGACAGACAGGAAGAGAGAGAGAGAGACAGACAGAGAGAGAAAGAGAGACAGAGAGAGAGAGAGACAGAGAGAGAGAGAGAGAAGCCTTCATAATGACACAACCCTCCTTTTCCGTTATCCTCCACATCCAGATACCGACAGGCTTGCGTTGCCCCCGGTAACACACATACACAACTGCTTCTCACTCTCTTTTCTCACAGACTCACACACACACACACACACACACACACACCTGCTGCAGGAGGAGAAGCAGCCGCGCGGCAGATCCGTAGGTGCAGCTGTGTCTGGCTGCAGCTCTAGGGTCAGCATCTTAAACGCCGAGGCCAGCGGGCCTCCCAGACCAGGGAAGATGTATTTTTTAAGATTAACATTTTTTTAATTTATTTTTTTTAACCCAAAACATACAACTCAAGACATGGCCACATCGCCCACCTGAACCCCCCACTCGCCATCACACAATCCCATATACAAATAATACTTTTTTTTTTTAAGTGGACCTTTTTTGCAGTTTTTCCCTCATTTTGTATTTAATTATGAGGTGAAAAATGAAGTATTTGAATACTTCATTTTTGTAACTTTTTATGCACTCATTTGTGCTGGATTACCTTGTCCGCTGGTATCTTAACCAGCACGCTTTTTGATGTGCTTAAAATATTAACTGCAATGTTTTCAAATTGCTTACCAAGATGTTCCTGCTCTCATCGCCCCCCATACTGTACTATTTGGCTGGATAACATGTTTTGCTATCTGTGCATTAAGTTAGTTGTGTGGATTGTTGATACATTAGACGTTAGATTGTTACATTATTTTGGGTGCCAGTTAACACATTCACAGAAGTGGTGCTTTTATCAAGATTAGGGCATATTCGGATTGGTTTAGATCATTTTTATTGGCCGTCGTTATTTAAAAAGACACAAAAAAGCAGACTTAAACTATAGACAGTTTGTGTGTGTGTGTGTGTGTGTGTGTGGGGGGGTTGTACAGAGGAAACCAACCCCTCTGTCTACGGGCTTGAGGTGAAATAATAGCCATAATATTCATTACAATAAAGTAACACCAAAATAAACTAAACCAATTAAACACATTATGTATATATGCTACACACACTTATCCCCAGTACATGGCATCCTAAGAGCCCTCCAAAAAGACCAGTGCAGATATTAAACAGTAATATTAAACATTAATACACACAGCAAAACCAGCTGTGATGAGCGACGGAGGAGTGGAGTTTTTATTTTATAGTCAGTGGTGCTTTTTGTCTTCATCAAATCCACTGTTGCAATCAAAGCATTCCAAACAAATGACTATTTTATTGCAAAAAAGTCAGTGCCATTACACTTATACTATATATACTATGTAACCATGCTTTCAATAGTAAATATTGGAATTCCAAATGGTACCATATGTAGCTACTAGGAATTGAATTATGAAAATGAATTCTGTTTGGAGGAAATAAGTGCTGCCTCGGGGCAGGCTGACTGCTCCCCCCCACACACACACACACACGCCGTGTTAAATGGATGACCAGATTCTCTATGGCGTTAGACAAGTGTGAATTTATGATTTCATATTTATTCATTCATTTATTTTATGTTACTTCAATTGCACCTGAGTGTTCAGGGTTGAGTTTGTTGTTTCTGCAGGACATGGCAGTGTGTAGTTTGCATATTATACATAATTCCAGTTCTTTTTTTAGGCTCTTTTTTGCCTTCATTGGATTGGACAGCTTAAGACAAGAATGTGGGAGAGAGAGAGAGAGAGAGAGAGAGAGGGGGATGACATGCAGCAAAGGGCCGTGGGTCGGAATCAGACCCCGGCCACTGCAGTAAGGACTGAGCCTTGGTACATGGGGCGCATGCTCAACCAGGTGAGCCTCCAGGGCGCCCCATAATTCCAGTTCCGTCTGTCCATTAATCGAGGTGTTTCTCGATTGTATCAAGACTATCTCTCCACTCAGAGAACCAAGGTTACAGCGTCACCTAGCATTATTTTACCCCAAATTTGAATTATTTTTAGAAACATACCTGAGTGCAGGATTAATAGGACCCTTTTTGATCAGACTACATATATTTATCAGTAGGAATTGTAAAGATGATAGATGAACGCCGGTCCGCAGCTATAATTGATCTGTGGGAATATACAGTCGCTGGATATGGAATATTGAACAATCTTTTGATTTTCGACACTGCATCTCTGAATGTTGCGCTGCAGATCTGCGGAGTTACTCCGACTGACAAAGTCCCATCTCTGAAATCCACTCAGTCAAAGCTCTCAGTTCAGATCGGGAATGGGAAGTGGAAATTAAAAAGCGAGGTCATATTATGTAATATCACACTTTGTGGAACCCATTCCACCTCGCAGTGTGTCGACCCTTTCTAGAAATGAAATGATCCGTGGGAACTATTCACTCAACCCCGTGTCATTATTACATTCTCTAATTAATCACAGGGTTTTTTTTTACAGTTACTAATATTAGTTGGGACTCTGACTAATGACTGGGATATGTGATGCCATGTATCAATCCTTCTTGCCATCTAATTGAGTTAAAGATATTTATTATTACAGATAAGCTACAAGGAGTCATTTAACCGAGTTTAACAGCAGTTTTAGGTAAATCAGTTATGTTTATTAAATTATGAAATGATCAATAAGACAACACGGTAATGAGCATGGCCCAGGTATTATTTGTATTGCCTCTGTGTTGTCTTACGAGACGTAATTAGGGTCTTTTCTATGGGAATTGCACTTTTTTGTCCCATATATATATATATATATATATATATATATATATATATATATATATATAAAATCCTGATTTGACCAGAATAGTTTTCCACCTGTGGAAATGTAGCAGAAGAAGAATAACTCTAAGAATAAGGTAGGACTATATGGCATTTATTCTTCAATTAAAAAAAAGTTGTTTTTATGTTTTTTAGTGATGTAGGCTATCTACAGGGGGCATGTCTGCTTGAATTCATCAATCATTAATCAATCAATTACAAAAACCTCAAGTGGTTAATATGGAGATGAGGAGTCTCCCTATCTCTCTAAGAAATATCTGTATATTTTAACAGAAAATAACGTAGAACTTGATTTACAGTTTTTCATTTGTATTTGGAATGGCATCTTTTCTGCTCCGACAACTTTTTTCCACCTCACAGGTTGGTGTTTGGGAGACTGAAGTCCATGTTGTCACTTTTTTTTCCCGACAACATTTCTAGCTTTTTAAGACATTTTTGAACGTTTATTTTTTTTTTTTTGAATTCAGTGTTTGTTTTTCTCTGCGTTTTTGTCGCTTTTCTTTAGACCTTTGTGACACTTTTTTCCCATGTTGTATTTGCTTTTTCTGCGTTTTTTGCTTTTGTGAAGGTTTTTCAAATTCTGTATTTTAAATGAGGTGCACACATAATTCCCATTTTTTAATTACGGGACAAAGTCCAGGTAAGGAGCTGCCAGACTTTTTCTGTTATTTTAGCAATGTATTTCTCTATCGATCTATCTATCTATCTATCTATCTATCTATCTATCTATCTATCTATCTATCTATCTATCTATCTAGTGTGCTACTGCCGCTTTCACTTATGTGAGTCCTGATTCATTTGGATTTTGGCCTTTGGGAAGTAAATTATACATTCCTCTTTAATAGAGAATAACATATTTACAGTAAAACATTAACATTGTGAACATGCATTCCTTAAAGCTTTTTTTCATGTCATTAAATCCTACTGTCTACTAACCATGTTGGATGAATATAAAATAGCATTAACAGGGTTCACTGTAAATGACTCGGTCGCAGCCATTGAAAGGATTGTGCCACTGATTGTGTATGTTTTAGCCCAAAAAAAAACATATCCTCCCCCATATGCATATGTGTACATGCACAGTAATGTAGTATGTGCATGTACAAGTGTCCCTGAGTAATACATAATCACATTTTTTACACTTTAAACTAAAATTCATGTTGGCATTTTGGTTGTTTTTGGGCTAAATAAAGTTAAGAAAGAAATTATAAATACACACACACACACACACACACACACACACACACACACACACACACACACACACACATATATATTTTATATATATATTACAGTAAGTAATGACATGACGCTGTCACATCAGGATAGGGAGATATAATGCACAAGGCTGTTGACATGTATTCGTCAAATTTACTTTTATGATATGATCAATAAGACGACACGGTGATGAGCATGGCCCAGGTATTATTCGTATTGCCTCTGTGTTGTCTTACGAGACGTAATTAGAGTCTTTTCTATGGGAATTGCATTTTTTTGCACTTTTCGTCCCATATATATCTAGACAAAAAGTGCAAAAAATGCAATTTTATATATATATATATATATATATATATATATATATATATATATATATATATATAGGACATAACGTACAATTGTACACTAAACATATGGCTGCTGTTACCTGACATAGGATATTATATATATGTATACTTGTATACACGTATGCATACATAAACACACATACACTTATGCACATATTGATAATAGTGCACTCTGTGTCACCCAGTGTCATATATAGACTTTTTCTTATTGGAAGTAAAGTAAGCCATGAGATCGTCACAGAACCCTTGAATCTTATCCTAGCCGACATGAGTTCACTCACTAACACCCTCCATTTTTCAAGTGTTGGACGTGAAGGTGATTTCCAATGCCTCACTATAATTCTAGCAAAATTGACATTTTTTTTCAAATAACTTAACTACAACACAATGATCCACCAAGCGCGTCATTGTTAAAATAATTGATTTCCAAATGAAATGACTTCCAGTGTGCTTGGCGACTTCCTGCGCTCCCGTGGGACTGCCAGCGTTTTTCACCAAAAAAAAACATCCCATAATGCTTTACACTTACTACAATGCTCTAAACTCTAAATGTTCTTCCTCCCTTCCAGCCAGCCGCTTGCTCCCATTCTCGTGTATAATGAGCTTGCAGAGGCTTGAGATAGTTGTGTGCAGTACAATACAGTCTGCTTTGAATCCATTACCACGCGCTGGGATGAGTGACGCTTGTTATTGTGCAGTGTGAAGGAAAGATGTGGAAGAGCGCTGGCACGGTTTTACTTTCAGTCACCTACAAATATTAGGCATTCATATATTTTTTTTTATTTCAATTTGTCTTCACCGTTACTTTGACACTGTAGGAAGAATAATATACAATGTTGTATATTGTCTTTTATATTGTTTTGTTTACCCTGTAGCACTTTGAGATTTGTTTAAGGGGATACACCCCTAGGCAAAACCATAATTTTGCAATTTAGAGTTTTTGGGCTATTTACCTTCCATAGCATGTTTTCTTTCAGACTATTGGGAAAAAAAAGCAAAAAAAACAAAAACATCCAAAATACACATTTAGGTGGTTATTTTACTACACTTTGTCTATTTGCGCCTGTAAATTTCTCCTAAATTTACCAAAAGTTAGCATTAGATAATGCCTCATTTGCATATTTAAACATAAAATTTCAGAAAACTTGTAATACAAAAATATATGTCTTAATGTTAGTAATCAACTGGGGAAGTTTCATGTTTTGTAGCTGTTGACACCATATTCTGATTCATGGAGTGAGAAAAAGAGAAATTCCCAAATTCCCTCAGTAAAACCCTTATGACTCTAATGTGTCTACAAAATAAAAGAAGAATTTGCATTATCCAATGTTCAGATTTCTCTTCTTGAAAATTAGCACATATTTAACAAGATAGTGCATAATTTGCATATTTAAACATTACATTTCAGAAAACTTGTAATAAGAAAGATATTTGTCTAATGTCAGTATTCAACTGGGGAAATTTCATGGTGACATCTATTAAATAATTATTTGTTCCTATTCACCTGGGGTGTCTCCCCTTAAAATGTAAAGTGCGTTATGAATAAAATTTATTAATATAAGGGCCTATATTATCATTTTTATTATCTCATATAGGCTATTATATAATAAAAATGTAACTCAAGGTCCACGTATTAGCTTCCTTCTCGGCTTTCCGCTGCATCTCAAAGTCTTCCTCAGTAGATGAAAGCTCTGGAAGACGCTAGTAAGTGGACCTTGAGTATTTTTATTTTCCCAAACAGCTTCTTCCAAGGCCGAGAACCAACTTTCACACTTTTCTTTTAACATTAAAGCAGACATCATGTTGGCTGTGAGGAATTACCAAACTAATGCAAGATTCAAGCCTCTCAGAGACAGCTGAATGATTTTGGCCAGGTTAAAGGTGCAATATGTAATATTGTATGTAATACTGGCAGCTAGCGGTTAATATAGTTACTGCACTACCAATTCAAAATACTGGAGAGTCGTCTCCCCCGCCCCCTCCTGCCCAGACTCGAAGTTCACGGGGGTTGCCAGGCTGAGACCGCAGCATTCACAACTATGTTACTAGACACTTTTCTCACATAGCCAGACATTACTCCACAGCACAGCAGAGTAGCTAACGGTAGATACTGGCTATATTGACAGTCATAAAAGCCCGTGCTGAAGCGGAGCTCTGTAACCAACTGACAGACACACTTTTTCGCCTTAAAATGACAGTATGAACCGCTAAAAACACAACAAGCTCACCGTCCTCTCCACACGCGAGTCAGGCACACTTCCTCGGCTTTGAATTACAATACGAACCGCTAAAAATACCACTACCTTCCGATGAAACACACTTCATTTGCTTAGAATTACGGCAACAAGCGCTAAACACACTGCAAACTCACAGTCCCCTCTTTCCGATTTACAGCCCCCCTCTCGTGGCTTAAAATAACTCACCGTTGTCGGCTCCAGCCGCTGAAGAGGCTATACGCTGTAAACAGCCATGGGCTGCATGTCTGGTCCTCCCGGTAACGTTAGCAGGGTTAGCATGGCGGCGTTAGCCAGGACCAGTCGGGATCACTTTACTGGCTATGTCTCAATTGTTTTTGCGAGTAACCAACTCGGGTACTCTAGCTATATAATTCAATGTAAGTACACAAATGTTGAAATGACAAAAAATGCCCATCCCTAGTAGCTGTGATAAATTAGCCTGAAGCTAATGCTTACCTGTTCAGGAGAAAATAAGCCAACTCAGCGTCCTTTTGGGCTCTAAGCTGTCTCCATCTTTCAAATACATCTCCAATATTTACCAGGGGGTTGTTACGTCTCTGGTCACGCAACTGTTAGAAACATGCTGTTTTCTTTTTTATGTCATGTAGAATCTATCTCCGTTGATCCTGTTCGTTTGTTTGCTGCTTTCATGGCTGTACTACCGTTACAGCTGTAGCGTGCTGGGTTTACGTTTTTACAGGTATATCTGGCAACCCAGCCTGCCTGTCAAACTGGGCCGTTGATAACAACACACAGATCAAAACATAAACATTAATTCCGTCACGGAATGTAAATTTCAAAAAGAAAAAATACTGAAATTAGCATTGTTGTCAGAAAAGATAGTATTTCAGTTTAACATGTTTCCTTAATATCTGATGAGGCATTGGTGTCATTTTTGGATTTATTACAGTACAAATATTACATATTGGACCTTTAAATCTTATATCCCCGAAAATACTTTTTAAGTTCCTCTGGGAAAAAAAGTTTTTTCTAATCAATGACTATGTGATTTTGAAAGAACAGCAGGTGTTAAGGGCTTCTCTATGAATATATCACATGAGTCAAAAAGAAGTTCCTTAACATATTATTTTCTTGACTTTCATGACTGAACTCTGTGTGTTTGTGTATTCTGTTCCAAAATTACTTTTGATTTTTTGGAATATGATGATAAAAAAAAACATCCCTCAATGCAAGTGAAATATAAATGTAATTGAATGACTGAATATAGCTTCCAGAGCTGTCTGTCATCCAGAGCCCATCCATGATGCAAATTACACATTTTTTTAAATAAATGAGAGACGGCTGCTGCTGTGATTTGTGAATACTGATAAAGTTATTAATATAAATGCAGGAGTGCTATGCCATTCATTTCCTGTTGTAGAAGGGATCGAGGCAGTGAACCCTGAAGTCATAAGGCTGTGACACCGCGGAGGCAGGCGGACAGACTGATAGAGGGAGGGAGGGACGATAACCAACAAAACACAGCTGTCTGGATAACAGAAGTGTTCAACAGGGGGTCTGAGTCCCCTAGGAGGTCCTCAGAGTCACTGCAGAGGACACATGTTTAACATTAAAATATTATTTATGAAGTCATACCAATTATTATTACGGAGTGTCTATTTGCACCCCCGGAGAGTTTTGTCTGTAAAGTTTATAACAATTGAATTTCTAGCGGAAAATGGATACTACAGTTGCGCTTTCTGTCTTCAGTGAAAGCATACAACCGTTAGTTTGTTAGTTAGTACCTATTTTTTGTTTACAGTACGGTTACCCAGCAACCGAGACTTGAAGAAACCAAGTGGTAAACAGTTGTTCAAGATCCTATCCTATCCTAAGATCCTAAGATCCTATTATTATTATTTCAATTATGTACTAAAAAGGTATGTATATAGGCTTTAGGCCGCTTTACACATTATTGTAGGCCCAGTTTAACAGTGGAGCAGTGGTTCTCAATTTTTTCAATAATGTACCCCCTTTTAAATATTTTTTAACCAAGTAGGCCCTGACGAGCGCACAGCATTTTTGGTAGAAAAAAACAGCAAGCTTGTAACTGAAACACACTTAAACGTTACTTCAAATGTTTAGAATCCATAACAAAATGTATTTATTATTATAGTATAATTATTTCAGGGAATTAAGCATGACTGATGTATTTTAAGTTAACATTTCAAAAAGAAATCTCACATAGCCCCTGCAGTACTCCAAAGTACCCCTAGGGGTACACAGACCCCCATTTGAGAAACACTGTAGTAGGGGGCCCCCGCTCCGTCTCTCTCTCAGTTAAGGAGTCCTTGGCTTGAAAAACGTTGAAGTAACTGCCGCTGTAGAAGATTTCAGTCGTGTTGTGTTGGATAGCCGTTAAACACATACTGGAAATAACCAAACTTATGGGGGCACTTTTTTTTTTTCATGGGACCTCCAACTGGCGTGAAATGGTACTTTATTAACATTTTATAAAATAATTTGACGGAAAGAAAGCATATTTCCAATATTTATAAAACCATACCGTTTGTATGTTGATGATGTGTTTTTTTTTTAAACAATTCTTTTTAACAACATACAAAACATATAAATCACAGCATGAACACCCGCCCCCCACCCCCCCACTCCCTTTGTCATCTCCACCCACCCAGACAAAAAATCAAGAAAAGCTGACACAGTAACAACAGTATTCAAGACCATTGAACAAAATAGACAATAAACCATAAACCAAATAAACGTGTATGAATGACAACACCATAAGCCCACCATACACGACTCTCCCCAGCACAGAGCTTCTTAGGAGTCCTCCAGAAAGTTCTGGTACTTTCACCCTTTTCTAGTGTAGACACCCAATCTGGCAAACCGTTTATATGACATTCTTTTCACGCTAGCCATCTCACAAGCCCACTCCTGGATAGACGGCACCCGTTCATTTTCCAACTATGGGGGCCATTATTGCTCGAAAAAAAATGTCGTGCAACATTTGGTGTTCCAAAAATACATTTTCCAAAGTGACAGACTGAACCTATAGAAAATGTGTATTGTATTCAGATATACAATTTGTTTAAAATGAAAAATTTTAATTAATTACAGATGAAATTAAATTGTGTTGTTTTATCCTATCCAATATTTCCTATATTTCTAAGATTTTCTATGCTGTATTCTGATAAAATGGAAATGTATTTGACGCTCACACTTTTATGAGGGATGACCCCCAGGATTTAATGTGTTTCCCCCAATGTTAAAACCAAACCTATGCCCTTCTACATATATGTACACGCAACAATAGGTACCCCAAATATTATGAAAATGTCATTCACCGCAGAACTATCTTACCTATTTCCCTTGAAACTTCATTTTCCAACCTGGGTGGGTTGACACACACACACACACACACACACACACAGACAAGGACTTTTGTACAAGAGGTGCTGGGGAACAGCTTTAATTTCTGAGCCACAGCTGCCCAAAGTGTGTAGATTTCATTTCAGATTTTTCACAAATATTTGCTTTATCTTGTAAAATGCTCGAGAGTTTCACATCTTCAGGCCTCTAAAGACTGCTAAAAATGAAACTCTTTGGTTAAACTGCTCACAACTCATAGACATGTGCAACCTGTAACAAGGAGTGATGAATAGACATTGCTTGGTTATGTTAAAGGGTCATAAGCCTAAAAGGTTACACCAGAACCAGTGTCTACCACTGACTGTTGTTTAGTGAGGACATTAAAGGGATAGTAGGCATCTTGTTACAGAATTATACAAACAATCAGAGGCTGAAGGAGAGACAGAAATGAAAAATGGAAGACTGGTGTAGAGATGAGAAAACAAAGACGTGTCTGTGAATAGGCTACAGAGAGAATATATTGAGACAGAGGGTGGGTGCATGAAGCAGAGAAAGGTCCTGGCAGCCATGTCTTATTCATTGTCAGGTCACTGGCATGGGGACCCACACTGCTAAATTATGAAGAACACAGTGATGGAACAGGAAACACACACACACACACACACACACTACAATGAATATCCAACATAGCAAGTAATGTGATTCAGACAAAAACACCTGTTTCCAACCCTCCCAATGCGTACAATTCTGACACTTAGTCAGTGTCCAACTGTCTTCGCCTTCTGAGAATATAGTTCCCAGTATGTATACTGTTAGAAGATGGCTGTGTCTCATGTGACCTTGTTATTTGTACACGCTGTGACTATACAAATCACAACATGTAAATAGGAAAATGTTGGCGTTATTTTGTCACTTATTGGGAGCAGTAGGCTAGATAGAGCCAGTTACCTCCAGGATCTGTGCTAAGTTAGGCTAGCGGTGGGTGCGTCAAACAGAGTTACGACACGCACGGAGATGAGAAGGGTATGTACGGACTTACATAACTCTAGGGGATATGGTGAATAAGACAAAGTCCCAATAAATCAGCGTGTTCCTTTAAGAAGGCTCAAGCAGTAAATGAAAATGATTAGGTGAGTCATACATTGTACATTCTGTTACTGTGACTGTTCCTTTCAGCCAAACCTGTTCATAGGCAGGGTTAACTTGGCTGAGCCCGACTGATTCACTCTGTTCCTACTGCAGCTCAGCATCATAAATGATGAAGCATGAGGCCACGGTCAGATTGACATCAGCTCAGGGTGAGAAAAATACACAGCTCCTTCAGTGATTTCAATGAGGCTGACACAATGAGCTCAAGCAGGAGAAACACGGAGTCGTCCATCAAAGAGCTCGAACCCGGCTTAACTTTTGATTCAATGCAGCATCATCTGAATACACACATTACAAACATGAACAGTCATTTTGCTGCTTGCCTTGTGCTCGCTGAGATAGAGGATAAGGGTAACGCAGGACCCACCTAATATCAGGCATTATAAAAAAAAAAAAACAGCAGCTTAATAACCTATATTGGGTATAACCTCTGTGTATTGAATGCCTAAATATGTCACTTTATTGGAAGGATGGAGCTTTGATTTAGGTTTTATTTATCATTCCCATTTATCAAAATAAAATATGGTGCAAATTTTATGCCCAACTATGTTGACTTTTGAGGATTTTTAGGGCCTGAGCGTTGACAGCGGCGGCTTTTTGAGGGGCTTAACATACTCAAAAACTCACCAAAATTGGCGGTCGCGTCAAGTCTGGTGAAACTTTACGTATTTTAAGAGTTTCGGGAATAGGCGCACAAAAATGGCTCGCTAGCGCTCCCTACAAAACTTAAACAATTGAGCTCCTGCAGTACGTTTAACGTAGACTAATGAAACGTGGTACACATATGTAGCATGTCAAGACGTTCAAAAAAGCTCATTGAAGCCATACCTTAAACCCAACAGGAAGTCCGCCATTTTGAATTGAAAGTTCAACATTAACGCAATATTGGCCATTTCCACGTCGTACTTTAAAGGAACACGCCGACTTATTGGGAATTTAGCTCATTCACCGTAACCCCCAGAGTTAGACAAGTCGATACATACCCTTCTCATCTCCGTGCGTGCTGTAAGTCTGTCTGACGGCTCCAGCGGCAGCAGGCCAGCACAGAACATGCAGGTCAATGGTTCCAGTAATCCTACTGCTCCGAATAAGTGACAAAATAACGCCAACATGTTCCTATTTACATGTTGTGATTTATAGTCACAGCGTGTACAAAAAACAACGTAACATGAGACACAGCCGTCTTCTAACGGTAAACAAACCGGGAACTATATTCTCAGGCAGAAGAATATAGTACTTGGGCGGAGTGATATGCTCACAGCTAGCCTGTCTGAGAATATAGTTTACAGTTAGAAGACGGCTGTGTCTCATGTTACGTTGTTTTTTGTACACGCTGTTACTCTACAAATCACAAAATGTAAATAGGAACATGTTGGCGTTATTTTGTCACTTTTGTCACAATTGGGAGCAGTAGGCTAGTTGGAACCAGTTACCTGCAGGATCTGTGCTGGGCTAAGCTAATGCTGGAACCGTCAGGCAGCGTTACAGCACGCACGGAGATGAGAAGGGTATGTATCGACTTGTCTAACTCTGGGGGTTACTGTGAATAAGCTAAATTCCCAATAAGTCGGCGTGTTCCTTTAACAAACTCCTCCTAGAGATTTCATCCGATCAACTTCAAACTCGGTCTGTGCCATCTTAAGACGTTAAAGATGAAAATGTATTAAAAGAAAAACTTTTCGTCATAGGGCATGGCAGTGGCGGGGCGGCCATTTTGTGCGTTTTGCCATTGAAACAGGAAGTGGGTGTAACTTGAGTGTACATTGTCCAATTGGCTCAAAACTTTTCCGAATCCAACCCTGAGGACAAATAAAGGCCAATATTTACTTAAAGTCACAGCACCCCCTAGTGGCAACAGGAAGAAGGCCTAAAAGTCAAGGTGCTATACTTTAACGAACTCCTCCTAGAGATTTAATCTGATGGACTTCAAATTTGGTCTGTACCATCTCAACACCTTAAAGATGGAAAGTTATTAAAAGAAAAAAATTTCGTCAAACGGCCATTTTGAGCATTTATCGATGTACCAAGAAGTTGTTGTAGTAGTTGAGTGTACATTGTCCTATCTGCCCGGAATTTCTCACGTTTGGCAAGGGTCCAGGCCTGAGGACACCTACAGGCCAAAATTGACTTTTGGTCATAGCGCCCTCCGATGGCAACATGAAATCTGCCTTATAGGATAAACATCAACCGATTTACATGAAACTTATAATGTGCGGTCTACATGTGATACTGAGACACAACTATAATTTAACCACGCTCTTGATTAGGATCCCCATTAGCTGATGCAGAACATCAGCTACTCTTCCTGGGGTCCACACACGCCCATGTACTTAGGCCATGCACCCCTCTTGTTGCTTTTGAACCGTTTAAGGTTGTGTTTTGTGTGAGGTATCATTGAACTCACCCACCCCCTATGATGTAGCCACACCCCTTTTTGTAACGTATGACCCGTTTAAGGTAGAGTCTTTTATGAAGTATCAATGAACTCAGCAGAGACTTCCTTTTTTATTACCCCTATGCTTTGGCCACGCCCCCTTTCACAGCTAATGAACTATATGACGTATTGTTTTGTGTGAGGTATCATTGAACTCAGCAGGGAGTTCCCTTTTTATTGGTGATGATTTGTAGTGTCTGAGTGCCGTGTTAATACACAGTCGCATGAGCGCCGTCCGTCAGTAACCCTGACGTGCGAAGAGGAGCGAGCGCCCGTCCAATGCTGCTTGCAGCTTTAATTTTCATTTTTCTTGTAGATATGCCTAAGAACTGAATATTCACTTTCATTAGCCATGTAAAGCTTAGTCGGAATATCGTCTTTTTCGGAATTAGGGCAAAAACTGTAATATTATGTGCATTTAAACGTAGTCATTGTTGATGATTTTAATTCTTCTACTAAAACAGTGGAAACATGCACAGCTGAAAGAAAACATCTGACTATAGTGTTTAAATAACAAAGCCTCAGCTGTCAGTGTGTGCAGAGTGTTTCATTCTGCTCCCTCTTAGGTCTACAGCTCTGTTAGTTACCCCGATGATGAAACACTCCAGTACGTAGACACTGACAAATCGTTATGCCAACATGTTTAAAAATTCCAAACCCTTTATTGTTTTCCAGGGAAGTACAGAAGGATTGTTTACGCGCCAAAATCCTGTCTTTTTCATGTAACCTTTGTTTAGCCGGATGAGTCAATTCAGAAGCAAACTTATTTTTTGACGGCCTGGAGAGGAGAGCAGAGAGTTCACGGCATGAAAATGAAAAACACACATGGGCACACATGCACACACTGCACAGCTCTCAGTGGAGATATAGAGGATTAAAGTGTTATTGATTGTTAACGTGAAATAACCTTTAGGATGGGAGCTTTGAGTGGGACTTAAACAGTGTGTGTTTATGTCCGTGTGTGTGTGTGTGTGTGTGTGTGTGTGTGTGCGTGTGTGACCTTTGGGCAGCGTGCTGATTGAAGGGGGCTTTCTATCTTTAAGCAGACATAATAAAATAGAATAAAAGCATTTTGGTAGGCAAAGTATCAGTGCTCAATCATTTAATCCATGTGAACTGATACTTTGTGATTTAAATGCATCTGACAACAAAAACGTGATGGAAAATATGTTTTAACATTAATTAAAGGTGCTGTAGGTAGGATTGTGAAGATCCAGGATTTAGCCATAAATTTGAAAATCAACAACTTCTCAGTCCCTCCCCTCTTACCGCTAAAGCCCCAAACTGTCTCCTAAGCCCCTTCCCCTACAAGGGAGAATGAATGTGTGTGCATGAGCAGTGATTGACACGCAGTTAGACACCCCACCTGGCCCTGATTGGTGAATCTGAACAGGGAGTTGGGGATTTTTGCAAATCGCACTTCAGGCTGTAGGTGGTGCCAGAGGAGCCAGCTTGTTTTTTAAATTACCTGCTTCATGTAGTTCTACTGGAACATAGGGTCAGTTTCAGCAAATATGACAGAAAGTTAGTTTTATAAGTCTTACCTACTGCACCTTTAACAATGATCATGAAATTGATCAGCGTCAGATAAGACGCAAAAATCCCCCTTTAGCGTCTCGACCACGGCACTGTAAGATTATGTAGTTAAGAGAGCCAATGGTACATAGTAGTATGAAAGGACGGAAACACCCACCATCTTTTCCTAAACTTAACTGTCCCGTTCTTGTGCCGCATGTCAGTTAAACCTACGTCCCGACCCAGAGCGTCAAAAGTGACGTCAAGAGTCCCGATGCTAAAGGAGACTTTTAGCGTGAACAAAAACACCAAAGGCACATAACCAAGCATCCATATTTTAGGCGATGGGAGAGTGAGAATGTGTAGGAGTTACACGCCTTGCTCTTGTTGGATTTTTGTTGGACGATCACTCCACCATAATGATAGTGTCGAATTTCCTCCATTTGTACACTATCTGCCTGACAGTGAGAGTGGTGAAGGCCAAACTCTTCTGGATATGGTTTTGTAAGCTTCTTGTCTGAGCTCTACAATCAACTCCTTTGATCGAGGCATGGCACACATCCAAAAACCTGTGTGTTGAAGACCAGACTGATACTAAAGACGGGCACTGCCCTAAAGTATATATATATATATATATATATATATATATATATATATATATGTTTGTATTATTTGTTAAACTGGGTAATCTTGAATGAAGATCTGATCACATTTTAGATCAAATTTAATTACATTTTAAATACATAAGATTCTGGGTTCAAAAACTTTCTAGCAGCAATTGGTGCCCGAGGCATGAGAGTACATAGAGTATAAATCATCTTTAGAACAAATTATGAAAAAAACATGAAAAAGTAGATTAGGCAAGTCAACACTGTTCCAAACCAGCAGAATGAATGATTTACTTTTATTGAAACGGTTCACTAAAAAACACATAGCAACTACAAACATCCCCTGATGCATTTAGAAACAGAAGGTATGCTATACATTAAAGTTAATTTATTTAAAATTGACATTCATTTTTGTTTTTGTCCCATTGAGAGAATTTACAGCAAAAGATGGAGACAAATGCAGACAGATACACTTTAGACAAGATGTAATCAGAGTAAAGGTCAGGAACAGGCTTTCAGAATGGCAACTGAATGGCAGTCCAAACAATCAATTCAAGAAGGGTACGACAGGTGAGCAGGTCAGGAACAGTCCACAAAGAAAAGCAGGAACAGATCATGATTCAGAGCTGGAAGATCTGGCAAGGCGTCTGCGGAGACGCCGACTGAAGATCAGGAAGCTGATCGGCTGAGATCTGTGGCGCTGGGCAGCAGAGAGAGCCAATGGCCTTGGGAGCTTTTAGTACAGGCATTATGCAACATGACCTCACACAAATTGCAACAGAAACTGTTTCAACTGATTAAGTCTCATAAAGGTCTCCTCTATGTCATATAAAAAGTCCTAAGAGATCCAAGTGGGGGAAAGTATTGAAAAACACTGGAATTGGTGATGCCAGTTTACCATTTCAGCCCATGTTAAGTGGAGCCACTACAGCTGAATAGGGAACATATTTTAACTAACACATATAACCTTGAAACTTTGGCAGTTATGTTATAGAGGAGAATTTTATGAGTAATAAACATTTGTCAGATTCTTTGTTGCAATTTGTGGGAGATTCACCCCTTTTTTTCCTCCCAAAATGCTTGTACTTTATGGGGTCTACACTTTCCTCTGGGGACTCATACACAGGGTTACCCCTTCAAATGGCAAGGCAAGACCCAATAAAGGATGGCCGGACATCAGGGTGGCTCCTCGGTGGGTCTATTGAAGGCCCATAGGGTTCAGGAGATACAGGATCAGCGCACACAGGCCGGGATGCAGGCTGGAGGCTAGCTGGACGGGGTGCAGAGGAGGCTGGATTGATTGTTAAATTCGCTGCCAATCAAGGCACCTTCACCAGCAATGCCTTGAAAGACACTTGATTGAGTGCCAGTGACAAAGCTGCATCATTCCGCTCTATACTGGAGGTGTTTTGGCAGTAGATTAGAAGACAATGATTGAGTTTGTCCACAAAAAAATGCTTACCTGTTTTGTCAATCTTAGGCCAGATTGGACAGTCACGTCCTGTGAATTCCAGCAAGAAAGGGAGGAGGACTCAAATGCAGACAAATACACGGCAAGATGGTAAAATAAAGGGAAATTTACCCAAGGCAAAGGTCAGGAACAGGCAACGGGTCAAAAAACAGGAACAGGCAGCAAAGAAAAGCAGAACGGGCAAGAACAAACATGACTGAGGCAGACATTGTGACAGGTTTTGCCCAAACATCCACCTAAATGTGTTCTACAAACGAATACTTGGACAAAATGTGGAAACATAACCATACCTGTAATGGATTACTTGCTCCAGAAAATCATCCATTGCAATCAATATCTCTGGTTTCATTTTCAGCAAGTTACCTTTTTAGTTGCATGGTAAATGGACCTAAAATGTAGGATTCATCGACTGACTGAAATTATGTGAATTTGACTGCTGGTATTAAAATGCTGCTGTTCAGCAGCCAGCTGTTGTTATACTGTTGATACACCTCAGTATTTCATTGTGAATTAATTGTCAGTATTATGAGTACATGTAGAACAATGACTCATCCTGAGATTATTGGAAAACATTTTGTTTCTGTGTCAACAATTGGCAGGATTGAACTATTGATTACACTGGGGCCAGCTGAAGATTTAACCTTTGAAAGTGTTGCCTTTTAGTGTTCTATCTTTAAATCTGCTCCTCATCCCCTCCAGAATAAATGACTTGTGTTGTTGCTGTGTGCAGTCTATCTGGACATCATCTGGAGAGCGGCTACGACAAGCTAGCCTTCCAAACAACAACAAGCAAAAATCAATAACCCTGTTGCCCTGCTCATCCCACTGCTGACAAGCTAACTGTGTGTGTATGTGTGTGTGTGTGTGTGTGTGTGTGTGTGTGTGTGTGTGTGTGTGTGAATCTCCAACAACAGTCTTTGACCAGACAGGCTTCCTTGTGTTGCCTTTTCACTCTTTCTCTCC
Organism: Perca schrenkii; assembly: GCA_025617405.1. Taxonomy (NCBI): domain Eukaryota; kingdom Metazoa; phylum Chordata; class Actinopteri; order Perciformes; family Percidae; genus Perca; species Perca schrenkii. The sequence goes on from CM046788.1 coordinate 2,736,367, forward strand.
CTTGGCCTTGGTAGAATCATAAAGCCTACTATAGGATTCTACTCAGAACTGGATTTTTAAAGAATTCACAGACATGATTTTTTTTTAAACTCTTGATGGAGTAGTTTAGATATTTCTTTATGGTTTCCTAACCAGAGAGAAATTGATTATTTATACAGCAGTGGGAAAACATATTTCCAAAGACTCACAGGGACTATTTTTTTTCTTTCTGTTTATTTCATAAAGACTGGGCAACTCCTTATGTTGGCTGCTCCGAATGGCTGCAGTTGGTAGTGATGCTGTCAGCCCCAGCCAGTGTGTGATGTTTCATGCTACAAGATAGCAAAGGGAGGCAAGAGGGATAGGTGTGAGAGATATCCATTGCAAGCATACACTGTCAAAAAAAAAAAAAAAATGGACGAAGCTTCCAGGCATGAAAAGTGAAGCCAATGCGGAAGTGCCTTAAAGCTGCATTCTATCTAATGTCCAGCAGGGTGTGACTCCACTGGCTGCACAAATAAGTCTGTGTCCATAGAAGTCTATGAGCTAATTTAGCCTACTTCTCATTTGATTTATTACCTCAGTAAACATTTTAATGAGTTTACGGTCTCAATCGCTAATCAATACAGCATGATGTTCATTTAATTAACAGATGAAGCAATAAAATCAACACGTAAAAAAGAATATGAAAAGCAATTATAACAGTAGAACCAGTAACTAGAAGTACATTAGAACCAGTAACTAACACTAACAGTAGATTAGAACCAGTAACTATCAGTAGATTAGAACCAGTAACTAACACTAACAGTAGATTAGAACCAGTAACTATCAGTAGATTAGAACCAGTAACTATCAGTAGATTAGAACCAGTAAGTAACACTAACAGTAGATTAGAACCAGTAAGTAACAGCAGATTAGAACCAGTAACTATCAGTAGATTAGAACCAGTAACTATCAGTAGATTAGAACAGTAACTAACAGTAGATAATATGTAAGACTTTTGTAGGTGGAAGGTTAATCAGAATAAGTGTGTTTTGATGAGTGATTTGAATCAATTTAAACCTGAACTTGTTTTTTGGCTATTGTCCGTGTTTTCATTTGAAACTTTGACCCTCTCTTCGGCTAGACGGAAAACAGTAACTGTGAAATATAAAGTCTACTTGTGCTTTCTTGGGGGGTTAAATAACACAACAGGGACATCACACAGAAGGGCCGTTTCATTGACACTCCCCCCCCCGCCGCACCACCCTGTGGAAAATCACCGGATCACTTTTCTTGGTGTGAATGCCCCCCTAAGAGCAGAGGCTGCAGTACGAACACTAACATCATTGCACAACAAGTACATCTCCTTGTTCATTTTTAAAGTTCTGTTCCCAGTTTCATCGTAAAGCTCTTTCAGCAGAAACATTGAAACGAATGTGGTGTAAGGTGTAACCTAAATATCCCTGTAAACAGAAAGAGTCATACCATTGCTTTTCAGCCTCTTTGTCCTCCTTTTTACTGCTCCAAAAATTATTAATAAAAATAAAAATAATCTAATTATTTAACCCGGGAAGCCTGGCCATACTTTTCCACCCTGAAAATAATACACATTGGGGGATTATCTAAAGTTATAACTCTTCAATTAAGCTACTCATTCACTAAAATGCAGTATTTTTCTAGCAAATATATATATATACATATATATATATACTATATATTAGGTGTGGTACGGTTCACAAAACCCATGGTTCGGTTCGTATCACGGTTTTAGGGTCACGGTTTAAGGTTCTGTATGGTTCTTGTTATTTTTTCTTTTAATCTTTAACACTCCAGAAATATACTTCAGCATATGATATATAGCTTAATTATCCACAATGTAGGACACAGTATTACATCATTATATAGTTATATCATGTAATCATGCAGAAACTGAATTTGACTTGACTTTAATTAAGCACATTATTGGGACCATCTCTGAAGAAAGCGAGGTGAGATTTTGATACAGCAAGAGGGAAGATAATTGATGATTTCAACATGCTTTTCATTTATTTGGCAGAAAAATTGTGCCTTATTAGAAGATGAAGATTGAAATATTACAGAATATCAATTGAAATAACTTGCATTTATCAAACTGTCAACTTCAGTGTAGCCCTTACAAAAATGTATCCTTTAAAAGAAAAAGAGAGGAACTCTTAAAGCTCCATCTTTTGAATAAGTCAGAATACGTTAAACATAAAAACAGTTTACATTGTTAGTTCATTTCCTATCCTGGCCTGGGCTGGGACACACAGTCATACGGTTTGATAAAGTAGCCTACTTACTGGACTTATCATTTCACTTACAATAACGAGCGTAGCTGTCAGGTCCTCCTGTATATGTCTCATCTCCGTTTTTTTCCCTGCATCCACCGTTGGTTTGTGTGTGTGTTTGCGTCAGTCGCGGGGAGAACTGAGCAGCCCCGCCCGCTGCAGAGAGCCAACAGGATCTAAACTGCAGCCGCTTCAGCGAATTGAGAGTGAGTGAAAAAAACGTTACGGTACATTGATGTTAAAATGTATACAGGTTGGCAGGACGGCCTGAAATGTTTTGCACGGTCTTTCGCTGTACGTTTTGTTGGTAACTTGTCCACACCTCTTCTTTCGCGCGAAAGGGAAACACACTGAGGTCACATACGGGCACCTGACGGGCACAAGGCTACATCGCGCATGCGTCGAACCGTGCGGCACACACATGTTCCGAACCGAGACAAGCGGACCGAGCGGTTCGGATGTTTTTTCATGAACAGTACCACCCCTACTATATATGAATATATACTTTTTCTTTTTTTATTCACAAAATGCATTATACAAAGAATTAGGTAAACATCAATAGCACATACACATCAAGAGTACATTCTTTTTGAAGATATACATACAAACACAAGGAATAACTTTCCTCAATACTTCGTCCCTTCCTGTCGCTCCCTTTCATTTCTTCTGACATTGTGTAATGTCAGGTGCTAGGTCAGACCAAGAGTGAAAATTAAGCAGTCACACAGTGATAATTGACTCTCAGTCACTCTATACATAGGTGTCCGTCCTATGTGATAATTACCTCAAAGTCATGTATAGCATTCATCGTGATTTGACATTGATTTATAGAGGGGGGCTTTAAGTACACACTCTCACTCCAACACACATACGTACATAGACAAGTAGCTTCTTTTCCCCTGTGTGATGCTATAAAGAAAGGTGTCTGACACTCATTTCTCAGAGGTTACAGGGCGCTATTACCTCATATCCTGCTGTTGGTTGGATTTAAGGATTTGCTTTAGTTAAGGGTTAGGACTTTCATTCTCCAGAGCAAGGCAATAACACTACCAGAACTATGGGTAGTTTGCCATATATGATGATATGCGTCTCACCGTTATGGTGAGACGCATATCATCTCAACATCCACATACCATTAGTCCTGTTTCCCTCCACACGTTTTTATGTGTAATATCAAATGAAAAATGCCTTATGGAAACAGTAACATTCAATATGAATTTCATATCTACACAAAGTTTGTATGTTCGATCTCATCGGATTTTCTCTTAATCGGTAAATGGCATATGCGATAAACGCTGATGGACACGTCATTTGCCGGATAAATAATGAATTGCGATTACGTTTTAGGTCATTTTATGGTTGCGACTTGCTATAAAAAGTTTTATTAATTTCCGCCACGTACATAAGATATAAGTGGACAAACAAGGAGACAAGAGACTTTTTAAAATTTGATTTACGAGTGAAATATAGAGACTATTTTAGATAGTTGTCAACTGGCATTTACGTGCATCTGCATCATCATCATAAATTGATTGACAAGTGGATGGAAACAGTTATATTGCCTACATGTGATTAAGATAACCTTTATTAGCTGAAATGATGTGGTGTGAGAGGTGTGAGAAACACTGGAGTATAATGTGTGTGTATCCGCGCATCATAATCTTGACGTCAAATATTCATTGCCAACTATTTTAATGATTTTTGATTAGTTGTTGTTAACATAACACAGATTCACAATGAATCTCTTTTTACAGTTCATCTGGTTCTACCGCTTAATGAATGAGATGAAAATAAGGTTGAACAAAAGAAAGTCTGGCTAGTTTCATTCATGGCAAACGTAACAAGACTCAAATATCTCATAATTTGGCTTAAGTTTGCAATCTAAAAAAGTGCAATTTACAACCCCGTTTTTTTCAGGTGTGCATTAATAGTAATCCATTTCAGAGACAAGATCCTAAAGCTGCCTACACATGATAAGCGATTTGCTCTCTGCACACCGCTAGATAGCACGCAAAGCGTAGTGCAGGTATACATCATCAAGGGTGGCAAGGAAGCTATTTCCCGTAGCTAGTTAACAGCAACAGCTGTTATCTCAGTGGTTGCACTTTGGAAAGGTCAGCGGCAACCAGTGTTGGTCATTTTACTTTCAAAAAGTAATTAGTTACAGTTATAAATTAATTCTCCCAAAAAGTAATTGAGTTAGTAACTCAGTTACCACATTGTAAAAGTAATTAGTTACTCATCAAAGTGACTGTGATGTTATTTTTTATATTCTATAATGCTATTACATTCTATAACATCTTTAACGTCAAATATGTTTATATTAACTGATTGAAGAATAAAAACACTATATACCGTATTTTATTTTTATTTTTATTTGGTATTTAGGATAGCTCTGAATGACTCAGACTCCACAGTGGACAGGGGTAGTGTGTTTTCAACAACATAACTTGCAATCAATGTGTTCAGCTCGGCCTTGGTTACCTGTTGCTGACCCGAAAAATCAAGTGTTGCTTGTTTTAACCGAGTGGCTCCGTCTCCTTCGCTGGAGCTCACGCTAGCTGCATTTGGGCTTGGGGGGTTGGGTTAGCAGGAGCAACAAGTGTCGTGCTTCATAAGATTCGAGATGCTTGAGGCAGACGTGGATAAAGTCTTTTTTCCTGGGCATAGTGTGCATGTTACATAAACATTCTTGCCTTTAATTTCAATGAGCGAGAAGTAGTGCCGGTACTTCCAGTTCGAGAACGCTCCCTTTGAATTTCCCTGGCAAAGGGGAAAGGAAAAGAAAGGGACTGCACATCTATTTTTACAAACCAGTAAAATATAATGTAAGCTATGTCAAAGATGAAACATAAAAGTCTGCCAATGGAGTAAGCAAAAATTACAAGACAATATCTTGACTTTAGCATTTAATTTAGGCAACTATAAAACACTATTTGATCTTGAAAGCAGTAAAAATGACTTGATATAAGTAATAGAATTACAGACATCTAACACAAAGGTGCTTAAAACAAGATTATTTGTCTTTTAGTAGGGAGTTCAGATGTTCATATCTTAAAACAGGACTTTAAAGATGGAACTAAAAGTCTATCACTCAATGCATCTATCATTTAGCTTCAGCTTATTTAGCATTATAATGAGTTTTCTCTTTCAGGCTTAAATATGTAATGATGATGTTCAAGGCTCATACCATAGTATTGCATGTTTTAGATAGTTTACAGTACATTAATTGTAAAAAAATAAAAATAAATAACCTTGTGTGATGTGTTCATGGAAGCAACTTGCAAGAGCTGATATATGTAGAGTTGTCTCTTTAATTATGAGCTATATGTCTTGGCTTTTGATAGGGATCCAATTTTGATCATGCATAGTCCACACATGGCCCATTATTCTGCAGTGATGACGATGATTTGATCTCATTAGAGTATGTCGCGATGCTGATGTAAGCAAACATGCATCCAATGTGGTCTGCAAAAAATCACTATAGTTGCATGTTTAATTTGTCTGTATATGGACACATGACACAGGAGCAAGCCTTCCTCCCAGTAGGACCTAAACTTCCCTATCAGCTGACCAGGCATCACCATGATGGAGTTAGTGCTCAGGCTCTGGCAGGGAGACTTCAGTATGTGCATGTGCAAATTAAACCAAAGTCAGGGGAGAGGTCATAATTCAAGGTTGTTGGAATAGCTCTGGTCAACAGGGGGGCAAGTCTGTCGTTTAAGAGCTGAGAAACTCCTTGTTTCAAACTAGACACTGATAGATTACAGAGATTAGATGGGCCGTAACCTCAGATTAGCAAGAGTTTAATGGAGGTAACAGACCAAATGCCCTATCTACCAATAACAGATACAAAATAGAAGAACAATAGGGATGATTAGAATTTTCCTTGTAAATGGTTTATAAATGGTGAATACATCCAAAGGGAATAGTACAATACAAACACTTTGTGTTGTTACAAATGTAATACAAGTCATTTTTTGGATTAAACTAAATATTTTATTCATCTGGTGCATAACCTACAGATATTTGTTTGGGCAGGTGTGAACCCAGCAAATGCACTAGGGCGCGGACCAAAACAACCGGACTAAGACTAGAGGAGAATAGAGGACTTGAGGAAGTTGACATAGTAACGTCGCTTATGAAGCAATGTCTGGAAAATTATTTAAATAAAATGAGCTGGTGTGACCATGGAAATGCGAGAAATATGCACTAGTCCAGAACACAGGACCTTCTTCCTGTATTTACTTTCTTGCTCCCGTCCCCAGGCACATCTGACCGATAAGAGGACGTTCTTGCTTGGTTTGTAGTGATGAATTCTGGTTTGCTTGGATTTTCCTCTGTTTGAAACGAAATCGAACCAAGGGGGAAAATGCTCGGAGATTACAATCTCATCAACTGATTCGGACCAGAGCAAACAAACTACAGGCGTGAAAATACCCTAAAGCTGCACATATTAAAAATGCCCTAACATGCATGCACGGTCGGAACGACTACCAGGAAAAAGAAGCTCATATTGCAACACACACACACACACACACACACACACACACACACACACACACACACACACATAACAGTGTTACTTCATTCTCTGCTCAGTACGTCATTACTCTATATATTATTATTACACTATATCTTTACATAGCAACTATTTGTTTACTGCTATATTAATGTTCTGAATGTCCAGTACAGAGCCTTTAAAAACCAGTATGCCCTGTTCCCATAATACACCCAGCCACTCATATTGTGCCCCTCATGATTCAGCTTTCATTCAATAAAGATCTCCAACAATTGGCCTCTCCAGTTACAGCACGTCATACATTCACTCACATTTCCCAAACAAATCCTGCTCCTTCTCGTCTCCTCTGCTGACAGTTTTTGTCTCCCATCCTCTTTTCCTCTACATCGAACGTTCTTCGACTCATCCTCTTCTGCCCTTCTAAATGAGTGTCCATGAATGCTCACAACAACAACCCTTATGCTTTTTTAAATTATTTTGTATTTAGTATCAGCTAAGGTCTATTACAGAGAATTTTACCCCTTTCAATGAATCATAAGTCATATGCAAATACATTGTATTTCATACGTACAAATGACAAATCTTAGGAGAGCAGGGGCTTTGGGGGTCAGATAAGGGGCCTACTAGACAAGTAGATTACCAGGCTTTCCCTGTAAGACAGGACGTGTCTGCCTCCCTTCTCCAGTGGACATGCAGATTGCAAAAGGGTGGCAGTGTTTCACAAATGACTGTCACTGTCACTTGCAAATTGCACATCCGTTTGCCTGTCGAGCATGTCAAGGTTCGAGCATGTTAATGCGTGGTGTGTAACTATGGCATCTGTTTTGATCAGTAAAATGATGCAAAAGTATCACAAGAGGAAATGATGTGCTTTTTGTTGCAAACCACAGCTTGCTTTTTCAAATTTGGTGAAACAGGCCCCTGACTCATATCCTCTTGGCTTGCAGCGTAATGCTGTCCATGTCTCCACAGTAGTCTATCCTAAACAGAGCTGTACAGTAACGAAGTAAAACTACTTCACTACTGTATGTAAGTATTAAAAGGCTGTATCTGTACTCTACTGGAGTATTATTTTTTTCTCCTACTTCCACTTTTCCTTATTTCCATATTTTCGATGAGTTTAATACTTTTACTCCGATACATTCTTTATGTGCTGCATCTTTACTCGTTACTGTTGTGAATTCCTCACGCTACGGAGACCGTGTAGGTTACAGTGTGTTTAGTTATGGCTACGTTAGTTACGTATGATAATTAAAATCCCAGAGATTGCATTGTGTTTCTTTTCATTACGGTTTCAGAAGTCAGAGACAATGTAAGTTTGTACTCTTTATATTTAGCCATTGTTGCAGCAGATTAAGCTAGTCCTGAGTTGTTCCAGCCTGCAGTGAGTCCTGAATGTTAACCGTTTGACCCTGTGATGTGAAGCTGCTAGTTTATCTGTATTTTGCTAGCTTGCTAACTTTCCACTACATCACACATTTTATTTCAGTATTTGTTAATAAGTGATTAATAACCCACTGTTATATCAGATAATAGTAGTTATAACAGCTGTGACATTAATGTACCTTTTGGGGTTTATTTCAGAAACTTCCTCGAGCTTGCCTTACTACCAAGTAAAAAGTTGAACTCCAACAATGTGATATTCAAAATTTGACTGCTTTCTTTACTAACTACATAACACAATACTTGTACTTTTACTTTTAGTACTTGAGTAGTACATTTTAAAATAAACTACTTACAATACTTAAGTATAAAAAATGTTGAATACCTTAGTACTTCCACTTTAGTGGGGTGCTTAAAGAGCACTTCAACTTCTACTCGAGTCACTTTTTTGATAGAGCACTTGTACATTTACTCAAGTATGGGTCTCTAGTACTTTATACACCTCTGATCCTAAATAAAGTAATTTTATTGAAATACCAATGAAGAGAATGATGCGGAACATGGATCAGGCTCTCTGTCCTTCCTTATTGGGGCAATCCATAGGGAACCCCATAAGTGGACATGTCTCTTTGGTTTGGGTTTGCAATTTAACAAGTTTTTTTATGTAGTCGCATTTAATGTAAAACGTATTGGTCTTCAGACCCTAACCCTTGTGAGTCCAAATGATATGGCCCAGCTTGGCCACTGAGGAGGATGAGCAGACAGGTTCTCTTCTGGAACCCTTATCAAAGTATATTGATGAAAGCTGTACTCTTACTCCAACCCTGCTCTGTTATCTTTTCCAGTGTTCTTTTAAATCTTTATTAATTGATTTTGGAGCAGTAGGGCCCGGAAAGACAAAATACACACTCAGAGCCTTGAACAGTTGCCATATGAGGTGTTCAATGTGTTATCAAACAGTTCCCTTCCTATTCATCCAGCAGAAACATTGGGGGTCCTCTTTGTAGCCACTTCTTTAAAAGTGGCATTGATTAGCCTTGATTTGGTCCACCAGGTCCTAATGAAAATGACACAAGGCTCTTTGCCTCCTAAACGTTAAACTTTTTTAAACCAGACACTATTTTCCATTTCATGTAGAAAAAGTAATGTACTATAGACTTGTCTGAGCTTGTGTGCTGGTAGAAAATGGACACAATTTTATATTCAGAGGTTGGGGAGCCGTTGGGATTTAAAGACCTTTAATCATACAAAATCAATGTTCTAGCCGACTTGTCATATTACAAGGATGATTTTGATTCAACATCACTATTAAAAACTGCTTAGTGAAATGCCAGAAGTAGAACTGGCAACACAAGGGCAGAAACACCTTGCTTCCTATTTAAATTACTGGCATTACTGACCAAGGTCTGAGCAGTGGTGCAACATGGTTGGGAGCTAGAACCCACAGAGAGTAATACACACCCTGCAGCAGAAATGTAGGCTGAACCAGCTGCATACACTCGGCTGTAGACTCCCTGTACTCTGATTTGATATGGAAAAGACCCATTCAACACCATGCAATAGCATACGTAAAATCTTTAATGTTGTGGATAATAGGTTGTATTACCATTGCTACACATATATTATGAAAGAACTGTGTATTTTATTTCTATCTGAACAGTAAACCAAAGCAACCTGTTAATTACTGGGTTAATTACTGGTATAATAATCTTTTCAAGTAAAAAGTAGCGTGGTGGGGGGCGAAAGGGACAAAGCGTTAATTTACATAATTTACAACTAGTTACCTCCAGAAGGTTGATAGTGCCAACCAACATTAGCAATGTCATAATATTTACCTGAAGATTTCCCTCAGCTATTGTCAATAAAATAAATCACATTGCTGATATCAAAATACTGAGTGAAGTTCAGAAAGAATGAAGAATGCAAACATGGCGATGACGTCATTCATGGGCATATTCAGTGTTGTGTAAAGTATTAGAAAGCAATACTTGAGTAAAAGTACAAGTATCGTCCTAGAAAAAGACTTCGGTAGAAGTGAAAGTTACCTTTTAGAATATTACTTAAGTAAAAGTCTTAAAGTATCTGATATATACTGTACTTAAGTATCAAAAGTAATTTTCTGATATTTAATGTACTTAAGTATCAAAAGTAAAAGTAAAAGTTGTTTTTTTTAAAAGCAAGCGGTTAGAACTTTTATTGTGGCTTTCTTATAGTAAAGCATAAAGCATATTCAGGGACTTTTCAGACACAATTCTCTTAAACAGCATATGTTTAGAGCTGACATCAATGTACAGAAACATTTCTTGCAACACGGGTGTATGACGTTATCTTCACCACTACCCTGTTCACCGAGTTCACCACTATTGTCGAGGTGGTCGCAGGGCTCAAAAAATAAAATCTCCACTGGCCCCCGGGGCCAGTAGATCAGAGTTTTGCTGGCCCCTTCTACATTTTTACTGGCCCTGAAAGAAATATCATAGGTGTGATTGGAAAAGGACAAAAAATCAGGAAAAAAGCTAGCCACTGCCACTGGATGTTGTGCCATTAGCAGCAAAGCTAGACCAGGGGTCATCAACTACATTCAAATAAAGAAAATAAAAATATACCTAAAACGCATCATCTTGTCATCTTGATATTTTCACTTTCTTACTAAATTAATGCTATATTTTTTACATTAGTAAGCAAACATGGAAAATCCATAATGATAACTAGATAGGCTACTTAACTAGAACATGATCTCAGATTAGTCCTGTATGCCTAATTTGAAATAAGACAATTCTGTTGCTAAATAATACAACTGGCAACATCGTAAACAATGAAAAACTGCGTCATTCACGTGCATATTAAGTAGCCACGTGTATTTGTTTTGGTCTAAAAATACATCCATAGGTTTACCGCTCCAGCAAGAGGATGGCTCGTTTAGAAATCAGCTAACTTTACAAGAGTTTGTCCAAAGTTCAAGATTGGTTGCAAATTAAGACAAACAGTTAGACTACAAACTGACATCTTTCATTTTAGCTCGTTTGTAAAGTCGCTGTTTGCAGAGTAGAGCTGTGTTTACACAGCGCGGTGGACGAGAGTGGACAGCGCAGACAGATCAGACTGAGATATGGGTTTCTACGTGTTTCTGCCTGTAGAACAGGTACGTGGGTTATTGATAAGTATTGACTCTTTAATCATGGAGGTTTTATTGTAGGCTACCTACTTACAGTAACGAGTGTAGCGTTAGTTCATCTGCGCCATAGCCGGTAAATAATCCTCGGTAAGGTTTCCAGTCAGTAGGCTACATGTGCTGCGTGTAACGCACACACCAGTGACTGTGGCTGCAACCAGCCCGACATAGGCTACGTATTTACTGGCCCCGGGCGGGCCATCGGGCCATTGCTTATGTCGAGCCTGGTGGTCTACAATAACGGGAGGTCCTCCAGTAGATTCATGCTTCCATGGCGGTTTGCAACAAACAAGCGCTGAAATAGAGCGCGCGGTGTGCGGAGCGTGCGTAATGCAATCTAGGAGCAGTGATTCGCCAAACGTCCCTTATTGCAGTAGCACACATTTCTTCTAATTTTTATTTTTTAGTAACGAGTAACGAAGATGCTTAGTGGAAATATAACGGAGTAAAAGTATACATTTTATCTAGGAAATGTAGTGGAGTAAAAGTGAAAGTTGACATAAATTTAAATAGCGAAGTAAAGTACAGATACGTGAAATTTCTACTTAAGTACAGTAACGAAGTATTTGTACTCCGTTACATTACAACACTGGGCATATTATGTAGCCATGTGGATTTACCGGGAAAAGCTGTGGTACCTCTGCAAAATAGCCACAGGAAGGAAATTGTTTTGGTGGAACATGTGTACGTTCAAAAGTTGTTTTAGTCATGCAACAGAAAACTGATATTGGACAGATAGTCTAGCTAGCTGTCTGGATTTACCCTGCAGAGATCTGAGGAGCAGATTACTTTTGAATGTACACGTTGAACCAAAACAAGTTCCTTCCCGAGGCTATTTTGCAGAGACACCGGGCTCCATCCGGCGCTTAGCGCTGCTCAAGATGATAGTGATTGGTTTAAAGAAATGCCAATAAACCAGAGCACGTTTTTCTCCCATGCCTGAATGTTGTATGGACTAGCCAGACCCTCCTATGCAGCACTGTGGAGGAAGGTCTGGCAATGAGAGACTACTGTCACTCTGCTCTGCAGTAGAAACCTTTAAGCCTTTTGACCAGCCTGCCAGTTACCATGTTTCTGTGCTCTCACTCACTGCAATCACTTGTTGTGTTCTAGTTGTTGTTGGTTTGTGCTTTCCTCGCCAGCCAGCCACAAGCTATTGATGTTACTTTTTACATTTGACATTTCAGGCATTTATCCTTATCTGGAGAAGCTTGGACTGAGCCTGTAGCAGGTTCAGTGTCTATCAGCATTTCTTCAGCAGGACACATGGCTGCAGGCGGATTGAGCCTGTGCCACTGCAGCCCTTTATGTTTACTACTCAGAGTCTAATGTGAGAGTCAGTGACAATGGCAAGACATGTCTGTCAGCCCTTTGGTCCACAACAACCACTGAGCACATTGCCAATACATTATGTACAGATAACACAACAATTGTCAGATTTCATCCTACTACTGTCACTTCTGACTAGTCTTTATTTCACAGGGGTAGTAACATTTTGATAAAGTGTGCTACTGACAAAGAGCACAACAAGGCAGTAACAAAACAGAATACATGTATATTAAATAAAAATGTGTTTATTAGGATAAACCCCTTGAGATGTATCATCTTGTTCATTCCATCCAACACCACTGCAGCCTCCTGCTAAGGGACTTTCAGTCTTGTCTTATTTTGTTTGAGATCATAACTGCCAAAACATGGATGGTGCCCAGGATTCTGCTAACAGTCACTCTGCCCACTGCTGGGTCTTACAATGGCTGAGTTTGATAATATATAGTCATGTTCAAGAATCCATCACAGTGGTGGCACCATGGCAAGAAGATTTATTTACTACGTTGTATCTGTTAAAGTAATGGCTTGCTGGCATTGAAAGTTCCTTTAATGTTCCATAATGGCTTTTTCCAACATGACAGGACCATTGGGGATAGAGCTGAAATGCATATTTGGCACATGGTGTGACAGATGGAGCAGTAGGCCTGCTGCAGCTGTGAGATGAAGACCAATATTATCAAGGGATTGATTTTCAAACTTATGTTGCAGAAGCTAAGCTTAATGAATGGCCATCAGGAGCATGAGGGTCACTTGCCCCTGCTTCTCACTAGCCTAATCAACCCTGTGGTTTCTCCAACACATTTTCTCATAAAGGTTATCATTTATGAGAAAATGTATACAGTCTGATGGCAACCAAGGATGGCAAAAGATTAGGTTGTGAGACTTTTAGTTCCTTTTTGAAGTGTTGATCGAACATGACTGTACGTACATAATTAAAGGCATGTCTGAAAGGGGTTGAATTGTACAGTAGCGGTATGACAGTATTACTGTGATTTACCAGCAGGGTTTCTCCTCTCGACAGTATTCAGACTCTGAATGATGCCTGCAGGTCTGTTTGATGGCCAGTAAAATGGTTTTGAAAAGCATTGTAAAATGTAATCACCAATACATCATAGATCACAACTAATAGCGTTATTTTAATAACAGCAAAGCACTTAGCAGCATGCATGCGCGCACGCACACACACACACACACACATACACACACACACCACAGAAATGTGTGTGTGCCAGCAATCCACATAATGAGAGTCGTAGAGAAGGCATTTGTCTTGGGTAAGACTTGTATTGTCAGTTTTTAATTCACATGGCTCTCATCAGAAAAGCCCTGAAGGTTCTCATCATCATCTCCACCCCAATATATTGGTCACTGCTTCTAACCTCAAAAACGCACGCACAGACCATATATACACACACATACACACACACACACACACACACACACACACACACACACACACACACACACACACACACACACACACACACACACACCATACATGTGCCTGTTTGCATTCACACACTGCTCATACATTAGACAGCTATGCACCGCATTCCAACAGATGCACATACATGCACACAGATGTAAACACACAAACGCACCAACCAAAACGCACACTAACGCCATTACATTAAGTAATAATGCACATACACATATAAAAGGACATACACATACAGACGCATATTAAGCAGGAACTGTATGCGTGTGCAAATGCTTATACCTGCATACACAAATGTGGATATATATTGCCACACACACACACACACACACACACACACACACACTCACACTCCCTCTTTGTGTTATTATTGCTTGGCTCCATCTGACTGTGACTAAGTGAAGAGCTGTCTTCATTTGTTTCAATCTGAACCACTAATGTTCCCGGTGCCGTAAGCTAGCACCATAGGTCACACACATTAGTCTGACTGCTTCTGTGTGTGTGTGTGTGTGTGTGTGTGTGTGTGTGTGTGTGTGAGAGAGAGAGAGGGAGAGACAGAGAGATGGGTAAGTAAGTTTAAAGCAAACACAAGCTTTGCTGTTTTATACTGTTCTATTGCCACATGCATCTGCATATTGTTAGACTGGTTCCTGTGCTGTTTTCAGTGACGACCTTCAGGAGCAGAGATGGATGAAGAGTTACTGATAAAAGCAATATAAAATAGAGCTATGAATATGGAATTTAAGTGTTGTTATCAGCTGTTGACACACAGTGGCAGTATCGGTCAGTAAGTTGTAGGCTTAAAAGGGCACTCCACCAATATTACTCATAGAAATCTGTTTACTAGTCAAGGGGAAATGACTTACCCTGAGAAAACAGCTGTATGTCTTCAGTGATTCTGGAGGAGCTTTGTTAAATCTTAGAAAATAACAAGTGACATCAGCAGTGTTTCTCATTTATATATTTATAACAGAAAGCTGGTGTTTGCATGAAGTTTGAAAGACATGGACATTTTCCTGACATGGAGGATCTAAAGAATTACATATTTTATTATTGCCATACAACAGTGCTGGTGGTAACTCTTTTGGTACAGCATGGTATGCAAAAAGTACAATGATTGATGTACCAGTGCAAACAAGTCCAGTTCGAGGTCAGCTACCAGTCCACTAGTCTCGCATTGCCAGACCTTCCTCCGCAGCGCTGCAGAGCTAGTCCACAAAGCATTCTGGGATGGGAGAGAAACGTGCTCTGGTTTATTGGCATTTCTTTAAACCAATCACAATTGTCTTGGGTGGCGCTAAGTGCCGGACGGAGAAACGGTGCCTCTGCAAAATAGCCTTGTGAAGGAACTTGTTTTGGTGGAACGTGTGTACTTTTAAAAGTTGTTTTAGTCGTGCAACAGAAAACTCAGATTGGACAGATAGTCTAGCTAGCTGTGTGAGCAGGTCAAACAAAAAAAGAAAGAAAAAAAAGCATGCAGTAGGAACAATAAAACCCATGCGAAAGACTTAAATAATTGCATTGCAAAAATCCTTCAAATCATTCAAACACAAAATGTCCTCGCTTGACCTGCTCACATCTATCTGGATTTACCCTGCAGAAATCTGAGGAGCAGTTAACCGTAGTCCTCATAAATCCAACGAAGTCAACACAAAGAAAGTGGAAGGTAACGTACATCTGGTCGAAAAGAGTGACAAGTCAAGTCTTAAGTGATTTTTATATATGGACAAACTGGTAAATGTTGGTGAAATAATGTGGCAGAAAAAAAATCACATCAAACTGTAAAATCTGAGCCATGAATGTACTGTCTTTCCTATAGACTTGTATCCATGTCTGAGTCCCAGGAAAGAGCGTCAGGTGTCATGAGTTTTTTAGTATGGAAAGTTGTTGAGCCTTTGAAGATCATCAGACCCCAATTTTGGATTGCTGTGTTAACAAACATGTTTGGCTGAAAAATACTGACTTAAATGTATTGTCCATGCACAGAGATAGGAATCATTCAGCATATTGACATGCAGGATTCTGGTGTCTCTTGAAACATAAATTCAGCTCACAAATGGTGCGTTTCCATTACATGGTACCTACTCGCCTCGCCTCGACTCGCCTTTTTTGGTTTTCCATTACGAAAAAAAGTACCTGGTACCTGCTAACAGATACTTTTTTTAGCACCTCCTCAGTCGAGGTTCCAAGCGAGCTGAGGCGAGCCGAGAAGGTGACGTGAAACCCTGCAGGCTGCTGATTGGTCGGAAAGAATCGTCACTGATCACCGCATTGCTAGCGACAGACGGCATTTTTAAATAGTTTAACCAGCGGTGATTTTTTGCTGCCGGAGGCTCCACGCCGAGCTTTCTCCGTAGCATACAAGTGGCCTGATGGTTATACTGGTGCGCTGGTGTGTGGAGGTGTGATGTGTGTGTGTTGAGTCGCCGTATGTGTGCGTGTGGGGAGCTGGTGAGCGAGGGAGAAGTGAGAGAGTGACGGCGATTATCTCCGCAGCGAGTAGCGACTCTAGAGTCATATATATGTGAGAGAAACAAAGCGAGTAGCGACTCTAGAGTCATATATATGTGATCACGGTGGGAAATCTGGAGCAGTAAACGTTAACTATCTCTTTGATATCATGTTGTTCACGGAGACAGAGAACCAGGAAATGCGGCGGGGATTTGTCAATGGGAAAGCAAGCTACTAAGCCAAGCCCACGGCAGTCGCTATGACGACCAGCCACGCTGAGGCGATTCTTAAAAATCTGCAATGGAAAACGGACGCACGTCGAGGCGAGTCGAGTAGAGGCGAGGCGAGGCGAGTCGAGTAGGTACTGGTAATGGAAAAGCACCTAAAGAGACATATCCTTGGGAGCATGCCAACACAAAGAAAGCGGAAGGTAACGGACATCCGGCCGAAACGAGTGACATATGACTGGTAGTCGATATAAACTACCAGTCCACAGTCCCTAATTTGTTCTGTGTACAACTTAAACCAGCCTCTCTCTGGTCCCCAAGTTAAGTCCCTACAGACTGAGCTACTGCCGTTCCATAATGATGAATTTCCTATGCTTAGAACCAGCAGTAGTGCAGTCCAAAATGTTAAGTTTTGTCCTGAGGGTGGTGCTGGGAATTTGAAAATATAGCCTACCTTCAATCCAACCAGACACCTGGCTCTATGAGCTGCAAGTTTGACTGGAGGTTGTTCCTGTTTGTTCCTTGAATGGGTTCAGTTTCCTGGGTGGTAACAGGTTTGACTCACCAAAGACCGGGCTCTGCATCACCCATGCTCCGATGCGGTGTGGCCCTCATATTATCCTCGTATGAGGATAATATGAGTTTTACCCAGAACCAAACTTGAGCCTAAGGATATTACACAGGCTATCTGCAAGCTCTAAATGTAAAAGATGTGTGAAAGTGAAGGAAATGCAGACCACTAATTTATTTGCAGGCAAAAATGTATTTAATAGCATGTGTACTCTATTCAAACAATGGCTCCCCTTTTAAATGATGTTCCGTTCAACATTATTATCTTATCTTTAATATCACAATCTGAATCCATATCCATAAGGTTAACTATTCTAATGGAGTGCTGAGCAAAGTGTTGGTGAGCAGGCATTTGGAGAACAGAGAAGCATGAGATCCATGGAAAAGAGACGGCAAACTGGTTTGTAATAAAGGATTTAAAATTCACTCGTCAACCGTGCTGATTAATGGGGCTAAGCAGGCGGACATGCTGCTCTACCAGAATGTCAGAATAACATATCTAAATGCACAGTAGGATGCAGATTCTTGAGATTATTTTAAAACATCTTAGTTGTGATAATAAATTACCGATTGTTAAAGATCGCCTTGGTATCGGAGTAGGAAAAATATAAATCATCCTGTCACTCGTCGATATACAGTTTGATATATACAATTCGATAGCCAATCCGGACAACTCTAGTGGATGGTAACATTTCAAACTGTTACGCCGTCAAAAACGCCCAATCTAAGTATTTCCCTTTCGCAACCGTCTCAGCATGAGCCCACTCATCTCCATCGTCATGCTACTGCTGTTTGCTAGCTACATTGCATCATGGGGCTAATTACAAGGCTGATTAGCCATAAAAATATTCTCAGTAATTTCATGGAAATCAAGTTATTTTACTTCTTTTAAATACCTTCAAATATACCAGAATGTTGTCTGTGAGGCGCCATCTGTTGACAATGACTCTCTAATTTTATGGAAATCAGGCCTATAGTTGTTGAGCTCTGGCTGCACAGATCAACAGACAGACCAAATGACTGATGTACCATAGGCCATGGAACAAAATAAGATAAATAGAAACACATCAAGACACTTGCAGGGGCATGCTATTGGTAAAGTATGTAAATCTTGCTCCAGCTGAGGAGAAACATTTCCCATTTTTACAGGGTAAAAATGGCTCATAATCCTGATTCTAATATATAACAGGTATCCAATGATATTTATGTAAAAGAAGATGGTGGGAGGATTTTGTTTATCTCCTGCTGGAAACTGCAAAACAGATAAACAGTGCTTAAGCCACCAGAAGATCTCGAATCTCAGTCCAATAAGCAAATTTATAATGTAAACTTTTCAAACAAAGAATCTCTGGTTCCTGCTCTATCTCTGAGTTTGTGAGTGGGTGTGGGATTATGTTTTTCACATGAATAAATAACTCAAAATGTTTTCTGTTTCATGAAAGTCCAGGGTAAAGTAGAGTTAATGTTTTGTTTTTTTAATAAACACACTCTCACAACTAGTCTGTTCTGTTTTCCTCTCAAAGTTAAATCCTTCAGGTACAGTATTTCCTTCACAATAACAAATACCTGTACCTCTCCTTTCTTCCTGTTGGCTGCAGAGTATCCACACATCACTATGTTTTAGGTAACAAGGGGCAAGATGCTCATCACCGTATAATACAACCCATGGGGGCGGAGTTCACTTCTCGGGGAAAACAAAACCTTTCATCCTTTCAAAGACTTTCACCCAAGAAATGTGTGTTCCTTGAGAGTGTTTTAGTCCAAACCACGATCTTTTTCCTAAACTGAACTAGTCGTTTTTGTCAGGATCCGGCTGAGACTAATTGCCTTTGTGCTACTCTTGTGGCGGTTTTGTGTATTTTGTTGTTATCTGTGCTTGTTCAGGGGTCCGTTCCAGGTAGGAGGTTTAACAAACTCTGAGCCTAACCCTGATGTCTGAGTTAATTTACCCCGAGATGAGAAACTCTGAGTTTTCGGTTCCAGAACAGCTGATATGAGTTGGTTCAATCAACTCGGAGTATGTTCACTCAGGGTTACGCGCGTGCACAAAAGACAGCATGAATGGAGCCATGATTCTACGATTCACCATGGTAACAACCACAAACAAACGGGTCGGCGGAAATACTCATGCGCAAAAACAGCGAGTTTGAACCATAGATATTAACAGTCTATGGTTTGAACATGTATTTCGTTAAAAAAGCAAGACAGCGGCTGCTGCTGCAAAAGAGAGAGAATTGGTGTGGGAGAAAATTGCTGCTCAAGTCAATGCGTAGGCTACGCATTAACAGTGTATTAATTTCATATTTAATCACAGTTAACTTTACTGGTGAAAACTGGAAATGTAGGCTACACCAATAATTTTATTCAGGTGCAATCCTGCGGGCGAAAAAGTAAACTATACTATTCCCATTCTGAGGCTGCAGCACCATGATCATTAACAGAATTATAAGTATAATCATTTATTTCTTTTTAATGGCTCTCACTGGTTTGTGTCCAGGGAACACGTTTAAAAAACGTTTCAGAGCGATCACACTTTTCTGACGGCTCTGCATACAGTGGCTTTACTATTACAGTATGATCCGCTGCTGTTATAAAGAAAACTGCTGTTTGCAAAAGACGTAATGCGACACAAAGAATCTGCTGGGATGTTAAAGCCTGTCCATGATGTTGAACTAGTGGAAGGATAAGGTATCTAGGCCTACATATCTAATACTGTGATAAAAAAATACCTCTCAAATCGGTTATGTGGAAATGAAAAAACATCTATATATCATCTCCCGACGTAAACTCTCTGTGAATTAATACAGCTTTTTCATCAACGGGATCGTCGACAAAAGGACATGACATGTTTGAGAAAAAAAACATTTTAATCTGCCTAACATAAACCAATAGGCTACGTTTTTTTATTCATGCAGATAAAACTGCATTAAAATGCGCCTGATACAGACTGAATGAATGAATGAGGAAATGAGTTTCCCCTCCCTCTCAGAGGGAGGAGACTGAGAGAAACTTGAGTTTTTTTCCCAGTTTCTCTTAGTCCCCTCCCTCTCAGTGGGAGGAGACTGAGAGAAACTCAAGGTTTCTTGAAGAAAACCTGCTCCCGACCAGGTTAGGTTCACAGACTCAATTACCATAGTAACTGACTCCGAGGTTAAGTTACCTCTCTTTCTGGAACGGAAAACCCAGAGTTTCCTTCATCTCAGGGTTAACCAACTCTGAGTTTTCACTAAACCTGCTTTCTGGAACGGGCCTCTGTTGCTGTGTTCCATGTGTTGTTGTTACCTGTCTGTCATCTGTCTTTGTCTCCACCCTTCCCCTTATATGGTCTGCACTTCCTCTCTTGTTAGTTTCCCTCAGTTCTGTTCTCACCTGTTCCCAATTGTCTCGTTAGTGTCCCTACGTTTCTACTCTCACCTGTTGCTCGTTACTGTCTTGTCCAATCTCCTGTCTTTCTGTTTGTTGGTCTGTGTATTTCTACACCCCTGTGTTCCTTTGTCTCTTGTCGGTTCGTCTCTCTCTGTTTGTTTGTAGTTGTTGAGTCACAATAAAGTGTGTTTGTTCTGCACTCCTGACTGGAAGAGTCTTGCATTTGGGTCCACCTGCTGAACCGTGACAGTTTTGGTGCCTAAACTTAACTGCCGCATAATGCTCACTTGTTACTTACCCATAATGTCCGCCGAAACAACTGGCAGCTCGCAGTGCTCTGTTTCAGGTTCAAAGTCACCTCGGGTTAACTGAACCACCAGCTACCGCTGATACGACGGCGCACCATACGGAGTGCCGTAGCCGGCGTTGCACAGCTCTGTAGCGGCTAAACACATCTACTAACTTCCGCTGATATGAACGAGCTGTGACGGATGTCTGTGGCCCACTGAAAAATACTGACTGAAATGTATTGTCCATGAGATAGGATAGAGATATGAATCATTCAGCATATTGACATGCAGAATTTTGGTGTCTCTTGAACCACAAATTCAGCTCACGAAGAGACATATCCTTGAGAGCATGTTCAGACCACTGAAACTTTTTTTTTTTTGTCACGTCGTGACTCTTTGGGCTGAACTTGCCTAATTTTCAGTGAAAAAAACATATTTGGGACCATAGGGCTGTAGGACCATTGGGCTGTGGGACCATTGGGCTGTGGGAACATAGGGCTGTGGGACCATTGGGCTGTGGGAACATAGGGCTGTGGGACCATTGGGCTGTGGGACCATTGGGCTGTGGGAACATAGGGCTGTGGGAACATAGGGCTGTAGGACCATTGGGCTGTGGGAACATAGGGCTGTGGGACCATTGGGCTGTGGGACCATTGGGCTGTGGGAGCATAGGGCTGTGGGAACATAGGGCTGTAGGACCATTGGGCTGTGGGAACATAGGGCTGTGGGACCATTGGGCTGTGGGAACATAGGGCTGTAGGACCATTGGGTTGTGGGAACATAGGGCTTTAGGACCATTGGGCTGTGGGAAAATAGGGCTGTGGGACCATTGGGCTGTGGGAACATAGGGCTGGGGGAACATAGGGCTGTAGGACCATTGGGCTGTGGGAACATAGGGCTGTGGGACCATTGGGCTGTGGGAACATAGGGCTGTGGGAACATAGGGCTGTAGGACCATTGGGCAGTGGGAACATAGGGCTGTGGGACCATTGGGCTGTGGGAACATAGGGCTGTGGGAACATAGGGCTGTAGGACCATTGGTCTGTGGGAACATAGGGCTGTGGGACCATTGGGCTGTGGTAACATAGGGCTGTGGGAACATAGGGCTGTGGGAACATAGGGCTGTAGGACCATTGGTCTGTGGGAACATAGGGCTGTAGGACCATTGGGCTGTGGGAACATAGGGCCGTGGGAACATAGGGCTGTAGGCCCATTGTTCTGTGGGAACATAGGGCTGTGGGACCATAGGGCTGTAGGACCATTTGGCTGTGGGAACATAGGGCTGTGGGAACATAGGGCTGTAGGACCATAGGGCTGTAGGACCATTTGGCTGTGGGAACATAGGGCTGTAGGACCATAGGGCTGTAGGACCATTTGGCTGTGGGAACATAGGGCTGTGGGAACATAGGGCTGTGGGACCATAGGGCTGTAGGACCATTTGGCTGTGGGACCATTGGGCTGTGGGACCATTGGGCTGTGGGAACATAGGGCTGTGGGAACATAGGGCTGTAGGACCATTGGGCTGTGGGAACATAGGGCTGTGGGACCATTGGGCTGTGGGAACATAGGGCTGTAGGACCATTGGGTTGTGGGAACATAGGGCTTTAGGACCATTGGGCTGTGGGAAAATTGGGCTGTCGGACCATTGGGCTGTGGGAACATAGGGCTGTGGGAACATAGGGCTGTAGGACCATTGGGATGTGGGAACATAGGGCTGTGGGACCATTGGGCTGTGGGAACGTAGGGCTGTGGGACCATTGGGCTGTGGGAACATAGGGCTGTGGGAACATAGGGCTGTAGGACCATTGGGCAGTGGGAACATAGGGCTGTGGGACCATTGGGCTGTGGGAACATAGGGCTGTGGGAACATAGGGCTGTAGGACCATTGGTCTGTGGGAACATAGGGCTGTGGGACCATTGGGCTGTGGTAACATAGGGCTGTGGGAACATAGGGCTGTGGGAACATAGGGCTGTAGGACCATTGGTCTGTGGGAACATAGGGCTGTAGGACCATTGGGCTGTGGGAACATAGGGCCGTGGGAACATAGGGCTGTAGGCCCATTGGTCTGTGGGAACATAGGCTGTGGGACCATAGGGCTGTAGGACCATTTGGCTGTGGGAACATAGGGCTATGGGAACATAGGGCTGTAGGACCATAGGGCTGTAGGACCATTTGGCTGTGGGAACATAGGGCTGTGGGACCATAGGGCTGTAGGACCATTTGGCTGTGGGAACATAGGGCTGTAGGACCATTGGTCTGTGGGAACATAGGGCTGTGGGACCATAGGGCTGTGGGAACAAAGGGCTGTAGGACCATTGGGCTGTGGGAACATAGGGCTGTGGGACCATAGGGCTGTGGGAACAAAGGGCTGTAGCACCATTGGGCTGTGGGAACATAGGGCTGTGGGTCCATTGGGCTGTGGGAACATAGGGCTGTAGGACCATAGGGCTGTGGGAACATAGGGCTGTGGGACCATAGGGCTGTCGGACCAGAGGGCTGTAGGAACATTGGGCTGTGGGAACATAG
Source organism: Perca schrenkii (assembly GCA_025617405.1). Classification (NCBI taxonomy): domain Eukaryota; kingdom Metazoa; phylum Chordata; class Actinopteri; order Perciformes; family Percidae; genus Perca; species Perca schrenkii. The sequence continues at coordinate 2,759,912 of CM046788.1, forward strand.
GGCTGACCCATAAGCGAAATGACTTTAAAAAATTGTTATTCATACGCCATATTGTGAGATTAGGTCACTCATTGTACCAGTTTACTGTTGTCAGACCTGCAGAAAACTGAAAAAACTGCAGTGTTCTGGCTATCGGCTCAGAACTTGTAAATCAATACGAGGAAAGGCTGCACTCAAAAACACACACACACACACACACACACACCAAAGCTCAGGATGCGGTTGCTGATGAGGAAGCTCTAAGCTTCCTTTTACTATTCTGGAGTACAGCTCTACAAATCCACCCAATGTAAACACTCCCCCAACACACACACACACACACACACACACACACACACACACACACACACACACACACACACACACATACACACATATACACATATACACACAGGTTGAACAGAGGTACAAGTAAACAAGTTCATACAAACACACACTCACACACAGCTAAAACTATGCACTTATACAGCACTGCAGCTCTAATGAAATCCCCGTCCAATTTAATTAGGTGAGATGTGGAGAGAGTTTTTTGTAGTTTTCTCTCGGCCCATTCTGACGACACACAGCTTGTGTTTGGTCTGGCTTATACCTGAACAAACATCCCACACACTCACACACCAATGCTTTTAGCAAGAACAGGTCTGCAGGAAGTTAGAATTTCTTGATCAATAATTTCTTTCTGTCTCCAACCAACCTCGCCACCACATCCAGCACACGCTTTCATAACTCATTTTCAATTCTCTCTCCCTCTGTTGCTTTTCCTCTTTTTCTCCTGCCGGTCTTTCATCTCGCTCTCTTTTCTACAGTATGGGCAAACCTCTCTCCTCTCTGTGATAGATGGTTAACTCACGGCTGCTTCTGAATATTTCATGTACAGTATCTTTTTTTTGGCTGAATCTTCTCATCTGTTTTCTACAACTAAATCAATACTTGTGCTGTGTGTTTGTGTGTGTGATTATCCAAACTTCTTCAAATACCTGCATTGCTTGCATGTTGTTGCTTGCTGCTATGCATACCTTGCAACATCTCATTGATAATATCCCTGTTTGTCTGCTTCATTAAATCTGCAGGAGGTGCAGAGGTGGGTAGAGTAGCCAAAAATTGTACTCAAGTAAAAGTACTGTTACTTCAGAATAATATGACTCAAGTAAAAGTAAAAAGTAGTCATCCAAATAATTACTTGAGTAAGAGTAAAAAAGTACTTGGTGAAAAAACTACTCAAGTACTGAGTAACTGTTGAGTAACGTCTGATTTATTTTTTTAACATAAGCATTCAATCAGACGGACAAAAATACAAAATAATCATATTTAGACAAATTATAGTTCATCCAATCAATTAAATTAATTTAAATTAATTAATTAATTATAAAATAGCTTAAATTAAAATAATCCAGGTAAATTCAAGTACTTAAAAAATAATATCAATAAAATAATAATACATAAAAAAATAAATAAGCACAAGTAACACACATTTCCAAACCTTTACACTTTTTTTACCAGACTCTGCAGGCAGAACTAGAACAAGGTAATGTAGCTGCTGTTTGGTACTTTTACTAAGGTAAACATGCTTTCATTCACAAAGGTGGATCACTTGTTATCGGGTTCTATCGCCGTGGTAACTTATGCTGGACGCCTAACCTGGTCGGGAGCAGAGATCAACTGGTGGGGAAGTGATATTGATACGAGTTGTGCGCATCTACAGCGTCGGCAATTTCTTTTTTTTTTTGCCAGCTTTCCTTCCCGTTTTAGGAAGCAGCGACTGTATTGCGTTTTGCATGTAAAACCATGTATGTTTTCATTTTTATGTAGAATTATAGTTTGCTCTTTTTATGTAAAATATGTGGCTATTGTTGGTCATGTTGTGCAAACATCACCTCTTTTATGTGAACACGCGCCGCTGGATTGGGAAACCCTGGGTTGGTTGAACTGGTTGATAACCAGCGTTATGACACAGTTTATGCGGGACCGCGGTGGTTAGGTTAGGTGAAGCTGGGGAACTGAAATAAATCCAGGGCATGTTGATCTTGCTTCGTAGTACAGGGCGCGGTTCCTCCTCGTCTGTGACGTTTCTGACATTGCCATTTTTGTTTTGCTGCGACTGTAAAAGCTAACCCGTCCCGCTGATAGGTTTGAGGAAGGTGACGAGACTGCACAACTACGTTTGATTGGGTGAAACCCAGTCACGTGGTAGAGGCTTTAGCGGAAGTCTCTCTCTCTGTCAAAATAAAACATTAAAATGAGGCGTACGCGGGGGGATAAAAACAATGACGCGTAGAATACCAAAGAGGTAAAAAGAAAAGTAACGAGCTCAGTGTAGCCTAATGTAGCGGAGTAAGAGTACAGTTTCTTCTTCACAAATCTACTCAAGTAAAAGTAAAAAGTATAGTGATTTAAAACTACTCCTAGAAGTATCATTTTTTCAAAAACTTACTCAAGTAAATGTAACGGAGTAAATGTAACTCGTTACTACCCACCTCTGAGGAGGTGTAATAAATAAATAAAAAGATTTTGAAGTAGAGGGAGACCTCTTGCTGCAGCTCTCCCCTCTCTGTCCAGCCCCTAACATCTTACGAGCAGCGGCTTCATACAGTAGGCTAATCATTCATTATATCCCGATGCCGTTATTCATTATTCTACGAGAATGAGCGTCCGGGTCACGAAAAAAATGAATGAGGAATAAGAATTATACACACAATTTAATTTCCGAGTTCCAACTACAAACACATCATAGAAAATCGGATAACGAGATAGTTTTTCGTTTTCCGTTTTTTAATATCAAAACAAAAAACGAATAATGGGTTGTTTTCCGTTTTTTGTTTTCCTATTTACTAATGGTAATTGGGAAACTGGCCGTTTCTCGTTTTAGTTTTTTTCCAAAACGAAAATCCGTTGGCCGCCAAGTACACGGACCGTGGAGTTTGCATGTTCTCCCCAAGTTTGCGTGGGTTTCCTCCGGATGCTCCGGTTTCCCCCACCATCAAAAACATGTACTAGGTTCTCCAGTCAGTGCTCTTGATCAAGGCACTGGCTCAGATCTGGAGTTAGTCCCTGGGTGCTGTAAATGGCTGCCCACTGCTCCCTTGAGGGATGGGTTAAATGCAGAGAATGAATTTAGCTACATGTATGTGACAATAAAGTACGTTTACCTTTACAGTTTATGCAGGACCGCAGTTGTTAGGGTTAGTGAAGCCGGGTAACTGAAATAAATCCAGGGCATGTTGATCTTGATTCGTAATACAGGCCTCAGCTCTCCTGACTGTTTTCGCAGCAAATGTCCACTGCCTGGACAATAAACTGGACCACAACCTGCTTCTGCACTGTGCTTCAGTACAGCTCTACAGCTGATCATCTGCAGACAGGCAATATAGTGTCAAATTACAACAGGAGTAATCTCAGGACACTTTACAGATAGTGACATCTTGTAAATGAATGAAAACCCATTCATTCACAAGTTACATACATTTCAATAGAATCAGTTTCGTAATGGTATCGGTTTTTGTTTCAATATATCAGTTCAGTAGAGTCAAATTTCCACAGTAGCAGCAACGTATCCAAGGTGTTGACGTTACCAGGGTAACGCATAGTGGAAGTGATATCCCCAACGCAAGTGAACTGCTACAACTATTGATTCTAGTCATAGTACCACTATCTTTACTGTTACTATAACTGCCACTGTTAATCATTCCAGCTGCTATAATTATGAATCATATTTCTCTATATCTGTATAAGTGTCTGTGTCCCAAGCAGCAGCGACAGAGCCCACCAAGAGCCTGGGTCTGTCCGAGGTTTCTGCCTAAAAGGAAGTTTTTCCTCACCAATGTTGCACCAAATGCTTGCTCTTGGGGGAATTGTTGGGTCTTTGTAAATTATAGAGGAGTGCCGGCCCGAGCCTTTTGGGGGCCCTAAGCAGAATTTGATTGGGGGGGCCCCCCTCCCACCACGCGGAGTCACCTGTGCTTGACGATTATTGACACAAATGTCACGCCATAATGTTACATTATAAATGAATACAGTGAGGTTATGTATTAATACAGTGAGGTTTATGAACTACTGTCCCCCCGGGGCACAGATGCATAAGGACCCTCCCCCCCCTATTCTTTTTGTGCAAAAGTGGATGGAAACGGCGAGGGGGGTCTGGGGGAGCAGAAAATTTTGAATTTGGTAGATGTGATTTCCTGTATTCTGGTGCATTTTGGGGATGGTCAGCTAGAGAAGGGCAATACCTAAATTTGTTCAGATTCATAGCATTTTGCTTTTTGATTTATTAAGGTAGTGACTTCACGCAACTACTTGGGCTTCAGGGCCAAACAATACTGACATACTCTGTGTTAGTAGGAAGTAGGGCTGGGCGATATGGCCTCAAAAAAATCCCTGATTTTTGAATCTGATTCATGATTTAAATCGATTAATGCACACACACACACTTAAAATTAATCTGCAGATGACAAATGACAAGATCTCTCACACACACACACACACACACGGGGCATGTATACCATTATGATTATTCATGCCAATTTTATGTAAATATTGGTTTGAGTGTTTTCCCTATCATTGTATTGGGGGGGCGCCCTCTGTGAAAGAGTGAAAAAATGATATTATGCTATATATTAAACAAACCTGTGAAACGACATTTTCCACAATAGAAACGTGATTTAAATGAGAAAATGTACTGTTCTAGCTATAAAAATGGCAGAATCACCCACAGTGCAAGATATTTCAAAAACCGCTTCATACACGCTTCAAGGTGACGGCAATTAGTGGTTAACAGATATTCACCAAGACGTATAGCCCAGCAACAATCTATCTAAAATAACACCTTTTGTGAGTACCATTCATGATATATAGTAAAATATTGAAGTTGTGGGAAGTTTATATGGCTTAAACTGTATGTTTCATCCGTCCCCCTATGCTGTTTCATGCGTACCGCAGGAGGGACGCATGAAACATTACGCACGCCCCACTTTTGCTGTAATAATTCCTAAACGGTTTTGTTCAAAGCTGAAAATGCAACTGTATTTGACAGAAGATAGGTGTAGGTTGCTAGTGACAAAATATGAGCTTCCAGTGCGATACGATCGCTTTGGAAATTACGTTAGATTAAAAAGTGTTTCAACTGTCCCGGCTCTCCCCTATATAATAATGTTATACATTCAACAACCACCAAATGGATGCGTGAGATAAAGCTGTTTTCACACATACAGGTAATCACTTCTCGTTCCTCAGCAAAAGTTCAATTCATTTTAACTTTAGACGCGCAACCTTGCTCCTGTTTTCACCTGTTGCTGAGTAACGTACATTAACATGACATGGTCTCATGAGTGTAGCTTACCTGTAGCAAGCTCCTTCGTAGTAACTAGCGGTAAAAACAGACATCGAAGAGGAGCTCCGTGCTACAGAGTGGCTAGTTCTTGTAAGCCGCTACAGACCTCCGTCACAGCTCGTTCGTATCAGCGGCTTTTAGCTTGTAGATGTGTTGAGCCGCATCAGAGTTCTTAAACACCGGGTCCGGTGCTCCATGGTGCTCCGTTAGGTAGGCGGTAGTTCAGTAGGCCTACTCCGGAAATAGGTTTGGCGGATATTGAGGTTAAGTAAATAATGAAACGAGTAGTTAAGAAAATAACTAATGTTAGCCACTGTCGCTGCCTATGGTCGCTGCCCTATATGTCAGTGGTCGCTGCCATGTTGTTTGTGTATCACTATGGTAAACGCGCGGGGGGAGGGCTGGGCCCATTCGGAACTACGGGAGCCCAGATGGGACCGTCGGCGAATGTCAAGAGGGAAAAACAACACTCGTTTGGGGGCCCCCTAGTGGCCAGGGGGCCCCAAGCAGCCGCTTAGTTCGCTTATGCCTCGGGCCGGCTCTGTTATAGAGCGTTGTCTAGACCTAGTCTATCTATAAATTGTCTTGAGATAAGTCGTTATGATTTGATACTGTAAATAAAATTGGAATTGAAATATCTGCGTTGGTGACGTTGCAGGGTGTAACGAATGGAGGAATTTTGTTGAAAGAAGTTCACTTTTAAACCGACATTCCCTAAATAGGGAGCAGGGAGTAGGGGGAACTGTTTATGTACACTGTGGATCGGAACGCAGGCACAGACTATGACTTTACCCCATTTTTCCATATTTATCCATATCCAATTTTAATGTTCTTCCAGCGTTTGGTGTTAGACAACAGCCTCTACATTTGTTTTTAAAAGATTACATTTAGTTCAGCTGCTGTTTTTTATTTCGTTTCTCCATGTTCTCTCAGAGTGTTTGTGCTGTGGGACTGCATTTGGAAATAGTTTGTCCATTGTTAGTGCTTAATGTCCTGGTTTACTGTTTGATTTCCTCAAGTGCTCTATCCAACTTTCCCCACAGGGACAATGATGTTGCCACTGCAATAGTCAATGTACATACAGATAACAAGCCTCTCTATCTCTCTGGTGATACAACAGGAGCTTTTCTTTCTCATTTTGCTCTGCTCCACCTCTCCGCCCTGATGAAGCTGGAAGTCGTTCTGGCGTGTGCAAGTGTGAGAGGGCCTAATGGCTCCAATGGGAGTGACACCAAACTGGCTTTGATAAATAGTTTTTAAATTACAACATAATTTCATTTACGCAGCAATTTCCACAAGACTCCTACAGAGAAGTGATTCAGGCAACAAACGCATGCACGAGCGCTCTCACACACACTCATGCAAATGTGCACACGCATATGAAGCCAGAATCATCCGCTTTGGCGCGGATAGTGTTACATGACCTGCAGCCCGGAGGCTAACCAAATTACCGCCTCCAAACTACTAAAGTGGTCATTAAGGACACTCTCTCGCTCTCTCTCTTTCTCTCTGTCTCTTTGTCTCTGTTTCTCACTCGCTCTCTTTTTTTCATCATGTTCTCTAACCTTTTTTCTTCATTTTTCTTAATTACGTTTCTCAATCTATTTGTTGTCCCTTTCATGTTTTCGCCCACTCTGGTCTTCCTCTTTCACACCTTCTCTAACTTTGCTTTTCTTTGATCCCTCTCTTTGTTTCTGAATGCAATTTGCTGTAATCCCTCCGTCTGCATCTCTTCTTTTTCCTCTTCTCTGTCCATCCCTCTTTCTGCCTCGGTGGGTAAAAGCGTTATCATTGTTGCTTATCTCGGTAGTACTGCACAGATTGTCAGCTGTGCATCATTACACACACACACACACACACACACACACACACACAGCAACACACTCCTTCACTACATGGGCATTATTGAGTAATGCTGCACTCATGCTTTCACACACACACACACACCAACGCTGTGTAATATCAGTGATGAATGTCTAAATGATCTGTAATTATCCGAAGCCCTAAACCTTGTTAGCCTTGCCACTCCCTGATACACACACACACACACACACACACACACACACACACACGCACACACACACACACACACACACACCTGGGATACACAGACACACACACACACACACACACACACCTGGGATACACAGACACACACGCACACACACATACACTTGGGATACACACACACACACACACACACATTTAGTTGGGTGCTTCAGTTGTGAAAAGAGAGAAAAGTAACTTGAACTTAGTTATAAAAATATACGTGAAGCTCTACCTTCAAACTGATGTTTCAGCACTCCCCTTCAGTATAAACACATCCTGAGAAATGCTGTCATTATACTTGAACGGCAGTTGAAATCTGTGTGAAAGTGCTGACTCCGTCTTATTTGTCTTAGCAAAAAATATGAAACCCTGCATTCACTATGAAGCAATTTGTGAAACGTCATACATGCTTTTATCACATCAACTGACACATGCACTAAAACGCAGTGTTCCCCCCTCCTCAGCCTGCACCAGTTCACCCCCAACTCCACCACTCTGCTGTGAGACCTTTTACCCAACAAATATTAGCAGTTACAGCCTCTTTTATTCCAGAGATTACTTTTGAAGTACACTGCACCATATGGCTTTCCTTGAAAAATATATACAAAATAGCTCTTTCAGTAGTTTAAGCCCTTGTGGACTATACATCTGCCCACACTTAAACTACGTAAACAGCTATTTTGTATATATGTGTGTCTGTTTTGCTATTTATTGTTAATTCTTATTAATGATTGATATGTTTGTCTGTATGTATGCACCCAATCACCAAGGCAAAATCCATGTAGTTCCACTAATGTGGCAATAAAGTGCTTTCTGATTGTGATTGTGTGTTTATAAGACATGTTGTCCTGTGACCACTGGGAGGAGCCTCTGTTCCGCTGAGCAGCGACCACAGGCGGCCATGCTTTAGTCATCCTGCTTCCTGGCGTCTGGAACTCTCAGAGAAGCAAATGGAATGCATCGTTGTCTTGTGTTGTCAACGTTGGCCTCATTTGTTTTCCAGATTTCTTTTCTGATTCTTTTTTGGGGGGCTTTTTTTCCCTTTGTTTGATAGTGACAGTGGATAGACAGGAAAGGAGGGAGAGAGAGAGAAAGAGAGAGGGGGGATAACATGCAGCAAAGGGCCATGCGTCGGATTTGAACCCAGGCCGCTGCAAAGGACTCATGGGGGTGCACGCTCTACTGGGTGAGCTAGTGGTCCCCCTTGCGATTCCTCTTTTTTTTTATATATCTAGAGCTGAAGCGGTTAGTCAATTCATTAATTTCTTCTCAAATATCTTTTTCTTGAGCAGTTATATTTCCCATATTTTACATTTTTACATTCATAGCCTTTACATTTGCGCCTACAGCGTCGGACTTATTAGACGGACAAAAGGTAATAGGCACAGAAGTGATATTTAGGCAGGATAATGAACATAACAAAGACCTATGAGAATAAGGAAGGAAACAAAACAAAACCAAATATATGAAAAAATAAAATCTGAAACAAAAAAGGGTGGGGGGAAGACCCCCCGGTCAATTTATTGACTTAATGATCACCAGAAACCTGCATCTATTTTTGACATTGATGAACCATTTAAGTGCTACTGTAAAGTGAACATCTGTGGTCAAACATAACAAGCTATTTGATTTGAACCACTTCAAAGACATCAGAGCTTTAGGAACGTGTGCTCTGCAATTATGAACACGCTGAAGGGGGCGGTCTAGAGAAAGTGTAATTGGAGTCAGAATTCTGACGGCCTGAGGGCCTAAGGTTCCAGAACCATTAGATCCTCTTCAACATCAACCAAATCCCCAGGACCGCCTTCTTACACCCCGAAAACGTCGCCCGTCTCCGCCCAGAGCTCACCTTCTCTGCTGCTGAAAACTCTGATCCACGCTTTCATCACATACATCCAAAGCTCTTGAGTAATGCTGCGCTCACGCACGCACACACATGCACACGCACACACAAACACACACACACACACACAGGTTTGTGGCACTATCTTTGTGGGGACCCATTATTGACATAATGCATTACCTAGCCCCTTACCTAACCTTAACCATCACAACTAAATGCCTAACCTTAACCCTTACCCTCACCCTAACCATAACCTAATTCTATCCCTAATCCTAAAACCAAGTCTTAACCCTCAAACAGCCCTTTAAACTTGTGGGGTCCAGCATTTTGGCCCCACAAAGCTGTTGGGACCCCACAAGTATACTGGACCCCACAAATATAGTTAAACAAGCCCATACACACACATACACACACACACACACACACACACACACACACACACACACACACACACACACACACACACACACAGGTGGTTATCTATATGAAGTTCTTAAATGGAAGTGGCTGAAAATCTAGATCTGCTAAGGTGGACTTTAACTAGTGTAGGGAGCCCTGTACACTAAGGCATGGATACCCGAGTCAGACGGGACCCGATGGTACCCGACAGGCTGGGCTGGGTTTCGGACAGATATTTAAAAATTATGGTTGAGTTTGGGTTGGACTCGGTCACATCAGCGTGATTCTGACTGGCTAACGTGAGCTTCTCATTACACTGCCACCTACAGGTTTGGCATGCTCTTGACGGCATATGTACACGGGTTTGTGTAAACCAACACTTTTCTGAAAGCTGATAGGTGTGCACAATGTTATTTTTGAAAACCGAGAGGGTGAAATGTGTTTATGAAAATACCCGGCCACGTGTAAACGTATTCTGAAACAGAGCAACATCCTCTGTATTCGAATGTGTTCCCCTTTACCTTTTCAGCAGAGCATTTACTGTAGAAAGAAACATTTGGCATGACAAGTTTTTGAAATCACTGGTTTAGGACTTTGTACCTGGTTGTGTGAAAAGCACAAGATTGTGGCTAATGCAGGACCTGCTGCTAATCACTTTACAAATTTACAATTTACAAAAATTACAAAAAGCCAAATGGTCAACACAGTCTCACTCCCATCCCTGTCAGGTGCCTTGGGCGTTTGTTATTGACGCAAAAAGTCTCCTTTAGCGTCATATTTAGACACCCTTGGTCAGGACTCTTGGCGTCACTTTTTGACGCTCTGGGTACGTTTAACTGACATGCGGCACAAGAACGGGACAGTTAGGGTTAGGAAAAGATGGTGGGTGGGGTTACAAAATGTGCGTTTCAGTGACACGCGGGATAAGAACAAGTGGACCCCGGTCTGCTGGGTGAAAGTCCTGTGATGTTTGACCCATCCATCCGCCCCAGCCAACCTCCTTATGAGGATTTTAGGTCTTTTCATACTACTCTCTACCGTTGTCTCTCTTAACCCCTTAACGCCAACTGTCGCTAATTTGCATCAAACCCCTTCCATTACGACTGCAGGCGAGATAGCATGGGTGTATTCCCACGATGCCGGTTTGTTTACTTTCAATACATACCTAGGAACCTTTTGCACGTACTGGTTTCTCGTAGGACCGGTCGGAGTGGGAACTACATCCAGTTCACGGAAGCGAAATTAACCCTAACCCTACCCCTACCCCTAACCCTTAAAAGACTACGGTCAATGTTAGGGAGTAGGAGAGTGTTTTCTTTCTTGCTGGTGTCAAGATTCATTTATTTGTCAATTACTTTGTGACATGAATAAAATCTACATATCTGAGATGGGAAAATGTGTTTTATTTCATTTTTACCATTTTGTAAAGAATTTTACCATGAATGCCTGTTGTCGCTAATTTGCCTACCTAAATTTATATCTATTCTATATGCTATAGACAAATTAACAATCTCAACTTAATTTAGCATCAGCTTGGTGCCAGAAACACACATAATACATTTTTTTATATAATTGTGAATAAATTCAGGCGTCACGGGGTTAAAGCAACACCAAAGCACTTTTCCTCTTCAGTCCCCCTACAGGTTGGAAGGGGAATTGTCCATTACAGTTTCTTTTGTCTCATTCAAACTACAGATCCGCTACCCAATCTGGCAAACTTGCATTGTGCGGTTATAGCCAATAGAGGATCGCAAAGCGAATGAAGAAGTGCCGTTCACCCTGTTACGAGTTGATGAACCACTGAAACGATTTTGGAAACATTATTTTAAGGTACAAAAGAATCTTTGGTGTTGCTTTAATACTACGTCATCTTACAGTGCCACAGTGGAGCTGCTGCTCTGCCCGGTGCATTCAATACAGACACTAAAGGGGGATTTTTGCGTCGGTATGTGATGCTGAGAGACACTGACCAAGCATCAGTATTTTACCATTTGGGAATGAGAACGGGTTGAAATGGCACATAGTGAAGCTGTTTGTAGTAGTAGTTGTTGTTGTTGTAGTTGTGGCCCCTGGACATTTAAAAGAGTAATCCAGCAATTTCGTATTGCAGCTCCATAAAGTCACTTAGGTCAGCATTAAAAAAAAAAGAAAAAAAAAAAGAAAAGGAATTGTCAAAATCAGAGCAGCAGGCCCAGATGACGTGACCTCATGCACACAGCCTGAATCACGCTTCAATATCACTGGCCTATACTACACCTATACTGTACATAACAGAATGCACCTGTATGAAACCTTCCTTTCCTACGCCCATGTCTTTCAAACTCTGCAGGCTGCCCCTGGAAGAAATAAATAAAACCTAATTAATGTAATTTCACTGTGGGAATCCTTCAAACCATTTAGTCTCCCTTACTGTTGTATGTCTGCCAGAATGAACTCGGTCCAAATGTTCAGTTGAAAATATTCATTCATATGCATCAAAGAGAAGGAAAAATCATACATTTTTTTTAAAGAAGAGGAAGAATTACATGCTATATCCTGGATTACATTATAGGTTCCCCAGTGTAAAACTACATATATTCAAATGAGTGTCAGACAGCAGTGACTATCTGAACTCATCTCCCTGTATTCAATAACCCAGAGTGTCACGTTCGCTTTAACACAGTCAATTACCCACACCTTCCATCCAACAACTCTCAAGGAATACCTCCATACATATTCACACACACACACACACACACACACACACACACACACACACACACACTCTCTCAAAAACACACACACACACAAACCAAGTGGAGCACTTGGGGAAATAGTAATCAGCAGATTGCCACTGGTAATTCTCATGATATTGTATGCAAATAAGATATGTCGACTTGGAGCTGTAAAATCCCACATATGCTGCAAACAGCCGTGGGCCACAGTCAGCTCATTACATGCATTGTAAACACATTTTACAGCAATGAGTGTTAAAGAAACTGACTGTAGGAGGTTTGTTCTCATCAGACTGAACAGCTCAGCAGAGAGACAGCCACATTAGCCATGTTTCCATCCGCATGTTTTGATGCAAATTAAGTCATAGCCAATAAAAAAAAAAAAAAAATCCCTTATGGATCAGTAAAATTGAATTTCATATTTCCATCTCATCTGATTTTCTCTTAATTGGTAAATGTTGATGGAAACATTATTTGCTGAATGGGTTTAAATGATGAATTACGATTACGTTTTTTTTACGCCATAAAATGAAGACGTTTTTCTTTGCAGACACGGAACAACAAAGAAAGATATAAGTGGACGAACGAGGAGACGAGAGACTTTTTTTTTTAATTTTATTTACGAGCGAAACATGGAGGCTATGTTAGATAGCTGCATTCTGGCATTTACGTGCATCTGCATCATCATAGCGATGTTTTGAATCAGAATCAGAATCAGAAAGGGTTTTATTGCCAAGTACGTTTTTTGACACATACAAGGAATTTGTTTTGGTGTTGCTGGTGCACATCACACATTCTCTAAATGTAATATTAAACAATATAAGTATAGGTAAACAATATAAGTATATGTACACAGTATGTATTAAATTAAAAATAAAGATAGAAATAAAATAAAATAGATAAATAAAGAGCAAAGAGCATTAGAGCAGAGAGAACAGTGGCATGAAGAGCCAGGTGGAGAGTCACGGTGGTTTCCGGGCCTTGTTAATAAGGCTAGTGGCGGAGGGGAAAAAGCTGTTCATGTGGCGTGAGGTTTTGGTCCTGATGGACCTCAGCCTCCTGCCAGATGGGAGGGGCTCAAAGAGTTTGTGTCCGGGGTGGGAGGGGTCAGCCACAATCTTTCCAGCACGCTTCAGAGTCCTGGTGGCGTAAAGGTCCTGGAGCGGCGGCAGATTGCAGCCAATCACCTTCTCAGCTGACCGAATGACACGCTGCAGTCTGCCCTTGTCCTTGGCAGTGGCAGCAGCGTACCAGATGGTGATGGAGGATGTGAGGATGGACTCAATGATGGCTGTGTAGAAGTGCACCATCATTGTCTTTGGCAGGTTGAATTTCTTCAGCTGCCGCAGGAAGTACATCCTCTGTTGTGCTTTCTTGACGAGGGAGCTGATGTTCAGCTCCCACTTGAGGTCCTGGGAGATTGTAGTTCCCAGGAAGCGGAAAGACTCCACAATGTTAATTGTGGAGCCACAGAGGGTCATGGGGGCAGGTGGGGCTGGGTTCTTCCTGAAGTCCACAACCATCTCCACTGTCTTTAGAGCGTTGAGATCTAAATTGTTTTGGTTGCACCACTTCACCAGGTGGTCAGCCTCCGACCTGTAAGCGGACTCGTCTCCATCAGAGATGAGTCCGATGAGAGAGGTGTCGATCCGCGAACTTCAGAAGCTTGACGGACTGATGACTGGAGAGTGCAGTTGTTGGTGTAGAGGGAGAAGAGCAGAGGCGAAAGAACACAGCCCTGAGGGGATCCAGTGCTGATGGTCTGTGAGTTGGAGACGTGTTTCCCCAGCTTGACATGCTGCTTCCTGTCAGACAGAAAGTCAGTGATCCACCTGCAGGTGGAGTCAGGCACACCAAGCTGGGAGAGCTTCTCCTGGAGCAGAGCCGGGATGATGGTGTTGAAGGCAGAGCTGAAGTCCAAAAACAGGATCCTGGCGTAGGTTCCTGCAGAGTCCAGGTGCCGGAGGATGTAGTGGAGGGCCAGGTTGACTGCATCATCTACAGACCTATTGGCTCTGTAGGCAAACTGCAGGGGGTCCAGGAGGGTGTCGGTAATGGCTTTGAGGTGTGAAAGCACAAGGCGCTCAAAGGACTTCATAACCACAGAGGTCAGGGCGACGGGTCTGAAGTCATTAAGTCCTGCGGTCCTTGGCTTCTTGGGGACAGGGATGATGGTTGAGGTCTTGAAGCAGGCTGGCACGTGACATGTCTCCAGTGAGGTGTTAAAAATGTCTGTGAACACTGGAGACAGCTGGTCAGCACAGTGCTTCAAGCATGATGGGGAGACAGCATCTGGTCCAGCAGCTTTCCTGGGATTCTGTCTCCTAAAGAGTCTGTTGACGTCCCTCTCGTGGATGGAGAGAGTCGTCACTGAGGTGGGTAGGGGGGTGGAGGTGGAGACCTTTAAGGAGGGCATTGGTGGGGGGGCCCAGGGCCCTGCTGAGGTGGGTGAGGTGGAGGTGATGCACAGTGGCTGTAGCTGTAGGGAGGTGTCGTGGGGGATGGTGTCAGGACTGACCTTTTGTCTTTCAAATCGACAGTAGAACTCGTTCAGGTCGTTGGCTAGGTGTCGGTCATGTTGGCTAGTTTCTGCCTGTAGGTGGGGATCAGGTGGACCATGACGTGGTCAGAGTGTCCCAGTGCAGCACGGGGGACGGCGTGATAAGAATCCCTGACTGTGGTGTAACAGTGATCCAGAATGTTCTCCTCTCTGGTCGGACATTTAATATGCTGTCTATATTTAGGGAGTTCGTGAGTGAGGTTCCCTTTATTAAAGTCACCAAGGACAATAACTAGGGACTCCGGGTTGGTCCGCTCCACGCACAGAATCTGGTCGGCAAGCATGCGCTGCGCGTCCTGCACGTTGGCCTGCGGTGAGATGTAAACACCGACCAGGATGAATGACGCGAACTCACGGGGTGAATAAAAAGCATCGCTGTTGTCTTATTATAGCTTGATATGTCGCTATCAGCTGGCACATAAGCACTGTTACAACTTGTGCAATATTAATCATTTGTAGGTAGAGACAAACTTTGTTTGCAAATGTTAGCTTGACTGTTAATTGATCAATGACAATTAATTAAAACACCTTAAAATGTCTGAAATCTATTCAATATACCAATTTGACGCAAAACAGCATGTGACGTCATTAGGCTTTAATGCCGTTGGATGGAAACACACTTGTTTTTAGCGAACTTCAGATCATTTGGAAAAGTGGATTGGATGGAGCTACAGTTCGTTCCTGCCACGAGCACAGCAAAAATCATGATTCATAATAATTAGTTAATTATCATAATTAGTAACGTTCTACCCAGATATACTGCAAATGCCCCAATAGCTACCCTGATTTACCTCGGTTAAACTACTGTCAATGGGTTTCCTTTTCTGCACAGAGCTTTCATATTAAAATCGTTCCACAAGCTCAAAAGACACAATTCCTCCTATTTCTGGTATGCTTGTAATGTAATGTCATTGACAGTAGCTTAACACTGATCCAAAGGATGGCATTGTATAATACAGCTTTGTATTATACAAGTAATGATAGAAGTCATCCACCCACTATCAATGTGTTTTACAGAACTTGTGTTTAAGAATTTGCAGTATCAGTATTCAAAATCATCTGACGGCTCTCCACTTCCTCCCGCTGTATAAAATAAATAAAAAAAAAAACACAAATCAGAAAAATTAACACTTGACGTGTCCTTTTTAGTTTGGCCCATGTCCCATCCATTAACATGGGCTTATGACCCCTGGTTATGGCGTTGAATATTGGCCGGATAAATGTTTTGCAGAACATTATGATGTCACAGTGAAGTTGACCTTTGACCTTTTTACATATCACAAATTCATTGTATCCTATTAGACATTTGTGTAACATGTTGTCATAAAAGCGTAGGAATTCTTGAGGTATGGCCAAAACAGTACAGTCAAGGATGTCGCCGGCGTGGAGTCGTAACAATTCTGGAACAAAAACTAGCGTTAAAAAATAAAGGAAGACATTAGGAATATTTTCCTCTCGAGGCACTCTCAATACTCCCTCTCCCTTTGTCTAGTTATCTCGTGTCGCAGTGTGTTCTGATGTGAGGTAGAGCTGAAGATCTTTGCCCGAACCCGACGGGACCCGACAGGACCCGATGGGTTCGGTCGGTCGGGCGAAAATGGATGCTGAGGAGGTGAAACGGAGGCTGGCTTCTGGAGGACTTATTTTATTTCTTTGTGCCAACTTCCAAGTGGCCTATAGCCTACGTTAGTCATGAATAAATTATGTTAAAAAATGTATAAATGACTCATTCTTGACAAAAGGCAAAAGAGCTGTGTGAGTGCGCACATTTGAATAATGTCGGGATGTAAACGGGTTCGACCTTTTAAAAAGCTGTCAATCAAAATGTACTTGTCGGGCTTGGGCCGAATTCTGTCGGGCTCGGGCCTTATCGGGCCTAACTTTTAAGGCCCGATTACAGCTCTAACACCGGTGCTGTGTGTGTTGCCATGTCCAGCCAAATGACCTCTCCTGGGGCAATGGCTGCTCTCTTTGTTTTATGACTTGTTATAAAAGTGCCACCCAGTGAACAGCAGGACTCTGTAGTGGCCTTTACATTGGGACAGATATATGTATGACATGTTTGTGGGCTTTCTGTTTGCTCTGGGTGTTTGAACAGTTTCAACTGAAACATGCCCTGACCACCAGCAGGCCACATAATGACTTCACAAACATATACGACTGGTTCGCCAGCAACAGGAACAGGGTTGTATTTGATAAGAAAACGCAGCAGAGGTGATCCAGTGGTGTTTTTTTTTTAACCTGTTAACACCCACCTGTTTTGCCTGATTTTCGCCTATTTCTCGTTCCCAAAGGGAAAAGCTTATAACAGAAGAACTGTAAGGCCAAAATACATGTATGAGGCTTCATTTGAAACCTAAATTCTTCTACTTTATGTACATGTGCTTGATTAGCATGTGATTAAAACACAACATACACTACAGCAGTTCAAACATGGTTCAAAATAGTTATTTTGTGAACAGCAGGACTCTGTAGTGGCCTTTACATTGGGACAGATATATGTATGACATGTTTGTGGGCTTTCTGTTTGCTCTGGGTGTTTGAACAGTTTCAACTGAAACATGCCCTGACCACCAGCAGGCCACATAATGACTTCACAAACATATACGACTGGTTCGCCAGCAACAGGAACAGGGTTGTATTTGATAAGAAAACGCAGCAGAGGTGATCCAGTGGTGTTTTTTTTAACCTGTTAACACCCACCTGTTTTGCCTGATTTTTCGCCTATTTCTCGTTCCCAAAGGGAAAAGCTTATAACAGAAGAACTGTAAGGCCAAAATACATGTATGAGGCTTCATTTGAAACCTAAATTCTTCTACTTTATGTACATGTGCTTGATTAGCATGTGATTAAAACACAACATACACTACAGCAGTTCAAACATGGTTCAAAATAGTTATTTTGGTCCGGTCTAAAAAAACGTAATTTTTGAAAAAAAATAACAAAAAAATACTTTGTGCCACACTATGCAGGACACAACACATACCTCCTAGACCTTGTCAAGAAGACCTCTATAAAGTTTCAGAACTCTAGTCCTAACCTAATGGGAGCTAGGGAGTTTTCAGTATTTGGTATAACAGATGTCACTGGCGTGCCAAAACCTCTCCAAAACTTCTCCAAGTGACCAAATGTTGCTAAATGCTTTTACTCACGTCTATGCTATTAGAAAAAACATACTAAATACTTAAAATGACTTACAAAACCTTTTTACATTCATTCAAACACTGTTGATCATATTTTTTTCTCATAAATCTCATGTATGCGCATGCTGGCTCTGAGAGGTGGGGCTTAGGTCTGCTACCCATTAATTTGGACTGGTTCCCATTGGATATTCCTATCATGCTATGTACCGTTGGAAAGGGAATGTGATTGGCTACAACTGCCATGATTGACGTGTTGATAGCCAATGACAGCTTCTTCTAAGATGGCTGCTCAGAGAGATGACGCAGCATATTGACGTTCCACAGTGGGAGCGCTTGTTCCATTTACGGGGATGTCCCGGGGTGAAAACTTAACAGAAAAAGGTGGGGATAGTTTCATTGTGTAGGCAGCAACCTGAGGAAAACAAACATACCCAGCAACACGGTGCAGAGCAAGGGGAAATATCTTATTTCAGACGGAACGAGATCGGCTAATGAAGTTAGCAGACAGTTAGCGGACAATTAGCATGGATTCTACAGGACAATATTCATAACCTGGATTAATTCTTTTGACAAAACCTTGTTATCCTTTTGATCTGGGGACACTTACGGACTAGAGGAATATAAATAAGC
Organism: Perca schrenkii; assembly: GCA_025617405.1. Lineage (NCBI taxonomy): Eukaryota > Metazoa > Chordata > Actinopteri > Perciformes > Percidae > Perca > Perca schrenkii. Next base: position 2,778,573 of record CM046788.1, read on the forward strand.
CAGGAATGGACGAGGATTGAGCGTTTAGGACAGCATACAGGTAGGGAAGCATCATCATCATTTTTCCCAATAGCATGAGCACTAACATCATGAATAATGCTTTGGTGCTTATGATTTCAGTAAAATGAACTGAATGATTCAATTGCAGAGAATTTTACCAATCAAACGATATACAGCATGTCCATATTGACAAAGGTTTTGAACTTTTGTGGTTAAATACTATCATAAAACATGTTAGAACACGTCTGTTAACCCCCATCGGCCCGCCGGCGGGCCGATGGGGGTTAACAGGTCTGCAGAAAATCTGCAGAAAATAATCGTTTGTCGCTGCCCTAACTTCATGCTTTGAGGCTACCAAGAACCTTTAGTACTTGAAAGAATCATATACAATGCTTGAGGAACCATTCCCTAAATAAAGAGGTTCTTCAGTTGGTGATGGCTCTTTGAAGAACCATTAAAGAACCATTATTTTTCTATGTGCAGGCACAGGAGCAAGGCAATAATGTAACACAATGTATGATGTTTGTGTCTTACACTCTGAGTCAGACAGTCAGTGTCAGCAACAGACTCTCACCACACGAAAAGCACCATGACCAGATTAAGCTGCTCGGGAGCAAAAATTAGCTGATGGGCCCCTGCTAACCCCCCGCATCTCCACGTTTCCTGTGCAAGAATATTCCCTGGACACAGACTTGCTAGTCTGGCATTGCCAGACCTTCCTCTACAGCGCTGCAGTGGAGGGGCTGGCTAGTCCACACAGCATTCCTGCATGGGAGAAAAACGTGCTCTGGTTTATTGGCATTTCTTTAAACCAATCACAACTGACTAAGCACCGGACGGAGTCACTGTGCCGCTGCAAAATAGCCTCGGGAAGGAACTTGTTTTGGTGGACCATGTGTACGTTCAAAAGTAGTTTTAGTCGTGCAACAGAAAACTCAGATTGGACAGATAGTCTAGCTAGCTGTCTGGATTTACCCTGCAGAGATCTGAGGAGTAGTTAACTATAGTCCTCAGAAATCCACCAGAGTTTAGAACACCAACACAAAGGAAGCGGAAGGAAAGGGACCTCCGGCCAAAATTAGGGACATCCAGCGGAATTTCCAGCGGCACTTGAACAATCTCGGAAATTAAACGTCATCGATATAGACTACAGACTTGCTGACCGGTGATTTGATCGTACTTATTTAGGATTGTGTAACAAAACTGAAATAATAAGGTCTTATAACTAACTGTGACACAGGGACCCTTCAGGGTCCCATAATTTCTGTTGATATTGTGGCTTTATTGGTGCATATTCTCAAAAGAAATTTCAATAAGATTTACCCACTTTATTGGTAAAGCAGCATGTTAATGAAACGGTACACCATGTGCATCGACAGATGGTCACCAGGAGTACATGCCTTATTATAGACGATAAATGTTAATTAATGTTATCTTTGTTCATCCATTATCTTCTATCTCATATCAAAGCATGAATACAGATGTCGGGCTGTCCATGTGTAGCACCTAAACCTCACACTGTTGAGCATGCTCTGTTAGAGACACTCACAAGATGAAGGTGAGGGGTCACAAGTCCAGTTCAGACCAAAGATTCGCGACGACATGACTTGAAACTTGTTGGTTCACACCAACAGCACTCCATAGCGACTTCCAGGCTTTTTGTAAATATATAATTTGTTTTGTCTAAATATGAATGTGGATAACGTTAGTGATAGTGAGCTGCTTGCTACAGTTACATTTCTAGTGATGAATCGGCGAAAACACTTGGTGAAGAATTATTAAAAATCGGCAAATAATCTCATAATTTGTGCTAAAATTGTCTAAATGTTTAGTTTTCAAAAACAATTTAAAAAAACTGGTCATGTCTATTTTTATGTTTCTGCGCAAGTTCAGCAGACAGTGAGGTTCGGATCGGATGTAGCTTGTAGGTATGCTAGGCTAGCTCCCAGTGATCTGAGAGTGTGAAAATCATTTCCAGTAAAGGACAATGTTGCAACAGTCGTTGTTTAGGTACCTCAAACGTGCACAAACGGTCTCAGAGTCATCGCTGCAACCAGGAGATGAAGGAGAGCTGAGATCCACAACACCTAGCACATCTTTGTCTCAGCCACCGCAGGATGCTAGCGTGGCTAGCGCGGTTAGCTCGACCAGCGCCGGTGCTAGTGCCTTTGCCTCTGCCTCGCGAGTGGATGATATAGCCCCTATGGATATAGCCCTGTGGATCGGTCTTCCGTGGATGAGCCCGCAACTCAACCAGTGCTAAAGTGTCCGGTCATTTTTTCTGCTTTAGGGAGTTTAATTGTGTAGGACCGCCAGAGGATAACAGTAAGGTATGTGGCTACTTTGCCTGTATTGTATTATGTCCTTATATGAGATATATGGATTAAAATAATCAATTCATAACCCGCTACAGAGCTGCAGGCGCAGTTCTATTTCTATAACAGCTTGTTACTGTTGTCAAGTTGTTTTTCCCTCATGGTTTTCTCTTGTTATGGCCAATAATGCTTTAGGGCTTGTTAATGCGATTTATTTATTTCTGTTAAACCTGTTTATAACATGAATCATCACACTAAAGTAAGGAAATAACTTTTACATGACAGATGACGTTATCATTGAACAAGTTCTGTGGCCGAGTATTGATTGAAACTGTTGGGCAGTGTTGTTGATCTGTATATTGTTGAAAACTTAAAACAATTGAAAAGAATTGTGAAATATTCGACCTCATGTTATACGAGCAGAACTAAACTATGTTTTGGGGAAATATTAGATTCCTGACCACTTTTACAGTCGATAGGCCTTAGGTTAGGAGAGATGCGCTATAGCACAGCCAGGTATGGTGCGTAATGGAGATTCCAAAGCGCTCTTCTTTTGGGCAGAACCAAGGAGAGCGATCGCGGATAGGTCCGTCCTTTGCACCGAAACCTTTTACAATGCAACAACATATAAATAGCATCAAGCTACAATCTTTATTATGTTAGCACATATAATATATATAATATAACAGTATATTAGCCAGTCATTTGTATTAGGTTAAACAGGGATTTGATAACGTTTTTAATTTAAGGCCCACCCACAATTGGTCTGGCCCATCCAAAACTGGAATCCTGGCGCCATGCCTGGTCCGCGGCGCTCCCTCTCTTCAGTCACTCTCTAGCTCGCTCCACCGTACGTGCTCGCGGGTGCACGTTGAGCCTCCGTTAACAGTTTGTGACCGAAATAAAATGGATTATGGATCATTTTATCATGGCTGACTTTACAAGATGACTTCTCTGTTGGCTGTTGAAACAGGTGACGTCCCGTATGTTCTAAAACCAGGCTCTGGAGACTCGACCAGCTGAGTCACAGCCACACCATCAGCTGGTTGGAGTCAAGTCGTAAGAGAGAGAAGTGGTTAAGGAAGAAATAAAAGAGCAGAATGAAAGAAAGAAAACATTAAAGAAAGGACAGGCAAAATAAAGAGACACAAGAGGGAGGTTAGGAAGGGAAAGAAGGTAGGAAGAGAAAAGCGAGTGTACTGAGAGAGAAGGCCGAGAAAAGAGGCAGGGCTGAGGAATATACGAGGAACAGCTCAGCGAGAAAAGAAGGGAGGACACGGAGGATCGAAAGAAAAGATGGAGGAGAGGAATGTATGGATAGAAAAAACATGGAAAATAGAGAAAGTTAGAAGGAGAGAAGCTCAGAGAGAGGGAGGAAGGTGAAACACTTCACGTATTGTGTCTATTTAACATCGGCTTAACACACACACACACACACACACACAGCCACATGGTAGGGACACTAATAGAAAGCCAATATGAGTACAAGAAAGACCAGAGCTTGGGGAAATGAGAAGCTGGACTCACACTTGATTTTCTCCTCCAGCGTTGTCCCCAATGTGGCCTATTGATTTGAGAGACGGATGAAAGAGTGGTGCTGCTGAGCAATATGGCTGCTGAGTGCTCGAGTGAGTGATGGAGAGAAAGAGGAGAGAGGAAAATCGTCAGAAAGGCACTGCACTGAAATTGAACTTTTCACACAGTCCTCTCGGTGTATTTCTCCACTGAGCTGTGCATGGCCAGTGCTCTCGGTACATCCTTGAAACATTCAGCGTAGTTACTTTGAACCTTTAGCCCACCACTGGAATACATTAAATAAGATAGATGAAGGTTACAAAACATATTGACTGGGGTCCAGATATTCTCATTGATCTCAACTTAAACTCCTTATAAAATCGACTTATTTCTAAAGCGTGATTCATGCTTCTGCTTTAAATCTACACCGTGGCTACGTACGTGGGTACGAGGAGACACCCACCCTACTCCGCCATGACTTGGTAGCGTTGCATTTCCCCCGACTCATTTCCTGGTTCTCCTTCTCCATAGGACAACATGAAATCAAGGAGAGGGTTAACTTTTACTGCTACAGATTTCCCCCCGTGGTCAGAAAGAACAGGGGAGACACTTTGTTTCTCTCGCTATGACACTAGAGTCGCTACTCACTCCGAAGCTAATTGCCGTCACTCTCTCACTCGCTCTACCACACACTCCCCACACACACACACACACACACAGGTTTGTGGCACTATCTTTGTGGGGACCCGTCATTGACATAATGCATTCCCTAGCCCCTTACCCTAACCTTAACCATCACAACTAAATGCCTAACCTTAACCTTTACCCTAACCTTAACCATCACAACTACATGCCTAACCTTAACCCTTACCCTAACCCTAACCATAACTTAATTCTATCCCTAATCCTAAAACCAAGTCTTAACCCTCAAACAGCCCTTTAAACTTGGGGGTTCAGCGTTTTGGCCCCACAAAGCTGTTGGGACCTGTTATGGAACCCCACAAATATAGTTAATCAAGAACACACACACACACGCACGCACACACGCACGCACGCACACACACACACACACACACACACACATTGGCCCTTCTGTTCTTTTAATGAGATCAACGCACACTCCAACGCACAAGAATTAACTTCAGGCCGCTTACTTAGACTATGGCGAAAGCTCTGCATGGAGCCTCCACAGAACCATGAATCACGTTTAAGGAAATGTATTTATTTCATGTAAAAGTGTTGAGTATGAAAAGAAGAAAACCTCTTGACAACATGGAACTGAAACATAACCATAACAATTGTTTTGAACATATATGTATAATCCATTGAGTTTTAAGAGAATTATTAGAAGCTATATATCAATATGAATGTACACTAACCCATGCCAGCATCAGAAAACATTTGCAATTTAGATTAGTTGTTGTCTATTTTTAAGTGATGAATTCAAATAACTGTCAATCAGGCATATGTGTATTTTCATTGAGAAATGTGTGTGTCTTCACCCTTTCATAATAAGGCTTTAGATGTCTGCACACTGCAGGTTTTTGGTAGTCTGGCGATCACCAGACCAAGCTCAAACTTTTAAGATTGAACATTAGTCTGGGGAGTGTGCTCTGTATTTTCTACTGCAGAAGAGGCGTGATCAACGGGCATAGTTCAAATGACTCTGTACGCAATTGGAGAGTCCTTCAACCAATCAGAGCAACGATCTGGGTGACGTAGCAACGACAGCGACATCAACGGGTTGCTGCGCTTCGGTGGCCGCCATGTTGAATGTAAACAAAAAGCTGCTTGCCGGCGCTTCTCTATCACTTCTCTATCGCTTCTCTATTGCTTCTCTATTGCTTCTCTATCGGTCATCGTGTTAAACGCGCCAGGTGGATAAGCCAGTTTGTGATTGGTCCCTGCAGATTTGTAACGGAAGCAGGATAGAAAAATTTACAGGTTTCTAGCCTGAGCTTCAGGGCTAAATCAAATCGCCGGCAGATCAGGCTGGGTTTACCCAGTCTAGGTTTTTGGGACAAATATTGTTGCTTTAGATGTGAATCTCATTTTGTTTTGTGATTATATTATTGTTTTTTTATATCTTTTTTATATTTTAAAAATTGGGTGGCATTCAAAAAAAAAAACAGTCACAAAAAAAAGTTGGGTGGCATTAGCTGCTCAGACACACAAGCAGCAAAGCTTTCAAAAAGAAATAATTTAAAGTGAACTGATGGAGAGGGTGGCATCGCCGCTTGGTGTTTTCCCCTCTGTTGTGAACCTGTCAGTGTGAGTGGGGCTGCTTCTCTTCAGTCATCGGAGGCAAATTAACCTACATTAATTATTAATAGCTTAGGCTGTTTTAAACCCTGTAATTAATCTTTTGGGTGAAGGAGTAAACTTTAGATTTGCTGAAGGAAGAAGACATGTAAGAAGACAGGGAAGGGAGGACACATGGAGATTATTCAATTAGCTTTACTTCCAGTAAGGATTAGCATAGCTAATTAGGGTGACAGCTAGAGGGAGAGTGACATTTACAGACACAAAATCAGTTTACAGTTCTAATGTATCCTGAATAGAAATAACATGGATTGAAAGCCCATTTCCATTCAAATCCACGTAGCAGAATGGTCAGAGCAGCAGGCATTTTACGTGTACCATTTCTGTGGTTTTGCAGTAACGGACAAACGAGCAGTGGAGTAGTAACGTTACGAGGCAGAGAGCTGGCCGCTAAATGAGTCAACTTAGCTTCATGCTTCATCCACACAAAGCTAGGGTGACCAGATTTCCGGGAGCTGAAACCGGGACACTTTGCGTGTGACCGTAGTGCTTGTGCATGCGCACACGCTTTTTAACGTGAACATGTGCCAGCCGAGGTCAGACATAGACAGTAACTTCATTATTTTGATCATAAGCTCCTCATCTAATAATAAATGTTTTTTGTTTTTTTTTCGGTAAAATTAACAAAATTGCTAACAAAACAGCAACAGCCTTTTTCATTTCAGAATGAGATTTATGTTGAGACTTTTCTAAAAAAGATTTTTGAAGTGTTATTTATTCCAATAACACCAAAAGAATTAAAATGATTGAAAATTTTGAGCATTAAACACTTCATTTCCTGCATTCTGGTGAATTTTTATGCACCTATTTCTACCTTTTTCTGAATCAATGTATGCTGCAAATATCGTTATGTAAAGAGAAAAATAGATTATAATCCAAATATAAAAACATAATGGAATATATTGAAGTAAGGCTAACAGGCATTATGTATTGCTTTCAAATATGTATTCTCCTTTGGATGGACTTTTCTAATTATAGCTGAGTCAGCACACATGTAGCCTAGGCATCATTTACTCCTCTCTCCTGTTTTGCTCTTTTATTGTTAATGTATTAATAAACCCCTGGACTGTAATATTTCAGATGTGTTTGAGCAATTTCCAAAACTTTGTGCACATTCAAAATACAGTATATCTGTGTACTCTGTGATTTGGAGGAGTCGTGATTTTGAGAAAAATAAAGTTATAATAGGCTATTACAAGAATAAAGTAATTATTTCAGAAATCTACCTGCACCATAGTCTGCTGTGCGTTACGTGATTGCTGTAGCTCTCAGACCTTCTGACAGACACAGAGCCCTGTTTGGGTGTCTGAATGAGACAAAGAGTTTAGCTAGGGAAGTGGCCGTACGCTGCTCTACATCGGAGGTGGAAAACCGAATCTACTGCAGAAATACACGGAGCACAAACGCAATACATCTACCGCAGCATGCCTGCGCTGCATTTTACAGAGAGAGTGGACACTAAGAGACGCACAGGTTTTCTTCAGAGCTCCGTGTGGTTGAGTCTGAACAATAGACTGTAAACATCACGTAACAGGAACTTTAAACTAAATCATTAGTATTGCGCTCCTTAACTTTGTGTTGATGGCATCAATGTATTACACTGATTTGGATAGGATTCCTCCGAAAACACCCGGCTTTCACAGCTTTTCCTCCACGTAGAGACGGTTGCTAGGTGATGGCAACAAAGACAACATGGTCGGACCCTGCATGTAGCTGCCCGTTCTATTCGCCTCGGAAAAATAATGTTGAAAAAGTTACATTTGGGACTACACTCAAAACATTCGGGGCTCAAGCCCCAGCAAAATCATCTGACGCCGCTCCTCCTAAAACCGGGACATTTTAGCGTCCCGACAGGTTTTTGTCGGGACTCGGGACATTAACTTCAAAATCGGGACTGTCCCGGTCAAACCGGGACGTATGGTCACCCTACACAAAGCACACTGCTATCGCCACGAGTGACAGCTTTATTCGGCTGGTTTTCTGTGAACGATGTGGCGAGGGGGTAACGTTAAGGCGGAGTTAGCAAGCTAACGTTAGCTAACTAACACCGGCTGGCTTGCTTGTTCTGCCGTGCTGGTTCCGCCGTGCTTTTATGCTGCATCGGTTACAGAGAATGAGCTGAACGGCTGGCTGGGTCTAGCGGTCCGCTGACCCACTGCCACTGGGTCTAACGTTAGCGGTCAGCTGACCCACTGCCACTGGGTCTAACGTTAGCGGTCAGCTGACCCACTGCCACTGGGTCTAACGTTAGCGGTCCGCTGACCCACTGCCACTGGATCTAACGTTAGTGGTCAGCTGACCCACTGCCACTGGGTGTAACGTTAGCGGTCAGCTGACCCACTGCCACTGGGTCTAACGTTAGCGGTCCGCTGACCCACTGCCACTGGGTCTAACGTTAGCGGTCAGCTGACCCACTGCCACTGGGTGTAACATTAGCGGTCAGCTGACCCACTGCCACTGGGTCTAACGTTAGCGGTCCGCTAACCCACTGCCACTGGGTCTAACGTTAGCGGTCAGCTGACCCACTGCCACTGGGTCTAACGTTAGCGGTCCGCTGACCCACTGCCACTGGGTCTAACGTTAGCGGTCCGCTAACCCACTGCCACTGGGTCTAACGTTAGCGGTCCGCTAACCCACTGCCACTGGGTCTAACGTTAGCGGTCCGCTAACCCACTGCCACTGGGTCTAACGTTAGCGGTCCGCTAACCCACTGCCACTGGGTCTAACGTTAGCGGTCCTCTGACCCACTGCCACTGGGTCTATCGTTAGTGGTCCTCTGACCCACTGCCACTGGGTCTAACTGTCCCTCCTCCACTCCCTGCAACTCCGAGAACGTCTCCCGAGCTGCGTCGGTCGGCTCTCCTCCCAGCGAGCTACGACACAGTTTACGGCCCCACTGACGCAAATTGTCACCATGACAACTAACAACAATCACCATTTTGTTGTGTACAAATCAAATGACCATGGCAAACAGTTCAATAGCCTTTCTATCCATTTTATTTCTATTGTATCCTCATTTTGAAATGAACTGGGATCTGAAGAACTGACTATGCATGATAATGTAAAACTACGACAGGAAAGGACTTAAAGAAAATGTACACTGCAAAGCTACATCAGTCAGTCTTGGTAACAGTGAAAATTGACTTTTTGAATGGGGCCTTTGGGTAAGTAGAATTACTGTAAGTCCTGTCCCTTGATTGATTGTACTTTTTCAGCTTTTAATATTTTAATATCAGCACGGCAATGCTCTCCCAGGAGAGACGTCAGTTGGCGCTCAAATGATGCTCGTATTTTGTTATCCCATCAGCCAGACCACAGTTGCCGAGTTGGCCTCAGTGAGGTGTGGACAGCATGCGGCCACAATCCGGACAATGTAATCATCTTCCCGCCACATGGGAGTTCCTCTCCCGAGCGAGAGCAGAGAGAAGAGAGGAGGAACACTGGGGCTGTGCTCACTCGTCTCCGCTGTTCTCTCACCAACAAAAGGGCGCCTCGTACGGGCCCTGCCACCATTAAAAAGATAATAAGATAAGATAAAACTTTATTGTCCGTTCACATTGCAGCTGCTCCTACAATCAACAGATAACTTTAAAAACACAAGCATAAAAAACATCTGTATGGACACACTTTTCCGCACACACACAAACATACCACTATCAAGAAAAGAAGGAGACTCTCTCTTGCACCAAGTGCCATTTTATCCGATCAGGCAGGTCGTATCGAAGTGTAAACTGTTGACACACGTGGACGCAGCTGAGTTCCGATCTGGCGCATCCGATCACAAAAGTCACATTGAAAAGACAAGTGTAACCACGGCCTCACTCATTAAGGTGGCTGTTTCTTGCAGTATAGATGGAAATAGATTAGAATCAATCAAATTAATCATTTCCTGGGCCATAAAGAAATGTGTAAAAAAAAAAAAAAAAATAGAAAAATAGTTGCAGTAAGGGTATAATAAATCAAAACCTGGCCAATGGTAAGTAGAGAAGCACACCATGTCTCACACTGGGGTTCACAGTCAGACAGTTGGCAGAAGCATATGTCAGCCTCAGCAGCAACCTGAATAGAGAAACCATACATCTGTGCTGCTGCACGCAGACACCAGGAGACAATGCACTGCTGGATATATATCTCTTTCTCCTAACTTTAACCTCTCCATCTGCCTCCATCTGTCTTACTTTGTCTTCATTAATGTGCCTATTACCCACTCTTTTCCTCCATCAGAAGAATAGCGGTGAGACTTGCAGTAAGGCAACCCAAAACGTCAATGATGCCAGTTTATTGTCTTTGTTGTCGTCCTGCGGGGAAACACTAGTTTGCATGCACGGCTTTTAAAAAGGTGCCAGAGAAGCTGAACTTTACTGTTGAAAGTTTTCCGGGAGTGGGAGATTTGCTTGCGCTCTCTCTCTCTCTCTCTCTCTCTCTCTCTCTCTCTCTCTCTCTCTCTCTCTCTCTCTCTCTCTCTCTCTCTCTGCCTCTCTCTTTGTCCTGTCTGCTGTGGTCTGTTTTTTTTTCTGCTTGGAAATAATGTGAGGTATATGCTGATAACATATCAGTCACAGTCTAACTCGGGCACACACACCTTTTCCTAAGTGCCCTGGGGGAGAAGTCTTGTCTTCTCCTGCTGATGCTTATTTTACAGCAAAGTCAGATGCTGTTGATACAGTCAACAGCTGTAAAGTGTGATTCTGTGTGGAAAAGCGAGATGAGTCAGCAGTAAAGACACTGACACGTACCAGCTGGGCAATGAGGATGGATGACTCAGGTGGAAAAACAAAGCAAGACAAGTTTGACTTTTGTTGAGCAAATGTTGATCAGGATCATCACCTTCACTTCCCATGGAAACAAAAGAGTTATAAATTATGTTTAGTGGAATTAAATATATATCACACATAATACTAATGCTGCACCTCACAATACTAAGGGACAATCCATAATTCATGTATCTATATATTTTTGTGCCTGGTCTGGTTGAATTGTGTCCCTAAGCACCTTTTGCAAAATGACCCTCAAAATAGTGTGTTTAACCTGCATTCTATCTTATTTCCAGCAGGGGGCGACTCCACTGGCTGCAAAATGACGTCTGTTTTAATGGAAGTGTATGAGAAAATGAGCCTACTTCTCACTTGATTTATTACCTCAGTAAACATTTTCATAATGAGTTTATGGTCTCATTTGCTACTTTCAAGTCTTCTTCATTATAGCATGATGTTTATTTAGTAAATGATGGTCCCGTTTATTTTAAATTAGAGGATAAAGCAGGGGATGCTTTAGGACCTGTCAGTCAGGACAGAGGCTTAGCAATTCTAACCATGGCACTGTGGACATTAAAATAGCTGTGAACTTGTTTTTGGCTGTTTTCATCTTAAACGTTGACCCTCTCACTGTGTGTTTTCACTTCATCAAAGTTAACTGGAACATTTTTGGTCGCCTAGAAATGGCTTGTTCAGCGTGTGGCAGCACCTTGCCGACCAAGCTTACTAGCTGGCGCTAGCATTAGCTGGTAGCTTAAGAGAAAGCTGTACGTGCAGATGAACGGCACCAATACCCAGACGTCTGCTTTTACCCACCGGCAAAACTCCATTGAAAATAATAAAATTATATATATATATAATAATAATGACATGTGTACGCTAAGTTAGTCAATGGGACAACCTAACAAAACCCTTGACATAATCTTACAGAAGGAAAACAACAAGAATCCTCTACATTTCTTTCTTAATACCAAAGAGAGGAGAAAAGAGAAAGAGAGGCCATACATATTCACAGCCAGCAGTGATGAGGGCTGCGCTCCAAATATTACGCTCCCCAGGGAAACTCCGGACCAGAATGAGACAGTTCCTCCCTCCTGTTGTTAGGCAGTTTCATTCTTTGATACTACTCTCCAGCCATGCATATTGCATGGCTTAGAAATACTTCTCTATATCATTAGTGTCGCCTACAATATCGTATGTGTGTGTGTGTGTGTATTTAACTAAATGTGCATAAATGTCTGTAGGTGTGTGTGTGTGTGTGTGTGTGTTTGTGTACAATATGTGCATATGTGTATCCTCTCATACATATCTGTGTGGATGTGTGTGTTTGTGTGTGTGCTCATAGGGATGCATGATGGGTCCGACACTCATGCAAACATCCATCATGTCCATGTTAAAGTGTGCAGGCCTTCATATAAATGTGTCACTGTTTGTATATGTGCACAGGGAACACACAGCTTATTTATGCACATGTGTGTGTGTGTGTGTGTGTGTGTGTGTGTGTGTGTGTTTGTCTGTACTTCCCATGCAGCGGGATGTAAAGTAGTGGCATTATAAGCACAATGCTGCCTCTAAGTAACTGCATGGCGAAGCCTTGAGGAGCTGACAACATATTAAAACCCATAAAGAAACGCATCATCATGTTCAATAAAACAGATGCCTGATGCATTATGCATACCACATAACACTTGCACATGGACAATTTTTTCCTCCTTTTTTATCCCATCATCCCCCACTCTCTCTCGCTTTCTCTCTCTCTCTCTCTCTCTCTCTTTCTCTCTCTCTTCATAATTGTGCTGCAAGTTTTGTCTAATATGTTCATCAATACTGCAAGTCATTAACAGCATAACTCTGTGATAATTATACAAACAGGGAGCAATGGGATTTATGGTCCGAATTTGGAGAAACAGTAGCAGTAAGTGTGCACTCACAGTTTTTTTCTGTTAATAGGTTTATGTTTTTTACATTACATTACATGTCAGTTAGCTGACGCTTTTATCCAAAATGACTTACAATTGCTATATATCCGAGGGTGAACTCCTCTGGAGCAACTAGGTGTTAAGTGTCTTGCTCAGGGACACATTGGTTGATCTATCGCAGATCTCCCACACCAAAGGCCTGTGTCATATCCACTGCGCCATCACCACCAACTTTTATGTTCTTTAGGAATATTTACATCAGGAAGATAGTATTTTCTATCCCACAAGTGGTGGGGCAATATGGACACCTGAGAAATATGCCCATCTTATTTTAAAATATTAAACCTGCTGCAGGGAGTTGTTACCATTCAGTCACAAGAGCATTAGTGAGGTCACCACTGATGTTGGGTGATAGGCCTGGCTCACAGGTTGCTTTCACTCCTGCCTCGTTTGGTCCGTTTAAAAAGGAGCCCCTGGAGCGTTTGGTCGGATGGTCCGGTTGGTTTGGGCCGGTGTGAAAGCTCATCCTAACTCCGGTGCGGATCAAACAAAACAAACTCTGGTCCGCTTGAAAACGGGGGTCTTGGTTCGCTTCCTAGTGAACTAGAGTTCTGCACCAAATACAGGAAGTGAACCAAAAACAGAGCATTGACTAGCCTGCAATTTCAATCTTGCCCACAATTTATGGACTTATAGTCTATATGATTTAAGGGATGATAACCTTCAGATCCATAAGCTGTTCTGAGCACACATCGCTGGTCGTCTGGGAAAACCATTTCTTTATAGAGCTAGTTTTGTGCACGTGGACATTGTCATGTTGAAACAGGAAAGTGTCTTCTCCAAACTGTTGCATTGAGACTGTCCTCCCCTGAAAAACGCCCACATATGTTGTTTGTTCAAGCAGCTATTGCGACCTATATTTACGCTTACCTACCTTTATTCCATAGTAATGTAACTTGAAAACTAGTCTCGTTTTGCCAGACCCTCTTCCAAAGCACGTTGGAGGAGGGTATGGCTACTCCACACAGCAAGCCCTTGACTGATTACTAAGTGACAATACTGCGATTTCCTGTTGATACAGTTTATTTCTTTGTTGGTATGCCTCTTTTTTGAACTTTTCTCTGCTTTCTTTTCTTCCTGTGTCTCGTCAGTTCCTCTTCTGTTAATTTCCAACAAACCAGAATATATATAAAAACAACAACAACAAAGAACAATTAATGGTAAAGCTTTGGCTATACTGTAGGTTGAGTCACAATTGAAATTTGTATTGTATTATAAATTGTATTGTATATTTGAAAGTCCACCTCAGCCTGTGATCTCAGATTCCCTTTCTTCGTCTACATGAGTCTGTGAGTGAGTGTGTGTGTGTGTGTGTGTGTGTGTGAGTGAGAGTGTGTGTCTGTGTGTGTGTGTGTGTGTATAGTTTCACCATTGTGGTACGGGAGTGATGAATTGGTGAATGCTTGCAGTATCGAGGGTCTTATTAAATCTCTGTGAATGTGTGTTTGTGTACTAACAGGTGTTAGAGAAAGGAACAGACGAAGAAATAAATAATGCAAACGGCGGGGGAGAAAAAACCCTTAACAGAATCATTCGGGCTGCTTCACTTTGAATCACTGCCACCAATCTGTTTTACTAACAAGACAGGCAAGGTGGCGGAAGGCCACACAATCAAAATCTTTCTTTCTGTCACACACACACACACACACACACACACACACACACACACACTCACACACACAAACACACATACATATTTATGACAAGATTTTTAAGGGTTTTCCCACTGATTTATATTCATTTGTTCTTCATAGGGATAAGTACAAAATCAGGGGCTGCCTGTGTATTTATTTACACCCACGTACTTTATTTGCACTCACACTCTGTCATGCTGCACACAATTATGCATAAGCTGCGTCCGTCATGAATGTGTACACCGTTATACTGTAGCACCACTGAATGATGACTGTCTTTGCACACACTCACGCATACAGAGCTACATATAGGCAGGATGAAGCTCTCCAGACCCAATCAGCAGAGAGTGATCACAGTGGACCCTTCAATCACTGATCAACACTGTTTGGACAAATCACTGTTCTGTCTGTCCCATCTGACTCTATATGTCTCTTTCTTTTTCTTTCTGGTTCCATCATTTTATCTCTCTCTGTCAGTCAAATTCAAAATGACTCATCTTCCTGAAATTATTTAGGAATGTTGATGTTAAGATATTACATATAGAGGCAATGTGATTGCCTGCAAAGTCAAGTTTTATTATTGCTAACAAGCACCAGTACATAATAAAGCCACTTTTCCAAAAACTCTTCATATAGTCTGCATTACCAACATGCATCTTAGTCAAACAGTTCATTTGGCCTCCAAAACTCACTCCAACCACCAAAACACTTCATACATGTCTCAAAATACGCTCTGTGGCCCAAAACACTGGCAACACCGCTCATTTAGAAAGCATTACTGTCACTTATAACTCACTGACCTAAAAAACACTAACAACGGGGGAGCATTACATCAACAATGAACTTTTATCTTTGAAGTTTGATAAATCAAGTTCAAGTTCCAGTTCCACTTTATTCATCCTTAGAAAAGGAAATTTAGTGCGCAGCAGGATGTCTAAAACACATACACAGAAAAAAAGCACCACCAGATGCCAACAACATTGTAAACACAACACAGGACACACATCAACACATCAATGGAGACGCTCCTTCCCCCAAAAACCAATGGCAGAATCCAATTGGACAGTACACAGGTAAATCTGTCATAATGAACATGGACAGGAATAAGTAATCAACATACTGTATAAAAATTTCAAGAGATGTCAATCAAGAGAATTCAGGTTCCTAATAGCCACAGGAATGAAAGAATCCCTGGCAATATTTCATAATTAGGGTTGGGCGTCATTTTGATTTTAACAATTCTGATTCCAATACCAATTCTTCCTTTTGATTCCGGTTCTTATTGATTCTCCATTCTTTGAGGGGTAGAGTTGAAACAGGTACATTTGGAACCGATGAGCGGATTCGAAACCAAATTTTTCCAAACGGTTCCGATAGAAAAACGATTCCATCGTAATCGTAATTTGTGAAACAATTCCAAGTTGGAACCGGTTCTCGATGCCCAATCCTATCCATTATAGAATAAGAATAACACCTTTTCACTTCATTGATTTTACTAAAGTATATGTAACGAGAATGAATCCGAAATTTGCTTCAATATCCTTTATTTGTTCTATATCTGTGCACAGTCCTTAAATTGTCAAAAGAAATATGAAAAAAGTTGCCCTCATTCTGTTCTGAATGTGTTGGCATTTGAACAATGTGCAGCAGATATACCGTGTTTTCCAGGTGGTGGAGTATTATTGAAAAAAAGAGTTCATGGATTTTGGTGAATGTTGTCACTGAATGCGTTTTGTGTGAAAGCCATGAAAAATGATTCACAGTTTGGTCCACATAGATTTCTGTTTCTCTGCCTGTGTGAAGACCTTTCTACAATGTGACTTCAGTTTGGATCAATGCATGTCAGCAGTCGAATAAAAAACTGTAACTGAGGCAAAGATCAGTTTGTGGTTTAGCGTTTAGCGCCTGGTAGGAGGACATACTGTGGCTTCCATTCACCACTAACGTTACATCCGTCTCATTGTCTCCTTCTGGCTTGTGACTGTTGTCGGTGTCATCATTATCAAACCGATTCTTAACATCCTTTAGATTAATTGATATAAGATATTACATTGCTACTCCCTGGTTCAAATTTAAACTGTTACTGTTCAACAGGGGAATGAATGAATGAAGACATTTATTTCAGAAATATCAAAAATAATCAAAACATCAAAAAAATGTACTAATAAGTTAAATAAGCAAAACATCCAATAAACAATAAGAAACATAAGCCAACATAGACATGTCTGAAAAGGAGTAGGAAGAAGAATACACTTATGATATAAAATACAGTATTTCTTTGTTTTCGGCATTTTAGGCCTTTATTTGATAGGACAGCTTAGACATGGGAGAAAGGGGGAATGATATGCCATATAGGTTGGATTTGAACCCACCGTGCGACAAGGACTGAGCCTCTGTACATGGGTAATTGTGCTTTACAGGTGAGCTAGCCAGGCGACCCTAACATACAGCATTTCTGGTTGTCTAAACCTAATTAACCCTAACAAATGCAGGATACTGATTGTTATTTTATGATACCTACAGATCAGTGATACATTTCTGAATTTTTTGTGCTGGTCTAGGGGCGTGCCCCACGAGCAATCACAGCCATTCAAGTCAATGCTTGATATTCCACCAGCTGCGCCGCGGCGCGTGTGTGTGTGTGTGTTAAGGTGATGCTGAGAGTGGCAGAGAGAGAGAGAGAGAGAGAGAGAGAGAGAGAGAGAGTCACTGTTAAGAGGAGAGCAGATTGGTTTGAGAGGCAGAAAGAACTTAGAAATGGCCTCTTGCTGCTGCAGGTCATTTCATGTCTGCCTGTGTGTGTATTCGTGTCAGTCAACGTAATCAGCCATTTTGTGTCTTTCTAGCCTGTATGTGCACATTTTCTTGCGTTTTCAAGTGTAATAGCAGCAGTGTGTGTGTGTGTGTGTGTGTGTGTGTGTGTGTGTGTGTTCGGGCCGCTCCATCAGAACAGTTAATGAATGTGGGCACAAGCACCAGACGGAAAAACATTGGCAATCTCTCCAGGATGAAACCTTTGCACAACCGCGCGCGCAAACACACACACACACACACACACACACACACACACACGGTCAGCTACATTCAGCAGCTTGTTACTAACATACACCCAGTTAGAGAGCAAGAGAGAGAACTGTAAGCTTTACCTTATGTCCAGGAAATCCCACTCTGAATTACTGCGCATCAGTGATACCAGAAAACGTGTGTGTGTGTGTGTGTGTGTGTGTGTGTGTGTGTGTGCACGCTCCACTGCCTCCTCCATCACTCTGTCATGTAGCTGTTTCTCATGGATGTGACACTGTACTGTAGAAGAACGACATGAGATCCACACTCTGCTGCAGCCAATGGACGAAGCCATCCAACTTCCATCCAATTCCATTTATTTCATATTTCATTTTGGCATTTGGAGAAAAAAAGAAGAAAAAGCAATCTACAGTCCAAGCTTCATTTATATTCTGTATTCGTGGCTACTAATCTTCAGAGAGGACAACCACATGACACACACTGATGTAATAACACACACATGCCTCATTTTTCCAGCGCTAACTCTTAACCCCAACTTTAGATAGGCTTTCTAACTCTAACGCCATGTTATCTCCCTGGTATAGAAGACTCCAGCTACAGTCTAAAGTTCACGGGAAAAAAAGATTCTTTTTAATACAAATCATTCCCATCATTCCCTCACTCTCCTTTTTGATATACAGTATGCAACATGCAATTCTATCATTCTATATTCTGAACATGGACACCACATTGATTGTTTCAAAACTAAACTTTAAATGTTCACAGATCTGATTAATATCCAAAATGTATTCCTTCTTTTAATTATACAAACATACAATGAACAGTAAACACAGTGACCCTAAATAACAGAAATTATATTAATATAGAAAAAAATAAGAATAAAACTGGGTTTGACCAATTGAATCACAGTTAACACTGTGACCCCTACTTCCCCATCCCCTTCAAATAATTATTAAAGAAACACAAATATATGAATGAGAATGTAACCACAAATGGTTAGATAGAAACACAGCAACCACAGTGCACTTTCATTCATGCACTGCACCCTACTTTGTGTTAGCGCTTCCCTAATCACAAAGTCTACATGGAAAAATGGAAGTCTATACATATACCTTATTTAATCAGGACATGACATTGAGATCAAGATCTCCTTTACAAGTGAGACCTGAGTACAAAATGAAATATCAAACAAAAATACAATCAAATGAAAATAAGAAAGATTTAAATATCATGACAGCAGTATGCAGGCGTAACTGGGCAACAAGTCTAAAATAATTTCATACAAATAAGTTTAAGAATCAGCCTGGTCTCATTCTTCATTCTTCTTCATTTCCTAAACCAAACCATCCCGTTCTTCTCGCGTGTCACGGAACCATAAGCCCACCTATTACATGACCTTTTCTTAAGGGGCCGTGTTTATTTCTCGGAATTCTTCCGTGGGCCCATCACGGAATGTTATGCGATTCCGTGAAACTGCCACAGATTTTGCGTTAAGGGGCCGCGTTTATTTCACAGAATTCTGTGAGATCAGGTTGTAAGAATTAAAGAATAAGAAAAAGTGCATTTTTAAAATGACATTCATGCAAATACAAAGGCGTATGACTGTACTATGTACAAAACATATTAGATATTAGTATTAGATCTCTATTTAAAGCTTTGAATCGACCCATTTGTATTAGTGCATCCAATTTGACATCACTCTGTAAATCATTCAAGAGAAAGGGGGAAAAATATCTGAAGGTTGTCAGTATATTTATACTTCCTATTTCTATATTTTATTGATCTATAATAATACTCCTTGATCTATAGGTTAATATCAACATATTCAAATCATCTAAATTGTTACAAATACTTCAATGTCATATGACAAAATGTGTTCCTCACACAACTGGCACACAGTAAACGATACAAATTTAAAACATGAAAATGTACAGATGACAGATTCCTTTTGTATTCTTGTGAAGATGTTGTGTTGTGTCATGAGATAAGACTGAAGTGTGAAATCCACGCGCTGCAGCAGCCCAAAAGACAAGCTAAACAGCACGGAAACAGATCATTTACCTTTTTTTTTTTCTTATAAAATACATTACATAACATTTTTAAACTAAATAAATTAAATTCAAAATATGCACTATAGCTACCCTGCCTTGTAAGTGATTATTGCATTGTGCAAGTTCAATAATGCAGTGTGTAGTCATCTGTTCCAGCCCATTCTCCCTCCCATCGCATCAAAAAGTCTCCTTTAGCGTCATATTTAGACGCGCTTGGTCGGGACTCTTGGCATCACTTTTTGACGCTCTGGGTCGGGACGTACGTTTAACTGACATGCGCCCCAAAACGGGACAGTTAGGTTTAGGAAAAGATGGTGGGTGGGGTTACATAATGTACGTTTTAGTGACACGCGGGACAAGAATGGGACATGAACTCCGGTCTCCTGGGTGAAAGTCCTGTGTCGTTTGAGTCTTTCATACTACTCTCTACCGTTGTCTCTCTTAATACTACGTCATCTTACAGTGCCGCGGTGTAGCTGCTGGTCTGCCCGGTGTGTTCCATACAGACGCTGGAGGGGGATTTTTTGCGACGCTAAGAGCCACTGACCAAGCGTCAGTATTTTACCAGTCCGGAGTGAGAACGGGCTGTCCCGGCTCTCTGCAGCCACGGCTGAATGCAGCAGTTCAGGCCTCTTCTCTGTGGAGACAGTTGGAAGTCATTGTGGGAAATGATGAGAATTAGACAGGACTGGCTTAGAGAGAGCCAGCCAGGGTAGTAATTTAAGAAAAAGGTAAATCCCCACACTCCATCAAAAAATAAGTGTCTGGAAGCACTGAGGATCACAGATCGATGAGATCTTACCGAATAAAAGTGTCCATGAGGGGATTTTTGTCCTTTCATAACTTGAAATGATTTAGCTGACACTTCACTCTACAGCTCAGTCTCTTGACACTCCTCGGGACAGCAGCTGAGAAATGAGGGGTTTCTTAGTGAGACTCCACTGCCTAAAAACGTATATATCACTAGAGAAAATGGTTATGGTTTATATAATGTTTGTGTCAACTACTCACCTGGGGTCTTATTTATAAAACTGTGAGAAGGGTCTATACAAAAAGTGCACAAAAGCCAAAAATGGCGTGCGGCAAAAAATAATCAATTTTATGAAACGAAAATGTTCCCTTGTTGTGTAAATCACAGCACATGTGGAAATGTATGCATGTGGATCAGCCTCATATTCCACCCCCCAACACACACACACACACACACACACACACACACACTAATCCATAAATGGTCAATGCAAACACCTCATGAATGTTGATGCATAGAAATGAGACTACTGACCAGGGATGTAACGATACACTCAATTCACAAACCGATACGATTTTCCGTTTATTTCAACAGAATGAGGTGCAGAACAATGTCTGAAATAAATAGATGTGTCCTCTTATCAAAAGTGACACTGAAATTGTGTTTTATCTTAAATTACAAAAATAAAAATAAAAAAATGAAAGATTAAAGAACGGCTTGTTTATTGCTAAGGCCATTTGGTTCAATTCAAATGATTAATTAAAAATGCAAAAGAAATACCTTATAACAGCAACTTATTTCATTATTCACTTATTATTATTAGTCATTTGCTGTTAAACGACAAAAAGAAGAAACACTACACGGCAGAAGGGTATTTTACAACCTTTGAATGCAACACAAGCTTACAGAGCAGGACTTGAACATATCAGCAGGTTCTTTCCTCTGTGTCTTTAGCTGCAGACTGTTGTACATCCTGGTGTTGGAATCCTTTCGAGTGAAATACAGTCACACTTTATAGCGTTTAGCTGTCAGCATTTTAACCGTGTTAAAGACAGCTAATGATACTAGCTAACGTTAGGCTAACGTTACCTGTGGCGCATGTGTGTAATGTTAGCTAGCGTCATGGCCTAGGACATCTAAAAATTGCATCGCGATTCATTTTTATCTCACCAAGTTGAAATCTTTACACATTTAAATCCATTTTTAACCGATTCACGACGCATGGTTACATCCCTACTAGTCTCACATTGCCAGACCTTCCTTCACAGCGCTGCAGAGGAGGGTCTGGCTAGTTCAGCTTTAGCTTAGTGTCAGGATCCCACAGTCTCCCCATTCTCTCTGCTGATTCCTCATGTCTGTATCCACTGTTTCCAGTTTTTTCGGGTCGGCAGCTTATAAAAACTTAAGTCATTGGTTATTTACCCTGTTGGTAGAGAATATGGCCACACAGCAGCTTTTAGGCATTTTTCTGTTGTTTGCTAGCAGACAAAATTGATGAGGAGGAAACCTTCATGCAATACAAGTCAACGGAGAGCGGAGAGTATGCCGCGTTGCCCTCTGTCTCTATCCTGGATTCCTACAACAGATGATAACGTGAGACAGAGCTTATGAAATATTTAATTAAATATAATATGTTGTGTGTGTGTGTGTGTGTTTTCATGTGTTTATTGTACTATTGTGTTGTGATGTGTTATCTTAACAATGTCTGTCATTTTACTTGGTTTGTTAAGCACTTGTTTCGTAAACCTCTGTTTGGACATAAGCTAATTGTTCTGTTATTAATAGATGATATTAATAGTGGTCAACACAAACACCTGGGATCGGTCACATGGCTCACCTGATTGATTGATTGATAATGAAAGCACAAATTAAGGATCACAACTGTTACGTGATTACATTGTGCAGCCTTACTGATGTAGCATTAGTCAGCAACAACAATAATGGTGTCAGTATAGTGGTCTAGTAAATAACTTCAGATTTCCAAATTTAACTTGAGCTGCCAAATTGGCTTTAGAAAAGGAAATTATTCCCAGGCAATTTGCAACTAGCTGCCATGGTGGCTCATAGCCAAGCACAGCGGTATGGTTTGGCCAGAGGCCCCAACTCATTTTCCTTCCCTGTTTTCTGGGCTGGCAGTCTGTCCGGCACACAGAGCGACTCTAACAAGCCTGGGACTCATGCTTCCCTCTACCCGAGCAGCTTTCCCTCTGTGACAGCCCTCTCTTTCATGCCTACCTCCCTGCTGTCTCTCTCTTCCGCAGCCCTCTCTCACATCTCAGCTACCTCTTTTTGTCATCTAGCTCTCATCCCAGTAATTATCACCGCTCTATTGTTTCCTCTTTGTTTTCCTGCAGCAACCTTTGTGCAGAAAGGATAATAACACCATTGCCAGACAGCAACTTAAGGTGTGTCTTTGTGTGTGTGTGTGTGTGTGTGTGTGTGTGTGTGTGTGTGTGTGTGTGTGTGTGTGTGTGTGTGTGTGTGTATGTGTGTTTTAATTGACAGTTAATTGTGCGGGGCCACAGAGCAGTTGAGTAACTTGAGATGAAGGGACAGCTGTGGACTTTGAGTCAAGGTCACAAAAATGATTGTTTCTGCTACTTTTTACTTTGTTTTTGTGATTGTAATAAATTAACTCCGTTTGTGTTGCGTTTTACAGAATTATTTTGAACATGATGTTTGATATATGGTAACGATCATGATATTAAAAAAAAAGAGATGAAGAGGGAGGAAATGTGATGAGGTCAATCAAAAGTCAAAATCCAAGTGAACCGAAAGGTGAACGCAACAAACAAAAAGGTATCATTAACTACGGAATTAGATTCAATTTTTACTTGTAATTTAACACAATGAAAGAAAAAAACATCTAGTAACCATGCTAGTATTAGCAGTGATGCACAGCCATTAACCCACTTATGCCATGGTCAATTGCCAAATCAAAAAATATTAAGATCATTGATTTATATTTTCATACACTTTGCAATCAAAATCTAAAGCTTTTTTCAAACAAAGCGGAGGGGATCCCAGAAGTTTATTTTGCAATGGAAACCTTCACTGCTCCAGTAAATAGGATGGACCTTAGATATATACGACCTGGCAAAGGGATATAATTCTATTCCGCTTAGCTCAAAGAACCCTTTGGCTCAGCTACGAGCCGGAAAGCTATGAAATACTATGCTAGCGGGATTCAGAGTCCATAACAAACAGTATAGTTTGGCAGCATGTTTTAAAAAAAACAAGACTAGCTAGCTATCAGCCATGTCATTGTCCCCAAATCAATATCAAGATTTTAATCAACAAATGATAATCCATGTGTATAACGTTACTCTCAGCCTGAAGTAGGGAGCTGAAGCGAACGGGATGAGAGATGATCATTGTGAAACAAAGTCAGCTCAGAGGAGCAGTGTAACTTCTTGCAGCGCCACCATGTGTTTGATTTGATTTGATTTATTGGGATCTCCATTAGCTGGGGCCAAAGCCATAGCTATTCTTCCCGGAGTCCACCCAACTTGTGCAGCTATACACTGTGTTGTTCAGAGGACGAGACACTGAAGGACTACACTCAGTGTTGGAAATAAGATATTCTGTTTATTTGTATTCATTTTTTTGTGGTGCATTCATTTAGAACAGTGAACAGACAATTTCACCGAAAATACTTAGTAGGTGTCCTATATCACATTTTAATGTGCAGCCAATCATAATTGAGTATTCACCCAGACCATGGTATAATGAGTATTGTTGGAGGGAGCCTGAGGCCTAAGATTTTCATTGCCAACCACAGCTTCTCTGTAATGGTTGCGCACATGATGACATGAAGAATGAAGTACTTGAACTGGAGATACTGTATTTAAATAACGAAAGGCCATGTTGCCAGCAAAGTTAATATTAATGGTTCACAGGATGATGATCTAATGATTTGGGTGATGGGAGAAGGGGGGGGGGGGACTAGAGATAGAAATTGCAATTTTGCAATTTTTTTAACCTGTCTGAATCACAGCAAAATTATACTGTAATACATATTACATACAGTATGTGCTCTTTATCAAAGCAAGCTTAGGATAGAAATGTGTTGTACATAATTTAGTTACACTCTCACTTTCCAACATGCTGTTTGTCAGGAACAAATAGGAACACAATATGTTCTCTCCTTCAAACACTGTATTGAAGCTTGTATTTATACTTTCATATTATCTGGCTTGTGGTTTTGAGTACCACAAGAGCTTGTGGCTAGATTGTATTTTCCTTTGTTTTGTTTAATTCATATGCAATCAGAAAAGCTGTATTCCTTACCAATTCTGCCTTATTTTTAAGATTTAGAAAATATTTCAGGGGTGAAATTGACATGTCCGTATAGTGCAGTGCATTATCTTGAAATGACATAATTACAATTCTCATGTTCACAAATGGAAATAGAATAAACACGAAACCAAACAAATCACAACTCATTCCATGACAAGTGTAATAGCAGCAGTGTGTGTGTGTGTGTGTGTGTGTGTGTGTGTGTGTGTGTGTACATGTGTCTGTGTGTCTGTCTGTCTGTGTGTGTGTGTGTGTGTGTGTGTGTGTCTTTATGTTTGCACCAGTGAAGTCAAAGTCATACAAGATACAATTTCTCATCTTCGGCTTGCAGCATTGGAAAATGCCCAATACAACCTTCAGCAACACAGAGCGGTCCAAATGAATTCACAGCACCATGTATAATACATACACCACATTACACATAAATAGGAATACGAAAAAATAAGACTCTTTAGTGCTGCCGCATGAGTGGCTGTGTGTAGCACTGGAGGGCAACTTAGTGGTCGATAATGAGTTATGCTAAAACAGTGCTGTTTATTTCAGTCTCCTGTGGTTCATCTGCTACTGAATACAGTTTCAAAATCCCATCAAAAGCCAGATGTGGACTGCCACTGAAGTGGAAGTAAAACCACTTTGAATGAAGGGAATAATCTTGTAGCAAGTCTGAATTCTGCAGGACCGTAGACAAGGGGGGTTCTGGTGGTACGAAAGACCCCAAAGGCCTAGCCCTAATCTTGATAAAAGCCCCATTTCTGTGACTGTGTTAACTGGAACGCAACATGTAACAATCTAACGTCTAATGTATTAACAATCATCATGCAACTAACTTTATGCACAGATAGCAAAATATGTGAGGCCAAGGACATCAAAATGAAGTATTTTAACCTCATAATTGAATACAAAATGAGGGGAAAACTGCAAAAAGGTGCACTTTTTGAAAATGAAATTCTAACAAAATGACATGGCAGAGTACACTGACTTGGAAAGAGCAATGAGCTTGTCTCTGGTTGTGTTTTAAAGGGCAACTATTATATAGCATTTTCAGGATTATTCTTGCATTTTGTGGTTGTACTAGAACATGTTTACATGCTTTAATATTAAATAAAACACTTTACTTTTCTCATACTGCCCATGGCTGCTGCACCTGTATTCACCCTCTGTATGAGACGCTCTGTAGGAGCACCTATCTCTTTAAGAACCCCTCCCGACAAAGCCCAGTCTGCTTTGATTGGCCAGCGCACTTCCTGGAAACTCTGGAGCCTCCACCAGTGTTGCCATCTTAGCGACTTTGTCGCTATATTTAGCGACTTTTCAGACACCCTTAGCGACTTTTTTTCAAAAAAGCGACTAGCGACAAATCTAGCGACTTTTTGCGAGAAATCTAACGACTTTTTGTGGTGTTATTGGAGACTTGTTCTTACTCTTCTCAACGAGGAGCGAGTGCCGCCGTGGGCCCCTCCCCCATCTGAAAGCACTCACAGGCGGGTGCCGGTGTAGGTAGGAGAGACAGCGGGACGTGACGGGAGAAAGTCGCCGCTGAGCTGGCCTGGCCCTGGGCAACCCAGCCTTTTTTGAGAATTATTTATCAATCTTTCTCCATCCCATTGTAGAATTTCTTTTTTTCTTTTTCTTTTTTCACTTCAAAGATAGGCTAGCTAAGTAATAATTATAAGGTAAAATAAATTCCTGTATTGAATTTGTGATTATTTGGCTAAAGATTTCTATTTTTTTTCTATCTACCTTGCTGACACAACCAATAAGCTGTATGCAAATGAGCGTATGACGTCATCTAGCGACTTCTAGCGACTTTTAGGACAGCCAATAGCGACTTTCCTTACTGAGGAGTTGGCAACACTGGCCTCCACACAACACAGTTGAATGTGGAGCTACTGCAACAGCAGGACTTTGTACCGTGAAAAATCACCAACAAAGGCTTCTAAACCAAATACTTTACAACCGGACATGTCCCAGCAGTAATGTGACCCCGAAATTGGGGAAAAATGACCAGCATTGGCAAAGATTATAGCTATGTCGCATTAGCATGTAGCTACTTAATAGTTAGCAGTATGCTTACGTTAGATTGTAGTGGAATGAAGCAGCACTTTCTACCGGCAAAAATCATAGATAAAGGCTTCTGAACCAAACACTACCCAATCGGACACATTTCAGCAGTAATGCAACCCGAAATTGGGGAGAATTTAACAACATTGGCAGCCAAGGTGACATTGTTTACTGCCGTTAGCCGTGTAGCTTAGTTAGCAGTTGACACTAATAGAATATAGCAGCACTTTCTACAGTCAAAAATCGCAAATAAAGCTACATGGGACAATGTTAACACCACCGCAGTGGCTTAAAAAAAACACTCCAGTCCTGCCTACCTGGAGCAGATAACCAATCATAGCAGGCCGGCTTAGCCGAGAGTACAAAAAACTGTTGAAACTGGAGCGTTCAGAACAGTTGGAAATCTGAACGTTTTAGCTCACAGGGATTTGTCTAAAATAACTAAAATTTCAACATTATAACATTGTAAATATGACAGTAAACACGTAAAAGCATAATATGTTACCTTTAATGCAATTTGACTTCATAAATCACTAGATTTTTACCTAATGTGAAAATCAAATCAAAATGATATCACAGAGAGTGATATTAAACATGAATCATTATTATAGTGAAAACAGTCATTTCTTTTTTTATTTATACAAACTTGAATTATAACCCAATTAAAAATACGCTATTAAAAGGGAAAATTGTTTGACTGAAACTATTTAGAACAAACATATTAATGGAATAGTTGACAGAAACCCATTGCACTTTTACAACATAAATGCCATGTGTGTAGGGGAAAATAATCCTAATAATCCTGTCTCCAGCGTGCTAATTGAACTGAAAGCAGTTGCAGGGAAGGGCGGTCACTTTCCTTGTAAGACACAGAAGAGAACGTGGTTGTGGGGGGGAAACTAACATGATTGTTTGGTCACAGTTGGTGGAGTTGTTGCTGGCATTAGAGGCCATGGAAATCGAGCAGACAGGCAGGTTACACCATTTTGTACTTATTGGACACAGTGGTTTTGCTCTCTCTCCCTCTCCTTTCAGAGAAGCAGGGAGGTTTAGGCTTTTTGTGATGAGCGTTAAGTTTGCGGTTACATAGACAATGAATGAATGAATGGAATGTTCTCATTACAATGGGCCGTTGAATGTGTGAATGTATGTATATGCAGGGTGCAAAACATGCAAGAATTAAATCCCCCTTCCAATGCCATGGATATAGAGCCACTCGGCCAGCCATGCCAAAACACTTATTTACGAACTTCAGTATTCAATGGAAAATATCAAAATTAAATAGCACAATGGGATGTCAACATAAAACGCAATGCTTTCAAGTCACTATGTGGCGAAAACAAAATACTTTCACCTGGGAAACACGCATTCGTTCCTCTGGAGTGTTTTAACCCGAATCTGATCTTTTTCCTAAACTTAGCTATTCATTTTTGGTGTCTAAACTTAACTGTCATCGCCGCATGACTCTCACTTTTTCTGGGTAAACTCCAGAAAAACTCGGAAAAAAGTGTTTTTTTTCAAGGTTGATGGGAAGACCGTACAAGGGTTAAAGCTTTAGTGCGTAACTTTTTTATAACAATGAACGTCCGTTACATTCAAGCCATTGCCAAATGAGTTGCTATAAAGCTAATTAAGACTATCAGCTCCACACAACTCTCTCTGGATTTCTCAGTACGGCTCTGTTCAGAAGATTGTGGCATCCGGTGACTTTCCTGCGCAGAAGCTCGATTGAAGATAATCACCTCTTCTGAAGAGTCCATCATGTTTTTTTTTAATCCTCCGTGTCCTCCTTGGCTACTAGCAACTGCGTGGAAGAGGGGTGGGGGGGCGCATGCACGGTCGTCGAAGACTTGTATCCAGCCCAGTCTCATGCCAGGTCGTTATATAGTCACGTTATTGTAATCTATTAAGTCGTGGACAGGTTACGCAAATGCCGTTTTTTTCGTGTGGCGATTACGAAATTGAAAGCAATGCATTTTAATGGGAAGCATATTTCGTGATTCCAGAACGAAAGCGAGTAGCGAGTAGTTGATAAGGCGAAAGTCCGCGTAGGGAGGTTGGTCGGGGTGGTGGATGGGTCATAAAACACAGGACTTTCACGCCGGAGACCGGGGATCGCGCCCCGCGTGTGGCAGTACCTTTGTCCCGCGTGTTGCAGTTCCTTTGTCGGCGTGTCCCGCGTGTGACGGTTCCTTACCCTGTTCTTTTTTTTTCCTAACCCCAACCGTCTCGTTATTGTGGCGTTTCATTTCCCGTGTCTTGCGAGTGGCGTGTGGCGCCGCATTTCCCGATCGCGAGTGGCGGCCCGTGCCGTTGTTTTGGCCGGCGTGTGGCGCCTCATTTCCCGTAGTCGCGTCAGCATTTCCCCGATCGCGAGTGGCGGCCCGTGCCGTTGTTTTGGCCGGCGTGTGGCGCCTCATTTCCCCGTAGTCGCGTCAGCATTTCCCCGATCGCGAGTGGTGGCCCGTGCTGTTGTTTTGGCCGGCGTGTGGCGCCTCATTTCCCCGTAGTCGCGTCCCCCAGAGCATGTTCGAAAAGCGTGACCTGTACACGTTCAAAAGTCGTTGCATATACACGAAAAAAACGTCAAAATCGTAACCTGTCCACGACTTAATAGATTACAATAACGTAACTATTACACGACCTGGCGTGAGACCGGGTTGTTGTATCATGTGAACGCGGCAACAGTTTTGTTGTCATTACTTAGAATTCCTCATGGGGGTGCCAGAAATTATGCACTATAGCTTTAAGGGGGGGGTCCCCACCAGTGATAAAAATAATTCAGCAGATGTAGGGGTATATAGACCCAAGCAGCGGTTCCACTGGATGACTCGCTTTAGAAGGGTTGAAAATCAGCAATTTTCTGTCTTAAGCGTTTATTTTAGTTATTTGTTAAAATTTTGCATCTGCCATATTTTGGTCATGCTGGCAAATGTAAGAAGTACATTATACTGTTCAGGACAAATCTTGCTTAAACTTTAATCGTGCTCTGTATTTTGTCAATCTATATCATCATGTCTCACTAAAATAAATGAGATTTTTGATGTACGGTACCAGTACTACTGTAGAGAAATAGCACTGATAGCTGAGATGTACGTCTTCTCTGTGTGATTTGAATGTGCAGGGGGGATTGTGTTTGGCAATATTTTGCCTTGGTGTGGGAGTTGGTGGTTATAGGGAGCATTTTCTGTATTTTCTTAATCAGTGAAGGGCTGCGAGGCACGGTTCAGGTAGCTCTCTGGAGATGACACACTCTCTCTCACACACACACACACACACACACATCCCTCTTTTAGAAACATGCAGTAACTCCATCCTTCTTGTTCCCTCGCCTGCTTCTCTATTTCTACCTGTTCCCAGGACAACCATTCATCCTAAACATACCAAAGTTGATTACTGCTTCTGTCACCTCTGTGTGCACACATGTTTCTGAGAGTGTGTGTGGGTGCTTTTGTGCTGTCTTCACCAGTCAAAGGAAAATTGAAGGTACATCAATTCTCCTGCATTTTCTTCAGAAGACTCAAAGTTTTCATTTCTGCAGTTTTATATAGTTTTCATTTTTATAGCATTGGAGGTGGGGAGGGGTTCATGGTCAGGGTAGAACAGTGAAAGTAACAAACTGCACTATTTATTAAAGGTGTAGCCTGCTGAACTTAGACCCACACAGGACAAAATAACTTTTTCGCGGTACATTTATTTACGTAATATTGGCAGTTCCTTGCAATTTGACAGAAAGGCCAAAACCAAAAATAATTAAAACCAAATAATCCAAAACATACGGCAGTGGCTTAGGACAATTTCCCAGAATACAGACTCTGAAAAAAACGGGCTTCACCAGGGAGCGCACAACTTCACACACGTGTCACTCTGTCTTGCTAACACATGGAAACACTGGCGTCGGCCGCTACACGTGAATCCATTGACATCCATCCAAAGTCAATCTCATTTATTTATTTCACACAATGTGCTCCTGCATTCTCCACCGTGCTTCTTCCCTGATCAGCCCAAAAGAAACTAAAGCCTGGTTCAGACGGCAGGATAATTAGGGGGATTTTAGCCCCGATTCACCCCTCCCGACAATCTTAAGGATGCTCCGATTATCGTAAAATAATCTGATCAGATATTCTTGCCGTGTGTGGTGTGTTAAGACTGCTCTCGTCTGCTCGGAAAGACATCGGGACCGCTCCGATCTCAAATCGGGGATATCCAACATGTTGGATTTATTTGGCCCGATTTCTCCTCGTGTGTGGTGTCCCCCGGGGACAAATGAGCACGCAGCCTGTGTAAAATAAATAAAGTCGATGGGCATAACTACATCCACAACTGCAGTCCACCAGAGTACATGGAAACATAATTGGAATATATGAACGTTTATTAATCTGTGTAATACCTAACGACATTTCTATGAGAAAAAACAAATCACCTCCATATCATGATGTAGCGAGTATAGTCCATGCTCGCGTTGTCTTCTTTGACCATCGCCTTTTCTTTTGATAACGTTTTTGTCGGTTGAAAACACACTACAAACTATTGCAACTGCATCCTCTTCGTCCGCAATGATTGTTTACTCTGAAGTCACGTTTGATCTCGAGGGATTTTGCGAGATTTCCCGTCTGACCTGGGAATGCTCGGGAGTCAAATCGGTTCGTGTGTGATGTGTTGATTTTGCCGTGTGCTGCGCACCACACACTGTACGACCAAAACTGTTAGACCCGTGATTTTTTTATCACCGTGTGTGGGGTCTCTCAGGATTGGAAAATCGGCCGACAATTTTAAAATTGTCCCGTGTGAACCAGGCTTAAGAGAGCGATCGAGAGGCACCGCGCAACTACTTGGCGTGTGACACTGCCACCTAGTAGCTGTAAATAAATGTACCTTCTGCCAGCAAACAACCAAACATATGCACATTTCTTTCATGTTTAGAACACAAAATACATACTGGGAACACAAACTACATTCTGTAAGTAACCAGAAATAAATGTGATGAGGGTGTTACAACAAATTCACCACCCGACTACAAAAGGTAAAACTGTTGACAGCAGGGCTCTACAATGCAGCCTTTCACTCACATGCCAGTAAAGATTATGTGAATGTTTTAGTGAGTGACTCTGCGTTCTGACACCCAGATCATCAAAATACCGTTTCATGTATTTGCCAGACTGTCCTCACACAGAAAACGACCGTATAGGTCAGCAATCGTCAACTGGCGGCCCTCGGGCCACATCTGGCCCGCCAAAGCTTTCAGTCTGGCCGGCAGAATAATAAAGAATTCAGAAAATTTGAAGAGGAAAAAAAGCGTTCTGGTATTTAGCATTTCGAGCATTCACAGCAGGTAACATTCCGCAGGGAGTTCTTGTTAACTTAGCTGCTGGCGTAAACAAATCCATCCTCTCCACTGGAGCGGTAAATCCATGGATGTATTATAAGACCACAACAAATCCATATGGCTACTTAATAAGCATGTGAATTACGTCATCGGCATGTTTGCGTTCTTCATTCTTGATGATGTTGCCTAAGGTTCTATTCTTTTGCAACAGCGATCATTTCATTGCAAATGAGGCATACAGGTTTAGCGTGACTGAATGAGGCATACAGGTTTAGTGTTACTGAAAGACTGCAAAACGAATGCATTAACAGTCCATTCTTCATTACGTAACGTTTTCCACGTCAACTTCAGGCTCTTTGAGAGTAGTATTTTGCTTGGCCTTAACATAACAATGTTAACTATCTGTTCAAAACGGCTTAAAACTGTGACTGTTAAGTTAAATAGAACGGTCACACGATTAAAACTGCCACTGCGGTCACATGTTAGTGTCACATCTTTTTAAAACTATGCAGTTTTTTTTAGCTTAATTTACCTTAACTGAACAGCTTTGGAGTCATTGGAATAGTTATATGACTTTTTTCGAGTTGAATGGTGGTCATCTCGCTTCCCCCTAGCGCCTGTGAGCGGAGAAACCACCCTTGCAACTTTTGGCTGGCGAAGAGAAAGAAAAAAAAACGGCAGACTGACCGAGCGAGGAGTCAGACACAAGTAAACATTGGAGCTGCAAAATATCTATTCCGAAGCTGTAGTGGGAGCTCTATAGAGAAACCTGCCAGCAAAAAGCGAAAACTGCATAGCGCCCCTTTAAAGCAACCCCAAAGCACTTTTCCTCTTTTGTCCCCCTACAGGTTGGAAGTGGAATTGTCCATTACCGCTGTCATATGTCTCATTCAAACTACAGATCTGCTACAAAATCTGGCAAACTTGCATAATGCGGTTATAGCCGCTAGAGGGCCGCAAAGCGAATGCAGAAGTGCTGTTCACCCTGTTACGAGTTGATGAACCACTGAAACGATTTTGGAAACATTATTTTAAGGTACAAAAGAATCTTTGGTGTTGCTTTAAATAGAACGGTCATATATGTTATTTTAGGAGTCATTGGCAATTAACCTATTCTGTCGTTTAGGCATGAGGACGTGTTAAAACCAACAGAGTGATACGTCTTCTCTCTAGCACACCAGTTTCAGAGTCTCATTCTCCCAGTTAAACTTTTATTCATATCATATCTAATAGCTCAAGAAAAATAAGGCATGCCAAAGTCAGTAATCATCAGTTATTTCAATGTGTCTAATACACATGTAGTCAACATTTAGAATCAGATCAGACTGCAAAAGAAGATAGCCAATGTTGAAGAACTCAGGAGAGGGTCATGGTCAAAAAGAAAACCTGAACAGAACATCTCTAACTAGGGTAAAAAAAACAACATGTTAAATCATTATATAGAATTTGCTCAGACATTTGCTTGGCTTTTATACAGTGGACAGAGACAGCTCTTGATTCTGTTGAGCCTGATGGGCTGGCCACATTGCATGCGCAACAAGTGCAAAGTGGATGCTCCAACACACAAAGTTAGCCTTAGATAATTATAATATTATTATATTTATTTGCATATTTAAACATAAATATTTCATAAGACGTGTAATAGAAAAATATATCTTAATGTAAGTATTCAACTGGGGAAGTTTCATATTTTGGATGTCTGTTAGTTAAAGTGTTTTGCCCTATTCCCTTGTAAATTACTGATATTTTATAATCCAGATCATTAAAGGCTGTTTTCTCAAACTTTTCTCAGACTCTGAGTCAGAAATCTCCACTTCAGTAGCACTTACATACACCAAACTTTCCAGTTTCACTCCTATCTATATTCTGAAGGTTGTTACATTGGGGTTACGGTTAAGATTTTATACCTAAGAACATAGAGAGAAATTAGATTGTTTTTATGGCTGTTGACACTATATTCTGATTTATGGAGTGAGAAAAAAGATATCCATAATTCCCTCTGTGAAAACATTGGACTCTAATATGTCAACAAAATGAAACAAGCATTTTGAACCTGGCATTATCAAATGTTCAGATTTCCATTCTGGAAATATATGCAAATAACCGCATATTTAACAAGATAATGCAGTAATCTACTGGGGAAGTGTCATGGTGATATCTCTTAGTTAATTATGTTTTCATCTTCACCTGGGGTGTCTCCCCTTACTTATCTCACTTTTACAGGTTGTGTACATTACTCTAAACCTACTTAGAATTAGTATTTTAAAACTAACTAACGTGTTTGTGTGTGTGTGTGTGTGTGTGTGTGTGTGTGTGTGTGTGTGTGTGTGTGTGTGTGAGTGTGTGTGTGTATACTGTTTTGTTAGTTTGTCACTAGTCTCGCACAGGGCCGGATTGGGACTCATTTTCAGACCTGGAGTTTCATGCCTTAGACCGGCCCACTTTAGTTCACGACTGACTATATAATGTAATTAAAACCTCAGGATATAAGTCTGCAATAGTCGCACTGTTCTTTACAGCCTTGTAATTCATTGTATTTTTTAAAAATATATATTATATTATTAGATATATTATATTCACTATCGTTTGATTAAAAACATAATGGATCACTAGTAACACTTGGGCATAGAAAGTTGTTATATTGTAACTAATGTGATCACTGCAAAAAAAAATGCTTTTCTTACTTAGTATTTTTGTCTCGTTTCCAGTCCAAATATCAAAAAAAATCTTACATCAAGATGCATTTACTAAACAAGTAGGAAAAAACACCTCAAAATTAAGTGATTTTTTTGCTTAAAACAAGCTACATTATCTGCCAATGGGGTAAGAAAAATAATTGTTTTAGATTTAGCTTGTTTTAAGCAACAACAAAAAAACTAAATCACTTTATTGCCACTGTTCATCACACCCCCAACTGGCACCGTCAGACACCGCCTACCAAGAGTCTGGTTCTGCCGAGGTTTCTTCCTAAAAGGGAGTTTCTCCTCACCACTGTCGCAACAGCCACTGCTAATGCTTGCTCTTGAGGGAATTACTGTAATTGTTGGGGCTTTATAAATTATAGAGTGTGGTCTAGACCTACTCTATCTGTAAAGTGTCTCGAGATAACTCTGTTAGGAATTGATACTATAAATAAAATTGAATTGAAAATTGAATTGAATTAATTTTAAAATAATTTGGTAACACTTTACTTGAAGTTTTCTACATAAGAGTGACATGACAATACGGGCTGGGAATACATGACACTCACATGACACTGTCATGACACAGTCATGACACATGAACCCTAACCCTAACCATAATGTGTCATGACAAAACCGAATGACACTTAATAAAAAAGAGTTATGTCATAAATGTTTATGACTTGTTTATAATGTTTTATGACACGTTCATGACAGTGTCATGTCACTCTTATGTAGAAAACTTAAAGTAAAGTGTAACCCATAATTTCTTATGCCATTTCACTTGTCTATGAAATGTATCTTGAATTAAGAATCTTTAGATATTTGAACTGGAAACAAGTAAGATACTAAGTGATAATGTTTGCTTATTCACACACTATAGTACAACAGCAGCTTACCTGTGTCTTTCACAGTGAGAGCATTAGTCTCTTCACAACTGGGTCCTGGCTCTGTTTCTGACACTAAATTGATTTTTATTTCTCACCACAAATATTCCCATTTTTACAAAGCTTTCAAATCAAGTCAAGTCAGTTTCATTAATGTATTGCTGAATCATCAGGTATCATTAATTATCTCAGGGCATTTTTCATTGAGCATGGCTCTTCATTACTAGTAGTTCTTCTGAATGACAATCCTACCTGCCTATTCTGGTGTGTTGGGCTCATGACTGGAGCTTGGTAACATTACTGGTCCTTGCTCTTCACTGTTAGCAGCAAACCGGACTAGAGGCGGCTGCTGCTGAAGAGCTACAAGAAAAAGTTTGATACATGAACGCTGGTTTGCAGACAATGTCGCTAGCATCTTGCACTGCTCCTAACTACCTTAACAATTGCTTATACTTACCAGCCTCGTCGCCTTCATTTGTTTTTTTGAGGAAAAATGTGCTCAGCGTAAAACATTTGGCCGCCTCAGTTTCCAAAGCTTTCTTCTTTTTTTATTCTGGCCTTTTCAGCGCCGCCTTTGCGCTTCCTGTTATCCATTTTTTATCTGACTTTTTTATTTTGAGCAACTTGCAAGGTGCTGTGTTGGGGGCAGTGCCAGAGAGTCAAAAGATAATCATGTCATCATTAACCTGCATGCTGCACTCTGCGAGAAAATATTAAATAAAAAAGAGTGTGACTGCGGTAAAATAATAAATAAAAAAGTGGGGCTGCTGTGAGTGCACGCAGCCTAGGGACAGCATCCATATTTCAACCCAGTGCCATTACAACTATGGCCCTCACGGCCAAAAACGACCGGCCCACCGGGAATTTTCCCGGTGCTCCCGATTAGCCAATCCGGGCCTGGTCTCGCATTACCAGACCTTCCTTGAACAGCGCTGCGGAGGAGGGTCTGGCTAGTCAGCAGCATTCCGGGATGGGATAAACACGTGCTCTGGTTTATTGCCATTTCTTTAAACCAATCACAATCGTCTTGGGCGGTGCTAAGCGCCGGACGGAGCCACGGTGCCTCTGCTAAATAGCCTCGGGAAGGAACTTGTTTTGGTGGAACATGTGTACGTTCAAAAGTTGTTTCAGTTGTGCAACAGAAAACTCAGATTGGACAGATAGTCTAGCTAGCTGTCTGGATTTACCCTGCAGAGATCTGAGGAGCAGTTAACCATAGTCCTCACAAATCCACCAAAGTTTAGAACGCCAACACAAAGAAAGAGGAAGGTAACGGACATTCAGCTGAAAAGAGGAACATCCAGCGGAATTTTCAGCGGCAACGGAGCAATGCCGGAAGTGGAACATCGAGGATATAGACTAGTTTGTCACTATTTCAAATTACAGTTTTTGCCGATAGCTTACACACTGAAATCCAAAGTATTACACAATTATCTAAACCGTACACTCCAGCAGCAAATCATTGGCCCAGATGTGCACCACTATAAGCACAATGTCAGCCTCACACTTTTTGCAAAACAATACACACAGTGATTTGCAAAACACTAAACACACTTGTATACATTAGACATAGAAGTATATCATGATGTCACTTCCTTGCAATTCCAAAGCACTGTCTGTCAAATGACCACACCCATGAGCCAATCTGTGGAACACAGCCATCAGCGGCGTAAACACATGATTGCTTAATAGTAGACACACCAATCAGGTTTACAGTTTTTTCCAATTGCTAAAACACAATTTTGCAAACTAGGCTGGTTTTATCAAAATACTTTTCACACAATTCACAAAACCACACACACAAACTGCAAAATACCTCATATATATCCTGCAAAATGAAGCACTGCGACTAAAACTACATATAGCATTATCAAAATCAAACTTTTGCAACAAATGGCACACACTTCATTCATATTACCAGATTTTTGTCTAACCAACTACACACTGTTGGGCATAATGAAAAGCACTCTCATCTTTAGTATGCTTTGCCATAATACAGTTTTTTTCAATTGTTTACACACAATTTTGAAAAGTGGGTTCTTTTTGTCAAAATATAATCACAATTATCCAAACACCACAATCAATTTGCAAAATTCCTAGATTGTTTGCAAAATGAAACACTTCAGTCAAAAAATACACACTTCAGTCAAAACATATACACATATTTGTAAAAATGCTATTAGTTTTCATTTTAACCAACACAGTTGTCAATGATCATACACTATTGCAGCCAGTTTCACACTGCTGTGATAAATAAAAAAACACATTTGTAAAAAAAAATGTAGGCAATTAGATTTTTTGGCCAGACATTCTTATGTAAGAGATAATTTAGGTGACAAAAAAATAGTGAGAAACTCACAACATCATTCATGATTTGTTTTGAGATCTAAGGAGAATGTACACAAATACTGTAGGCCAACTATAACCTTACCAAGCACTGCACAACACTTGATGCTGCAGACTGAATATTTCAAGTATTTATTTCAATACTTACAGTATTTCTACCATAATCAGTTTCAGTCATCAACCAACAATGATATCAATTACTGTAAACAAATAAAATCTGTAGACAAATAAAAATTACTGCATGAATTACAGTACATACACTTTGACTCTGAAGAAAAGTAAAGTAAAAGTAAACAGAAATGAAAGAAAGCTACAGTAAAAGCAACAAGAATACTGTAACTATTCGTCTCTCCGTCTGGCTGGATCAGGCCATAAAATTTCATCCACATCACAGGCTATGTCTTCATTGGCAAGGCACCGTTGGAAGAATCGCCTTGTTTGACGAATCGCCTTGTGTGACGAATCCACCCCTGCACTGAAGCTGCTTCAATAAGATCACATGCCTGTTCCATGGCCTGAATGAGGGGCAAACGGTCATAAGGCCGCAGGTCATATACCATCCACCACCACGCTGAAAAAAATTCTTCTATAGGATTCAGGAAGGGGGAGTATGGGGGAAGATATAAAACTTCAAAATCAGGGTGATCATGGAACCAGTTCTGGACCAGAGCAGCCCGATGGAATGGGACATTGTCCCAAACGACAATGTACCGCATCTGGTCCACTTGGTGTAATGCGGTGACAATCTCAAGCAATCGGTCAAGAAATGCAAGTATCAGATTTGCATTATAGGGTCCCAGATTTGCATGGTGGTGGAGGACCCCATTTTGTGTGATAGCAGCGCAAAGGGTGATGTTACCCCCCTCGTTGCCGTGGCACATTAGTGATTGCCCTGTGCCCTATTACATTTCTCCCTCTTCTTCTTGTTTTTGCAAGGTTAAATCCAGCCTCATCCACATATATAAATTCATGTTGAATTTCAGCAGCATCCATTTGCAAGACTCTCTGAAACACAAGAAAATAGGATGCTATTCAATATCTATAGCACAGTATATTTTTTGTGACAGAACATTATGAGCAGTGCATGATACCACACCATAGTCAGATGAACAATGCATACCTCCACATACTCATTGCGCAGATGTTTCACTCTCTCTGAATTTCTGTCAAATGGTACCCGATACAGTTGCTTCATGTATATTTGATTTTTCTTTAGGATTCGACCTAATGTTGACAGAGAGACTCGTTGGATGTTATTGAAAATATTGTCATCATTGATGATATTGGCTTGGATTTCTCGTAGCCTGATACAATTATTGGCCAAAACCATGTTCACAATTGCGGCCTCTTGTGCACGAGTAAACATAGGGCCCCCTTCCACCTTGGTGTCCTCGACCCTCAATCCTATGTAAAAAACAAAATAAGAAAAATAAATAAATAAATATATAAATATATGACAGCCTACAGTCAAATGTCACAGTAAACAATATTGATTATACAAGCTTCAGTTTCAATTTATACTGTGTGGTTAGCTTACCTGTTTTCTCGATGAAATGTCCGAATTACTGACGCAACGGTATTTCTGCTAAGATTTGGTTGAACTCTTTGTCCAGCTTCATCAGTGTCAGTACATGGTCAATAAGTGTTGCACGGATTTCTCGAGTCAAATTTGGTCCTCGTCTTCTTTGTTCAGGTTCTTCTCTTCCTCTACCTAGGCGTCTTCCTCTACCTCTTTCTCCTCTTCCTCCTTCTTCTCTTCCTCTACCTAGGCCTCTTCCTCTACCTCTTTCTCCTCTTCCTCCTTCTCCTCTTCCTCTACCTAGGCCTCTTCCTCTACCTCCTTCTCCTCTTCCTCTACCGCCTTCATCTCCTCTTTGAGCTCCCCCTCTCATTCTCACTCTTCTTCTTCTTTTAACTCCTTCCATTTTTGTTGAAGACAGGTGAACTCACCTGCTGCCTTTTATAGCACACCTGAGTGCTGCGTTTTCAAATTAACACACGTGTGCTTCCACACCTGGTAGATGTGTTTATCCAATTCGTTCATTAGTGTGGTAATTGGCAATCCGGTGCTTTGTAATGACAAGGAAGTAACCTCACAATCCTTTTCTGTGTCTAAGGTGTGAAAATGTGTGTAGAGTTTTACAAATCACTGTGTGTAATGTTTTGCAAAAAGGGTGAAGCAGACATTGTGCAAATCTGTGGAGGTGTTTTGCTCATTGGAGTAGAATTTTGCAAATTGTGTGAACATTTTTATTTTAGTGTGTAAACAATCGTAAAAAACTGTAATAAAATAGTTCAAATAATAGAAAATTCTTCAGATTGTTCACATGCACAGCAGTATTTGCAGATACACACACATGCTGTTGAAACATTTTATTTTTTTTATTTTTCACCAAACAAGTCAGTGCAACATATGCACAGCAGATATATTGACATTGGACTGAACAAAAATATGCTCACAGAAAACAGTAAACTGAAAAAAGAAAATTGCAGAAAAAATAAATAATTTGTAATAAGAGGTGCTCACCTGTAGTCTTTTCATAGTGCTTACTTCCTGATTGAAGTGGTAACAATGAACCATTGAGGTGTTTGGCCAGGTGGCCCATATGTTGGCCAGTTAGCTCCTGCAGTGTCATTTTGAATGGTAGAGTTTTGAAATGGCAAACATGTGACTTCATGTCAGATTGCTGTGTCTTATGCAGAGAAACGCGTTCAGTGCATTTAAGAAGTGCCATTTTGAATTGCAAAATGTGTGTAAAGCAGAACATGTGTTTAGACTTTTGGAGACTTGAGAAGAGGTTTTGCTCTCTGTGTGTCAGTTTAAATAATTGTGCTATGCATGTCATTGTAGTGTGTTAGCAATTGGAAAAAAAACTGTAAGCACTATAAAAATGCAGCAGGCAAGTCTAGTATTTTCTGTACTGTATTTTCAATTTTTTTTCAGATTTTTTTGTTGTTTTTCTTTTGCTGTTTTTGTAATTGTAACCTGTACTAGATACAGTATTTTGTTTGTCTGTTGTTTGCTGAGCTAATAGTGTTATTCACATTACTGTAGTACTGTAGCATGAAAACTGGGACGTTTTGTTGACATGTTGACAGATGTGGGTATTGGAGAGAAATACATTATATTTTCCTCAGTCTGCAGCATTGGTCTTGTGTAGTATATTTGCACTTTCTCTATGTACTTCATTTACAGTACTCTAATCACTGAGAAGTGGAATTGCTAAAAGTGTTTTAGATTAGCAACTGCAGTATGTAACTGGTTCAAACTGAATTAAGTCATATGAAATGTTTGTTTTACATGGTAACAAAATATGTTTTTTATAAATTTGCAAGAGCGTTTCATTTTGCAAAGGGTCTGAGGCGTTGTGCTGATTGGGTGTGTGGTTGTGCTAATTGTGTGTGGCATTCTGAAAAACTGGTCCCTGTTTTCAAAATAGTGCTTAGGCAATGGAAAGAAATTGTAAATTAAAAAAATTGTACTTTTGTTTTATTTGAACTCCTTTTATCTACAGGCCACAAGATAACTAAACTGCTGTGTCATGGAATCAAATTCTGTTCTGCAAAACATTCCCATATTTTAGCAAGTCTATCTCGGCTTCCTGGTTAGATGACTGGCGTCCTTCAAGGTGCAATGTGAAGTCTTATCAAGGCTTCTGGCAGGCTTCTTTGTGTGATGGATGGAAGTGCATTCCCTTCTAGGAAGAAACCAAAATTGTCAGCCCCCCCTCCACACTCCACCCTCAGTGCCTGTGACTTAGATATTGGCAGCCTTAAGCACATCTGGCGCTGGTGATGAGCTTCTTGTGGCCCTGAAGGGTCTATCAGACTGGAAGTACTAATGTTCTTTCACAAACATCAAGCTCCTATGTGAGACAGAGATACAGCCACACCAGTGGTCAATCAATCCAGAGGTACACCGGGCAGGCAAGTAAAACCCTTGGGACTATGTTCTTTTAGCACCATTATCAAAAAAAATAAAATAATCAAGAATCATCTTTTAATCACAGGGTTGAAATATGTTCATAATTACCTAAGGGAAATGTATTCACACTAATGACTGAGAGGGCTAGCCAGCTATCACAGATTTCATTATAATTAGGGAATTTCATCTTAGTATTAATAAGTGTGTGTGTGTGTGTGTGTGTGTGTGTGTGTGTGTGTGTGTGTGTGTGTACTTGCTGGCTTGCTGGAATGTTGGCTTTCATAGCCACATGTGTGCGCACATGCATGTGTGTGTTTTTTGTATAATATACCTAATAATTACCAGAACCATTAGCATTTAAATTGGAATATATGTAATAATAATTACATCATGAGTCCTGGGTTTTATTAGCATGACCCCTGGCACCATTTTGATGGAAGGAGGAAAGGAGGGATAGATGGATGCATGGTTGATGGATGGATGTAAAGGGCTTTGGGAAACAAAGAGGAGATAATATGAGTTGAGATGAGATGGGATTAATCACACTGATGTGGAAAGTTGTCATTGTTGCCCTGGCATTATTAATAGTATATGAGAGTAATGGGAGCAATAGGGATAATAACCCAAACTTAAGGACATACGACAAGGAGCGAGACCATGATACAACGGCCAACAAAAGTCCAAACATCACCGCTGCACTCAGTTATGCTTATGGTTAAAATGTTACTTTGCCCAAATTCATAATTTCTGTCCATTTTGACATAAACGAAACAAACCCCATCCAACGGTAGCTACTGCCCAACCTGCAAGCTGTCACTACATCACGATAGACACATTTTGGAAAACATGTTCCGATAATAAAGTCCAATCAAAATCAAGCTTCTAGCACCACCTATTATATGGGGGCAAGCAACTCAATTTTGCCGTGTCACTTTCTGATTTCAGTTCTAATTTATTTTATTTATAGTATCAAATCATAACAAGAGTTATCTCAAGACACTTTACAGATAGAGAAGGTCTAGCCCACGCTCTATAATTTACAAAGACCCAACAATTCCCCCAAGAGTAAGCATTTGGTGTGGTGAGGAAAAACTTCCTTTAAGGCAGAAACCTCGGACAGACCCTCACTCTTGGTGGGCTGGCGTCTACCGCTGCTGGTTGGGACACAGAGACACTGATACAGATATACAGATATACAGATATAGAGCAATATGATTCATAATAATGATAGCAGTTGGTATGATGAACGGTGGCAGTTATAGTAACAATAAAGATAATGGAACTATGACTAGACATAATAATTGTAATAGGGGTGGGGGTGAGGTGGGTGAAATTCTGCCATTTGTTTTGCCTACCTCAGTTTTAAGTAAGGAACAAACCAGTGAAGGCTGAAACATAATGGCTCACAAGCTGTTTTAGCAGAATAATGGGCTTTCAGCACCTGTGGTGCCTGGACCTCTAATGATAAGAATACCCACCCCCTCTCTACCTGTCTATAATTTTGAGCTACATAATAGCGTACATTACCTGAGTAACTGTGTGTACGAGTGTGTATGTGTGATAGAGCCAGAGACAGAGAGGCAGCCTGGGAAGAAGAATAAACGAGTGCTGGGGAGAAGCCTGGAGAGGTAATGTCTTGCCTTGCCCTCTGGTTTTGCTCTTTGCCTCATAATGGCTGCCTGTGGAGCCATACAAGACTCCAGTTGCCCTGCAGCCCATTTAAAGAGCATTAGAGGAGAGGGAAATGTCAGGGTCAGCCCACACTGGGTCACACGGTACAGAGAGGGAGAGGGAGTGCGCGTGTGGATGCGAGAGAGCTGCAGCTTCTTCTTTAGGCTAAGTACTGTCAGGGACAATGGAGAGAAACAAGATAAAGTAAACGAGAGCTCTTTTCACAGTTGAGCCGGCTATAAAAGGACCTGAAAAAACCCCCACTGATGATGAGAGCTGGTCTGGGTTAAATGCAAGCTGTGTCTTTTTGCTGGGCTTCTATTAGAAACAAACGGAGGCAGATGCGGCTGGTCACTGCTCTTTCATTATTACACTTCGCAGCGGTTTACTGAACAGCTTGCCTGTTAGATTCTCACTTCAGTATTGGATATTGGATATTTCAAGTACCCCAAACGTCTGTCACCTTCCTCTTTCTTTGTGTTGGCGTTCTAAACTCCGGTGGATTTCTGAGGACTATGGTTAACTGCTCCTCAGCAGGGTAAATCCAGACAGCTAGCTAGACTATCCGTCCAACAAGTTCCTTCCCGAGGCTATTTTGCAGCTTAGCACCGTGATTGGTTTAAAGAAATGCCAACAAACCAGAGCACGTTTTTCTCACATCCCGGAATGCTGTGTGGACTAGCCAGACC
Source organism: Perca schrenkii (assembly GCA_025617405.1). NCBI lineage: Eukaryota > Metazoa > Chordata > Actinopteri > Perciformes > Percidae > Perca > Perca schrenkii. Next base: position 2,822,803 of record CM046788.1, read on the forward strand.
CTCTTCCGCAGCGTTGTGAAGGAAGGTCTGGCAAAGCAAGACCACTGCTGACATTACCATATGGGCATTATAAATAGCACCGTAAATATTAGAAAATGTATATTCATCTCAGAAAAAAACAACAAACTCAAATTTAAATTTACTCCAATATAACTGGCTAATGGAGACATACACAACTCCTGATAAAGGTGCTCTACGCGATGTTGGGGGACGGCACTTCTTGTTGACGTTAATATTTAAAAAAAAAAAACGAGGCTAGCTCGCCCCTCCCTCCTCTTCATCCCATCCCCTCTCTCTCCCTTCCGTGGTTCCGTGCACTAACCCCCCAGCCCTTGTCCCCCAAATCCTTCTTGTCAGTTATTGGCTGAAACACTGTTATGTTTGGTGGTGCAGGTTGGCCAGTTTGTTTTTGTTCCCGTTTGTGGAGCCTGGGCTGTCTACAGAGACCGTGTTTTTTTACAGTGTGTTCAGGGGACAAAAAATCTTGTAGCCTAAAAAAGGCGTAACATCGCTTAAAGCACCTTTTAAATAAAATAAATACAACAGTGATATGCCGGACCTTTGTTTGAAATGCAATGAGGGTAAAGGAACATGTATGCACTGTGTCTGGGAGTGTGACAAAATGAAAACCTTCTGTTCATCTGTTCATCTGGTCTGTGAACATTCCACGTGACCCTAAAATGATTTTTCTGCAACCAATGTACAACTCTAAAATCTGAAACCCCAAGAATATAAATGTATTCCTTTTGCTAAACTACAGGACAGTCCAAAAATGACTATAGCTCTTATCTGCAAGAAAATGTAGGCACTTGGAATTGTAATTGCAATGAAAAATGAATTCAAACACTGTTAAAAAAAAGAAGTAATTTACTGCAGAACTATCTTAACTATTTTCCTACAGCTTCAGAGTGGCCAGCCCCTCTGGCCTGTGTCATTTTATACACATCAAATAATAATTTATCGAATAGACTGAAACATTATTCTGAAATTACTTTCCTGACGATTTCCCCATCGATATAAGGACAGCTGAAAGTCTACACATCTTTCGCCGCAAATCTCTTCCGACTGCACCTTGGCTAAGAACATCAAGGTTATAAAGAAAAAAATAATAATCTGAAAAATAATTGAAAAAAAATGCACTTCCATGTGGCTCTTTGTAGTTTGCCTTATTTAAAGCTAATGTACTTCTATGTGATTCCT
>CM046788.1:2829002-3034002 GCA_025617405.1 Perca schrenkii
CAAGTAAAAATAAAATCAGTCACCCTATACACATACCTTGCCTTCTCTCAACCATGTATAGTGGAGTTAAAATATAAATTTTTACCAGTACACAAGACAATAGCAGGGGGGATGATTATTCCATTTTTAATTGTTTAAACAAGACATTAAAGGTATTGTGGAGGATTTTCTTTTTCCGGGTGGATCATCAAAATAATTGGTCCTCCTAGTTGTCAATCAGTCTGGTGGTATGTATACGTAAGGCCGTCGTACGTGCTCGTCGCTAGGTAGTTTTCGCTTTCTGCGCATGAGCACTTTCAGGTGTATATGTGTGGTGAGCTACGTTTTCAGCCGTTCATGGAAGCTCTCCGTTCTCACCGTGTTTCCAGCCCTGGCACAAGTCACGCACCACGCACACACGGTAAACATCTCAATTTGTGAAAAAGTGCAAATCTTCTTTTGGAAAGTAGGCTTGTATGAGCCATGCCGACAGCAGCTTGTAAACAGTGCACTCTCGTGCACGCGTTTAATAGGCGTTCCCTCGCGGGAGCAGGCAGAGTGTTGCGCATGTGCATTTTTTCAAAAAGTACAGAGGGCGGTTCTTTTCTAAAATTCAGGAAAATCCTACACAATACCTTTAATAATGTATTAGGAAATGGTGAGTTATTGACAACGATGCCTCTTCAATTTAGTCAAGTTCAACAGGCAACAGATTTTAATAATGTATATTAAGGAGTTCTTGGAAGTCATTCCTGACCAAATCCCTGAGTGTTTTCTAATGCAAAATCCATAGTTTCCTTAAAATCCTCAAATTTTTTCAGGACTGGCAACCGCAGGCAGTTAATGCATGTGTTTGCGGTGGGTAAATGACGGCCTTGTCTGAGGGGCAGCTCATGGAGAAAAACCACTGAAGGTAGTGGGGAGAAGCCCATGGTTGGAATATCATTTGCTCCCGTCGTAAAGGCCAGGATACCCCCAAGTTGCAAGGGTCCCTCTTGCTCTGAAAAAGAAATACACCAAAGAACACCAAAAACAAAAAATTAAACCTAGCATGTAGAAAACTTTTTAAAAAGGAGGGAAAGACAAAGACAGACAGAAGGGCATATGAAAAGATTTTTTATTCCATAACTAGCAATAATACTTACCCTCAACATCCAGCAGGTAGTCCCTCCAAAATGCAACCACACATTCCTCTGCCCTTCTTTTGTTCCTGCCCACTGCTGACAGTTCTAGTACATCAGCTGTGAGTGGGGATGGCTCGTGACAAAACAGCGGTCTGAAAGCATCTGGGTGCATTCTTATTGCATCAAGAACACCAAGAGTCTTCATCCCCACCCTGAACCTGTAAAAATGTATCATGAGAAGATACAAATATAATTTTTCAAATTGGATAAATTATCACACAGCACATGAAAGGGATGACTTATAAGACAGTTCAGTGTTTGTTGATTATGCAAAAAGGCCTTGTGTTTGACAACTATCTAAAAAGTGATGTTCTTTTATATGATACATGCAAGCCTTTATTCGGAGTGTTTGGTTGTACATTGACTTTTAAAAATATGTTAAAATCTTTTTATTCTTAATCCTTGTAAGCTGTTCAGGTCTGTGGGACCCGTTTTCAATGTTTGCTAAAATAAAAATGATGCTATTTATTATTTCTTCTAACTCAAACTCATTGGCCTTGGCTCATTTTCTTTGAAGAACATAAAAAATAAATTATTTTCAATTAGTGTACACGGTACACCCCCCTACACATAACTAATACAAATGAGGTGTTCGGGTCTACTGGACCCAAGTGTAATTATTACAGTGTAATAATTGTAGGTGCTATGAAACTTTGTACCTGCTATTCTCACACAAAGTTAAAAAATTGTTACATTTCAAGTACTTTCACCTGTTCTGATTAAGTTCTAAGAAATAAGCACCAATAATGATAATGATTGATGATAATGAATGAAAAATCTTGTTTCTATTTTATTTATTTTTTTACCTTTTTTATAATTGGAGTAAATGGCAAATATGAACCATAAATGATGTATCTATCATTGGTAATTGAGCTTAAGTAAACCTCTGTTTAGTATTTTTATATACATGTTTATGGCTGTATTGATTTAAAAACCTAATAATGTGGTGGGTCCAACATTGGCTGTGGAACAAAAATATGAACACCTTAGAAGGGTTAATTATGTTTGCTAAAAAATGGAGTTACACAAACCTTTGAAGTGCTCCACTAACTCGATGAACCAGCTGAAACATGATGATATCCTCCACCAAGAGATCTTTGTCTTTTATGCGTTTCAAAGGTCTTAGACACCCAGCATTGGCCAGATAATCTGTAATATAATATAAATATAAAACTTTTATTGCAGACCCAGGTCCATACAAACACACAATACAGCACAATAAATCATTGTATAGTATGAACAACACAAGATTAGATATATTAAACAAACGTTCTTTCCTGGAGGCCAGGCCTGTATGTGATGATGAAATTAGGTGATGCATGAATTTATATGAATGACATCTTTTATTTAACTCCTTTAATCACAGTAGTATATTTAGCACTGACCAAGCCTGGTTTAAACATTCATATGAAAGTCAGAAACAAATCACACAGATTGCAGAAATATAAAAACAAATATGTGGCTTCACCACACAAGAGTGACATTCTAAAATGCTTAATAAGCACTTGAGAGCCCTGCTTAGCAGTATTTAGATTATTATTCACTGTAATAAACATATGTAAACATGTATATTGCACTCTTTAATAATAATAATAATAATACATTTTATTTATATAGCGCTTTTCATGGTACTCAAGGACACACACAGGCTAAATATCGTCACCCAGTCAGATGATTGCAAGACCGAGCATTCTTATTTAACCTATCTTTGCTGTAAAACGCCTACGCCTACTCTCTCTTTACCCAAAGATAGGTGAAATCCAATAAATGCAGAACTGCGTTGCAATAAGCTGCGCACTGATAGCAAATTACAATGTGTTTGAAATTTAATAACAGGAGCACAGCAATGGGTACTACAATTACCAGTGTGCTTCCATAACTGCTGCTGCTAGCTGCTAGCTTTTTCTCCTAGTCAAAGTCAAATGTACATTGTACAGTAAAATATACTGTGGTTAATCAAAGGGCTTTACAGACAATGTGTCGTCTCTCTCATGTAAGCAGATTTAATTCGGAAACCTGATTTCTGAAATTATTTCACACAGCTTGATCAAACTTGCTTGATCATATTAACTAGCACTAGCTAGCTAGTGGAGATATTGCAAAGTTTTCAATGGAAAATGGCTAGCCCGTGTTATGTGGGTAGCAACTAGCTAGTTAGCAGCGCTAAGGCCACGACCATGCTAACATGAATTTGGGGGAACACTGCAGATAGAATGACGTTAATAAAAAAGGGGTCCTATGTCAATGGTCCTTGGCTATTTTTATCATCAACTACCTCTTCCTGGATTTCGACGACGATCCACCGAAACGCTGTCTCGTCTGGTAACGGGGTCCTCCGTGTTCCATTGAGCTAGCTAGAAGTAGCAGTGCTAGCCTGGAGCCAGGTCTGACTGGATTTGCAGTTCCACCCCTGAATAATCTCTGCATTTCCGAATCAGAGCTCTGTTGGACTTAATTTAATTGTCGAGACATCGTTGACAATAGCTCACCATTTCCTAAAATATTATTTAGAAGACCCACAGCTTCAGTTAGCCTCTTTCTATCCATTACAGCTCCACTTCAGCCAAACTATTATAATGACAGTGCCGGAATTTGACCGTCAAATACCGCTTCTTCTTTGTCAACCAATCAGGAGCTGAGTAATCAAACTCCCTTCCGTTTCAATCAAACTCTCTCACACACACTACTATACTCTCTCACATACACACTACTATACTCTCTCACATACACACTACTATACTCTCTCACATACACACTACTATACTCTCTCACACACACTATACTCTCTCACATACACACTACTATACTCTCTCACACACACACTACTATACTCTCTCACATACACTACTATACTCTCTCACACACACACTACTATACTCTCTCACATATACTACTATACTCTCTCACACACACACTACTATACTCTCTCACATACACAACTATACCCTCTCATACATACATGTAAAAGGATTATAATAGTGTGTGTGTATGAGTATAGTGGTGTATATGCAAGATCATGATAGTGTGTGTAAGACAGAAGTATGAATTACCTCCTATACGGCCTCTCATAAATATACACATATTCATACATATATACATACACATACACATATACATATATACATACATACATACACATATACATATATGCATACATATATGCATACATATATACATACACATACATACGTACATTGCACCATACAAACATTGCATACAGATTGTCATTCTCATAGCCCAGAACAAAATACCATCGGATGCTGTTTTTGTACTTTCTTTCTCATTCAACAGTGTAATTGCTGAAGGAACAAAAGACTTGCTAAACCTGGCTCATTTTCCTTAGCAGAATCCTTCCATCGCCCCGAAAGCTTAGTTTGTATTTTATTGCACTAACATGCCTGAATCAAATCACATTGAATTAGTAGCTGCTTAAAATGTGTCCTGGGTGTGTTCTGTTGTTGATTCCGTATCTGGACGTGTGTCAAATCAATCAGAGAAGCAGATATACATACCCTGCTGTAGCAGGACAGTACCCAGTCAAAATTGAGGGACAATGCAGTGTTTAATTTGCTCTTTTGAAGTGAGGGGAGTCATCTTTAGCTTCCATTATGGGTTCATTTTCTACTCTGAGAAGGGCAGTAATTTGGTCTCTCTGTTACATTCATACACACCACACACATCGTAATATTAATATGACAATGCTGCCAGTAATGAAGGTCCATCTGAAGCTTAAATTTTCCCCATGACCAAAACGAGACCTTCCTAATCCCCATCCCGTATCTGGTTAAATCCACCACTTGGCGGCACCGGCGCAATCCCAGAAGTGGAACGTCGTGGATATAGACTTCCAATTGTCAGAGACCAAGCAGTAAACCAATAAGGAAAACACTAGTTTTTGTTGAAAAGTGGGTTTTTATTTACCCCAAAAATGCAAAAAACAATATAAACCAAGAACTTAACTATCAAGGCCTATACAAGAAGTCAACACAATATAATTTAATCAAAAATAGCAACAACAAAACAAGAAATTAACTCAACAAACTGCATTGTCTGAAGTGCCAGTTGCACTAGATAGTCTGGCTCAACTGATGTACAGGGCTGGTAAAAAAAAGCCTGGGATGAAGTCCTACCCCTTCTGTCCAGGACAGTTGTGATTGGTTTAAAGAAATGAAATACAAACTATCCCAGAATAGATAAGCAGGGTAGCCAGATGCTCGATCACCTGCCAGAAAAAAATTCTTGTGTCCATCGACTCTGTTTAATCGGGAAAGGAGATATTTTGTTGAAATGCGTATACCAAAAAAAAAGATTTACATACAACATATGAAGCATATGAAGGCACTTAACACCAAAGTGACTTGGTTAAGATTAGAACAAAGTTTGTGGTTTGGGTTGAAATAATGACTTCTGGTACACAAACACCGGTCCCCATGGGTGAATGTCCTGTGTTTTGGGACCCATCCACCACGCCCTAACCTCCTGCTGACGCAGATTTTGGCACTCATATACTACGTCACCTGATTTCTTTGCTCCGGTCATAATTACTACGGACTCTCAATATGGGGCTTACAGTAATAAATATGTGGATTACATACAATTTATAGTCCATTACTTTTTGTAGGAACAGTGAATGAGGACACGCATGTAAGATACATGTTTAGTAAAGGTCGTGGAAATATTCTAATTGAGCCTGTACACACTATCTGTGTACTGATGTGGATACCTCAAAAGTGCATGCTGTGTGTGTGTGTGTGTGTGTGTGTGTGTGTGTGTGTGTGTGTGTTAGTCATGGTATGTTCATAATTGAGGTAAAAAGGTTCTTGCACCAGAAGACATCTATAAATAAACTGTTGTAATGTAGGACATCTCAAGTTGGGACCCATCACACTCCATTACTTCAAACCTTGGTCATTATCACACCCCATTTATTTATTTTCCATTCTTAGTGTTTACTGCTGAGTCACCCATCAATACAAACATCCTCTTCACCTCCAACAGGGTAAAGTTGCAAATTGCATGTTCATGAGAGACAATCTCCCCCTGAAGTACTTAACAGTGTGCTGACAAGCCAGACACATGGAGGGATTACCAAACATGCCGGCCCACTGAGGCCCAGGTGTCCAAAGGGATGAGTGGGGGTGGGGCCCTAAACCAGAGTCTCTGCGCGTAGTAATATTGTGGAATGAAAAGGATCAGTCATTCGTGTCTGTGACAGATCCCCCTAAAAGTCCTTCTGAACAACTGAAGCAGATACAAGAGGCCAACAATCCTTCAAAGAGAACATAAAATGTATCCCCTCAAGTTTTTGGTAGGGCATTCAGACCTGGTTCTACTATTCGGTGGAGGCAGATGGCCGCCCACCTAGAGTCAGGGTCTGTCTGACATTTCTGCCTGTTTAAAGGAAGTTTTTCCTCTCTGCTTTCACACCATTGCATGCTCTTGGGGAAAGTGTTGGGTCTCTGTAAATTATAGAGTGTGGTCTAGACCCACTCTATCTGTAAAGTGCCCTGAGATAACTCTTGTTGTTTGACACTATAAATAAAATTGAATTGAACTATAGGACCTTAAAGGACAAATCCGGCGCAAAATGAACCTAGTGGTTAATAACACATGTGTACCAAGTTCGACTGTTCTCTGGGATATGTTTTCATGCTAATCGAATGTGAACAGTTTTATCGCAAACCGCTAATTAGCTATTAACGCTAGTCGTCGGGGGCACAGGTAAAGTAAAAAGAAATCATTACTAACAAGGCTCAAAATAGCACCACACTTCCACCATAGCATAACGAGGGTCCCTACATGTAAACCGAAGCATTGAGGACTTATAAGTGTACAGACAGTTTATTAAAAAGATAGTTTAGAAAGACAGTTGCGTTTTCGTATACAGGCGGGCGCCATCTTGGGTCACGACCAGTTGAACGACGAATGCCGTGCTTGAGCAATGTTACTAGTTACTGGTTGCATGGCGTTCGTCGTTCGACTGGTCGTACGTGAACAGATTTGTCCTTGAAGAGCTTCTCAAGACGAACCGAAATACTACATGTTTCAATAATGTGTTTAAGGCTTTTGTCAACATGTTCTGTTAAATGATGTTTTATGTAAAATGCTTGATGATGTATGAATTAGGAAGTAAGAAAAGAAAACAGATGAACACACAGACAATGAACATGTACAGTAGGTCTTATACAGAAATCATGACAATCCCTATAGATGAAGTGCATATTCATGAAACACAATAGGAACCATCACTGCTGGATCTAAAGTTTAATTTGTGCTTAAGAGCAAAGTCTACTCTCGGACTTCTGCCCACTTACATGAATCATAAAGGGCAGCAAGCTGAAAGCTGCCCGCTGTTTTTATTAGGCTTCCTTTTCATTCTGTATGCTTAAAAACATTTTTATTGTCAGTTTATACCATAAACTGTAAAAAATAATGGAAGCAGCATCAGTGACGTCACCCATTGGTTTGTAGATTGCTGTTTTGAAGCCAGGAGTTTGCATTTTGGCCATCACCATCTTGGTATTTTGGAATGACAATATTTGGAGAAAAGGGCGGATCTTGGGAGGATGACGCGGCGAAGCTAATGTCTATTGTTTCAATGGCGCTGTGCTAAGCTAAACGCTAAAGACAGAAAGTTTCAACCCTTCTGAAGTGAGTCATCCAGTGGAGATTTATCGGCGGGAGAGATGCAGACCTCATGGTGCTGGCGCCATTTAACTGCATGTACGGTAGTACAGAAAATTGGCAGACTTTCCCTTAAGTTACCAGCTAACATTAGTGCTAGCTAGCTAGCTTTGGTTGAAAGTGCTACTAAATGCAGGAAAAAGACATTTTTAGGTGACTAAAATGTTCCAATTTAACATTGAAGTGAAAACACACAGTGAGGTCAAAGTTTAGATGAAAACATGGACAACAGCCAAAACAAGTTAGCATTGGTTAGCCTCTGTCCTGATTGACAGGTCCTAAAGCATCCCCTGCTTTTTAAATAAATGGGACCATAATTTACAACATGAAAATCATGCTGTATTGAAGAAGACTTGAAAGTAGCAATTAAGACCATAAACTAAATATGAAAGGTATGAAATAGACTTCTAAAGTAACAGATTTCTTTTTGAGCAAGTGGAGTCTTTTTGGAAAAGTGAATCCAACGCCTTAAATCTCATTTCCAGAATGTAGCTTTATGGCATTGGCTTCACTTTTCAGTCCCAGAAGCTGCCGCTTGTTACGTTTTCAGCATTCTCTTCAGGACCAATGAAAGCCGTGTTTTGAGAAATGCTAAATATATTTAAGAGGTCAGAGAATATTTTCTAATATCAATGGTTATCAGGAAACAGGGCTCTGATGTTGGCTCCAATCTTACACAAATGAGGGGATGTCATTTCTAACTGCAGATTATACTGGTGAGAAAGACTTTTCATAATCCTTAAAATACAGAAGGTAGTGAAGGATAAATGCATTTACATTTTTGTTATGTGTGATTAGAAGTACAATAAGAATATTACAATAACACCCGAGATACAAATAGGAAGAGTCACTTCAGTCACATTAAGGCTTAGTTAAGGTAAGAAGGCAGCTGTGTGTCAAAGCTCCAAGCCAAGCATCTCTCCACGTCTTAACTCTCACATAATTAGGATTAATAATGCAAGTCTAAACAAACCCCCCAGGAATTATATGATCCACATAGACTCTGAAATAAAGGAAGGAAGTAATGCAAGACCTTACATAATTACCTGGTTAAACAAGTGGAGATTTCCAAATATGACTAACAAGAAGCTATTAGGGAAGAAAAGCAACATAATAAAAAAAAAGTGCTTACTATTGGCTGATCCTAAAATAACTTTCAAAAATCCAGTTGAGAAGACTATTAAATGTAACTCTGAAACATCGTTAACTCTCAACTCAACAGTTTCTCTCTGGTGGCTGATTGAGATTGGTTGGAATGATTGGTGACATTGTGTTCAACAGGCCTTTTCACTCAGCATCCTGTGTTGCTACGGCAACACATCAGCTCCCCTTTGAGCTGTAATGCAGGTGTCAGTGGTTGAGGATGTTTACCAGCTATTTATGACACACAGGTGAAAACTGAAATCCTGACTCTGCTGCTAACAAAGAATAATTAGCAACCTTTATCCTTTTGTGTTTTATCGACCACCTTTTTTGCTTTCAAGTGTGTGTGTGTGTGCACACACGCACACACACACACACACACACACACACACACACGCACACACACACACACACACACACACACTCACACACACACACACACACACACACACACACTGCTGTTTGTAATATGGGTGTATATGTGCATGTAATACATGCTCTTTATCACGTCTCTTCTATCACACAGGAAGCACAAGTCACATACATTTTTTAGATTTTTTTTTACGCTTCATGTCAGGGTGTAGAAGACAGGTAGTAGTGTTACATTAATGATGTACAATCCAAGCCATAGTATAGATCCAGGAGAATAAGTGCCACAATGTCCAGTTTAAAATTTCCCCCGACAGAAGTGCCTCAAAGTTGCAGCTATGAGTTTGACGCCAGACGTTGTCTGGCAGTTAGAAACATGATTCATATTAATGTTTTCCGAAAGGTTTTGTTTGATTCAGGCAGCTAAACAACTTGGCTAAGGTAAGATCACTGTCATGGTTAAAAGCAACCAACACTGGTTGCATCTCATAGCCATTTATGTCATTTATGTATTATTTAACATTAGTTAATGCTTTAACTAACTGTTAATTACACTTAACTAAGCTGTCTATTTCACTATTAGTTAATATAGTGAAAAGCCTGGACAAACTGTTAACAGTTAAATAAGGCCAAAAAAGATCATTAATAACTGTTTGATCAAGTGACCAGTTATGGTTACGTAATGATTATATAGCATGCACAATAATTTATATAGGTTGGGCTTTAAGTTAATGTCTACATAAAGACAAAGGAACAAGCAAACCTCTGCATGGAGACTATGGAGTCTTTTCACTGATCTCACCCTCTACCAAAAGTAAGTCAATACATTGGAGGATGGACAAATATAGCGGACAAAAGTATGTGGACAACCATAACCCGTACATGTACAGTACAGTACAGTTTTCTCATAACGACATGGCTTGGCTGTGAACCTTAAGACATACACGCTATCAAACATCTTTATCAACCACCTAGTAATATTAGGAAATACATTAATTAACATCAACTAAGGGTTTACTTGTTATCAAGAAACGGTTGTTAACATTTACCTAATGTTTAGTATTGTATGAGTAACTGTTAAGTGATGCTTATTACTGTAATAACTAATGTAAATAGCATCTTACAAACCATCAAACAATGAATCAATCAATACCTTAGTTAACATTAACATTAGTAAATGATAGTTAGACACTTCAGTAAGCTGTTATTTACAGTTTAGGCTTATTAGTACATTAACTAATGTTGAAATAGACACCTTAGTTATAGGTGCTGTAGGTAGGATTGTGAAGATCCAGGACTTAGCCAACAAATTTGAACATCGACAACTTCTCAGTCCCTCCCCCCTTTCCGGTAAAGCCCAAAACTGTCTCCAAAGCCCCTCCCCCCACAAGGGAGAATGAATGCGTGTGCATGAGCAGAGATTGACACTCAGTTAGACAACCCCCCTGGCCCTGATTGGTGCATCTGAACAGGGAGCTGTGGATTTTTGCAAATCGCACTACAGGCTGTAGGTGGTGCCAAAGGAGGCAGATGTTTTTTAATTATCTGCTTCATGTAAACATAGGGTCAGTTTCAACAAATATGACATAAAGTTAGTTTTATAAGTCTTACCTACTGCACCTTTAACTGTAATTAACAATTATTTAATTGTGGAGGAAGGTCTGGCAACGCAAGACTAGAAGTAAGATGACAAAGTATAAGAGTGCCAAACTTTGCATAAGGTGGTAGTTTGGGGGGTGGATGGCTCAAACAAACAAAATAATTGCACCCAGGGTACCGGGGTTCAAGTCCCATTTGAAAATACAAGTAAACTTTTTTTTATTTGAGACCCAAACCAAGATGTTTCTCTAAAATGAACAAGTGTTTGTGCCTAAACCTAACCAAACTGGGACCTTTTCACAACGTTAACAACATGTTCAAAACCGCGACCGTTACTTTAAATTCAGGAAAAGGAAAAACAGGTAAGAAGTAAGAGCTGGAACAGACCTTCTTAACCTTCTCTCTGTTACTGTTGGTGCGTTTCCATCTGGGATGTAAGAGCAGATGTTCACAACCAAAATAAAGTTACCTATAATTAACTTTACAGTCTGCTGCTTCAGTTTGTGTGGTAGGGGCCACATTTTGCCGATAGGAAATATTACCACAGTAAATTCTAGTATTAAAAAAAACGCTAAGGTAGTTGCTAATAAAGTCTGAAATCAGTGGGCAAGGAGTGGAAATACCTTTGCTCTGATGGCTCACAGGGCGAATTCTGTGCATATGAAAATTATTGTGAAAAATATGTACATTATGCTGCTTTATCAAGACAACAGATAAACAGCGAGAACGTTTTTAGCTCGTATTAACAGCAAATATCAAAAGGGAAGTTCCCATTAATGTATGATTGAAAATACTCATAAAACAAGGAAAGTAAAAATATACCTGTTAATAAAGCAATGCACATCTGGATTTCAGCAGTTGAAACAAATATAAGAGAGGAGAAAGGAGCATGTTTATCCTAACCTTGCACGGAAGCACTCCAGAGCACTGTGGAGAAAGGTCTGGCTACTGTACACCACAGATACATTATGGGATAGGAGAGAAAAACGCTCAGGGATGTTTGCATTTCTTTAAACCAATCAACAATCTTCAGATGCAGCGACGGTGGCTCTGCTAAATAGTCTCTGGAAGGAACTTGTTTTGGTGGAAAAAAAATATTTAAAGTTAGCGGTTGACACACTACAGTAATGTGAGCTATTTAAAATAGCTGTATGCATGGTTAAACCTCATTGGCTCTTACCAGTGTATCGCCATGTGTACTTTGTCTACAGCAATCCCACCAATCTGTTCCAAAATGTCCCAGTTAGAGAGGAAATGCCCTAAATATATTCTTTGTAAATCATTCACCAAAAACACCAAGCAGGCCTGCCTTGTTGCACGATCCAAATTTTCTTTAAAAATTTGCCATTTTCAGCGCGACGGTTGTTTCCCATAGCCAAGGGATTTTTGAGAAAAACAACCCACAGAGAGCTGATGCAGAGGGACATCCGGGGGAGAGCTTGGATGGATGTCCAGACTTGATCCCGGAGATGTACTTCTGTCGATCCAGACTAGGCTTCAAGTTAGTGTCTGAACAGCAGCGGACCTAACATTGGTTCAAAACAACAATGGTGGACGTGATAGACAGATGGTTCATCCAATCACCTGCCAGGTATTTTTTTGACAGTGCCTGCCCTTTCCCAAACTGTGTTAAGAAACCATCTGGCGGGTCATGTTATGTTTATCCAACTACTGAGGTATATTTGGGTTCCACCATCCATTCCGACAAACCCCCACTCCGACAATTTTTGTTTCCATTAGGGTTAGGGGTTAGGGTTAGGGAATAGTGGCATGTCGGAATAGAAGCATGTCGGAGTGGCGGCACGTCGGACTGGCAGCATGTAACCGGTATATTTGACAGTAGGGGGCAGACAGTCCTCCAAAGTTAGCATTATGCTGTCATTCTCCATAATGAGGTCCCCACCCTCTTTGATGTCATGCAGTAGGCAGACAATAGTAAACCTTACACACTCAACCCAACAAATAGGTTCAGAGCCCAGGGCAAGAATGCAGGGAGGCTGTGGCAGTCCCGGTAATATGGACAGCTAAATCTTGTAATATGGTAACCAACAGTGTTCTCAATGCATTAAGGGGACGTCCCTTTCATAGACGTTAACGGAGTCACCATTCTTTGGAGTGGAGTTAGAGTCAGACCTTCCAGCACAGCATTTGTAGTAATGTAATGTAATCTGAGTGTCAGGCTTCCCTATTCTGTGGTTTGAGCCGAGACCAATGCCAGCTCTGCTGCTGTCAGGATGCTGCCCTGTGGGCCACAGGATTTATGGACCAGAGACATGCTTACTATCCCTATGTATTAGGGATGTAAACAAATACGAATACATTTGGATATATACACAAAATCATCCACATTTTCAAGTAATATTCAAGTGTTATTTTTACTTCATGATTGAAAATGAAAGCCCTGGCACGTCTAACAACATGATAGATGATGGGAAATGACTGATAGAGGACATGGCTTTTCAAACTTTTGCCAGCAGCTTTCTAATTTTTTTTCAAACATACCTTATAGGTCCTAAAACAGAGGGCTTTCAAGCCGGGGAGCTGAGTCTGTATCCCGGAGGGAAAACACAAGACTTTCACCCAGGAAATGGGTGTTTGTGTCGTGGGAGTACTACTTAAAGGGGCAGCTGTTTTAACCCAAACCACAATCTTTTTTTCTAAACTTAACTAGTTGTTTTGGTGCCTAGACTTAACTTTCGTCGCCGCATGACGGTTACCTTTTGTCTAAACTCAACTGTAACGGCCTCTGAAAAGACCGGTACCTCGCGGTGCTCTGTAGCCGGCTTACAGTCACCTTTTCTCAGATAAATTTAACTGTAAAGACAGCTAAACATAACTGTCATGTGGACCAGCCGGCGGTCGCTGTAATTTCTTAGGATACCACACAAATTGTTGTGCATTCAGTTTATTTTATGAAAGGAGACTTATTTAATAAAACAAATGATTTTCCATGGGTTAAAAAAAGCCAGAATTAGCCAAAAGGCTATTTTTCATCTGTAGTCCATACAGATACTGTATGCATACGTTTGCGTCCAATATGATACGAACCGCATTCATGAGAATGAGAAAGTAAAAGCATTACATTAAATGCAGAAAATAAAAGCAGACAGGCTAACAGCTTCTGATATAAGCCCTGTCCATCACAAAGTGAATACAGATACAAATACATTGTGATATAATACATAAAGATTGGCGTAGTGTTACACCACTACTATGTACAGTATTGACTTTTCTGCACCTCACCTCTGACTCAAGCATCCTGTATTTATAACGCAGCTGCTAACCGCCCTCTCAACATACTGTGTTCTAACGGTGTATCAGTTTTGTAGGGACTGTTTTTGGCTTACACCTTTCTATCCAGCCACCTCAGTGATGAATCCAAGACAGAAAATGCCAAAACACGAATGTATGTACAGTGTTTAAATAGTCAAGTAGTGGCACACGGGCAGGCTGAGCCGGGCGGCCAAGCAGAGAATAATGTGCACGTCTCCATAGAAATCCTTTTGTCAATGATCACTTATTACTGTTCCTCCCCTGAGAAATTAAGCAGAGTCATTACACAGTGCTCAGACACGGAGAGAAGGAGAAAGAGAGGAATCATGTTGATTATCAGGAGCTAATCATTCTTACTCCACGACTCCATTAAGTCTCGGTCATGGGACCTCATAGGACATTTAGAGCGTCACTGACACTGAAATGGGGTGTGTGTGTGTGTGTGTGTGTGTGTGTGTGTCTGTGTGTGTGTGTGGGGGGGGGTTGAGAGTGAAGTAAAAGTGCTTTGCCGTGAACAGAAAAAGATTATTATTGAACTTGCGTTCTTTTAGGTGCTTCATCTGTGATGTGGGTTCACACCAGTTCACTCTGAATGAAGGTTTTTATCTGCCATATTTCTTATAAATGAATGTTGACTGATGAAAATCATTTTATTTAAAAATACAGAGACTTACTAAGTTGGTCAGTGTGAGAACTAACTTCTTATAATACAAATAATAATTTGTATTATCTATATATATATATATATATATATATATATTGCACAAAGTGCTTTCCAGATTTAAAGATTTGCACGTTATGAATTAGGAATCAGAAACCCATGTAAGCCCTCTCCACCCCCCACCCCATGACATACAAAAATTAGAACATGAGATCTTTACACATTTCAAGCAGCATTTCATAAAACAGTGACAGTGCGAGATAGACACATGTATGGAAATGCATATACAAGTATTGAAATAATAATACAACACAAATGAAGCATCATTTAAATACGTAATGTGCTGAACTCTCTGTGTGCAATTTTCAAATTGGCATGACTATAATCTCCTAATGATTTGATTGGTCAGTTATCTGTTGCCTTGCATTACCCAGCATACGATTGGTACAGTGTGCCGAGAGTGATGAACACTGGGTGTGTGTGCCTCTAGGTGGCAGTGTTATCCCGACCACAGCAGGCCAAAGGTCCAGCTTCTGCCTGCACTCCTTCTCTGTGTTGTCCCCCTACACATTCACACAACTCTTTTCTTTTTTAATTCCTATAAAAAAAAGTGAGAAAACTGCTTTTGTGCAACAATAACAGCCATCAAAGCCCCGCAGTGATCGCACGTTAACCATTCTCTCACATTTCCACCCTCATGTCTCATTAAACATAGTGTTTTATTGCGAAACAAGAAACACAGACTGCTGAAACACACAGCCACACAACAAGTAACAGACAAAGCAACACAGAATACTGCGTGAGATTGAAACATTGGTAGCTGGTTTGCTCTGTAATTGCATACTGAACATGAGGCTGTGTGTACGTTCTGTGTCGGCATCAGAAGTTTATTAGGGTTAGCTGTTTAATAAGGGTCTGAAAATTAGACACTGTTTGCCTGAGGTTGTCAGTTAAATACAAAAGAAAAATTATTAGGGTTATTTATTTATTTTGACCCTTCCCTGTTTACAGTTTAGACCAAGTAAATGTTGCGCCCAGGTTTAATCACTTGCAGAGCTGAACTTAGGTTACTGTAGAAGATTACCTTATCGTATGGGACTAACAAACCTATTTTTGAGAACTGCATTCAAAGCTGGATTATCAAGCAGGCAAAGTGGACAGCTGTCCCACAACTCCAGGGCCCCTGAACGCTCCAGGCGTAATGTTGAAGTTGAAATGTCTTTAATGTCCCCAAGGGGCAGTTTGGTTCCCAACAGGTAGCCAACACATACACATACACATTCGCACAAAACACATAAAAACATGAGATAAAGATGTGCTGTGACATGGGCAGGGATGGCAGATGACCAACAGCTGATGGTACAAATGATCGCAGGTATCTGTTAGACCTGGCACATTTTCGGAAGGTATACCTCCTTCCACGATGGTAGGAGGTAAAACTGAGAGTGTAGTGGGTGAGTGATGTTAGCAGAAAATGGCCATTGCCCTCTGTGTGGCTCTGGCCTCATACACATACCCAATGCTGTTGAGGTCAGTGCCAATTATTTTCCTTATGTCCACTGATTCATGAAATCAGCTATGAATGAATCAGATTTCATTGAATCAGATTTCATTGTACCTTGTATGATTACACGTGACAAAACTTGATTGACTGATTGACTGATTGATTGATTGATTGATTGATTGATTGTAAAATCCTTTTCAAATTTTTGGCACTACCAGCATCAGCTCAGCACTTTTGTTTGGACTTTTAAAGGCCACCACTAATGCTGGATTTGGATCCAGGCTGCCGTGTGATTCCTCGTACATTTCACAATAATCATCTCCAAATACATGCAGGGATTAATTTGATCCATTTGATTTTTAGGGTAGACAAGCCTCTGAAAAAAGAGCCACATTAATGACTTTTTAAGGCTGATTGGAAGCTGAGTGCCATCGTTTTTATCTCTTTATATTAGCAAAAAGATAGCCGAAAGCAGCTGAATTCATAATTCTCTTTTTGTTGAGTAAGTTTAATTTCGATCTCATTACAAGTAAGTGTTTGTGTTCTGAAGTACCCACCCTATCTGCACACATAACTGAACGTTCAATGTCAACATTTGCAATATCTATACATGGCATCTATGATATGGTTAAGGTTAGAGAAATATGTTTATTGCAAATAATCTATTGTTAAAGCTGCAGTGGGTAGAAAGCAAAAAAAAAAAAATGCCAGAATTGGAAGTAGAGTGAGAACTCTTCATGCAGCTCTCCCTCTCCCCTCTTCGTCACAGGGGCATATGTATGAGATGATTGGCCAAAGTCTCCCGCAATGGCTAGATTCTCTGAAAGCTGAACACAGAGCCAAGAGAAAAGTCAGAAAGAACAAGGGAGACACTTTGTTTCTCTCACTATGACTCTAGAGTCACTACTCGATGTGAAGCTAATCACCGTCACTCTCTCACTCGCTCCACCACACACACATGCCGGCCCTGCTATTCTTTTAAAGAGATCAACGCATACACCAACGTATATGTATACATTTCAGGCCACTTACGTAGGCTACGGTGAAAACTCTGAATTCTTCAGAACCATAAATCATGTTTATAGGCAACACAACACCCGAGGTTATTTGGAGAGACATATATACGGCTGCCCCTTCTTCTTTTTGGTCTTAGTCGACCAACATTTCTTTAGTAGTGATTTTTTAAATCCCTTTTTTTTTATGCTGAATTACTTATTTACAAGAAACTTATGAGCTCATCTCTGGTAAGCACAAGTCTTAAAGTGGTGCTTTTGCATGATTGTTTGTGGAGAAACTCACTTTTAGTGATGTGTCGATGAAATCAACTAATCCAGGGGTCTTCAACGTTTTTTAGGCCATTCCATTAACTGAAAGAGAGTTGGAGCAGGGACCCCCTACTACATATATTGTATAAAATGAAGTTGCATATTAAACTGGGCCTGAGATAACATGTAGGACAGCCTGAAGCCTTTATACATGCTTTATGCATAGAATACTTAGCTATTAAAATAGCCTAATAATTGTTGTCACGCTTTTATAAATCGTGTTTTATTGTTAAACATGCATGTGGCAAATCACATCTGTGGATGGCTACCTTAGTGACTACCTTACCTATAGGCCAGTAAGCAGTGGAGATTTATATTTTCTAATAATATGTTGAATTCATGTTAAGAATTTAAATTTTCTTTTTTTTAAACTTTCAGAAATTAACAATAATTTGGAGGCCCCCCTGCATTGACTCTGAGGACCCCCTAAGGGGGTCTGGGACCCCCTGTTGAAGATCCCTGAACTAATCGATTAGTCGACAAAATCATTTGAGTGTTACGTTACGCAGGTGCGTCTGCGCTGTGTTCTGGCGTGCGAGGAGAGGCTCTACGCTCCGCTAAAGCCTACGAGCCAGGTCTAGAGAATTCAATTTAAAAATCCTGGTCCTTACTTTTAGAGCCCTGCACGGTCAACTTCCTCCCTACATCTCTGACTTGATACAGCTTCGTACTCCCACCCGTAGCCTGAGGTCATTAGGTCAGATGCTATTAGTGGTTCCAGACCCGGGAATATTGGCTGTGTAACAAAAATATGAACCCCACACAAGGGTTAAAAGTTAGTCTACTGTGCTAAGTGCCAAGTGTGCATTTTAACATAATTTTGGACCATCGTGGTAGGGGAAACACTGCATTATGTAACGACACCAACAATTCTGAGAAAACTTACTTTAATGCTGAGCTATAGGGCCATTACTACAAAATGTGAGGTGGTATTACAAATATATATATATAT
The DNA here is from genome assembly GCA_025617405.1 of Perca schrenkii. Taxonomy (NCBI): domain Eukaryota; kingdom Metazoa; phylum Chordata; class Actinopteri; order Perciformes; family Percidae; genus Perca; species Perca schrenkii. Next base: position 2,847,676 of record CM046788.1, read on the forward strand.
ATATATATATATATATATATATATATATATATATATATATATATATATATATATATATATATATATCCAGAAATATATATATATATATATATATATATATATATATATATATATATATATATATATATATATATATATATATTTCTGGACAGTAATGGTGTCCTGCCGTATCATCCGATACGGATGTAACTCCTGCGATACTGGGTAGGAAGAAGGGCTTGAGTGGAGGAGGTACCAGCAGCACGAGGCAGGTTAAATTCTCCCACACCACAACTGGAATGACTGCTCCGACATCTGATATAAAAATAATAAGACTGAAATGACTATCTGTGGTCAGGCAGGAACCTCCATCATATCAGACAAGGACCACACCGGCTGAACCCAAACTGATTTTTTATCAAAGGCCAATATCAGCCCAAACACTACTACTTCTAGCCCTGTGCTCCCTCTCAGACACACAGCGGGGAGGGAAAGCCGCTGCCAAAGGCTTTCTTCCGCCGTGCTATTTCTTGGACAGGGTTTTTTTTTTTGACAGCGGTTCCAGTCGGGTAAAGACTTGTAAGAGGGAGCAGACTACGCTTGGACTTGCTTCCTTGTTTTAACTCAAACCCAGAAAACCACAGGGATTAAACTTCTGTCATCGCAAACTTGTCCTGCTCCGAGGGACTCGCACACAGCAAAAACACACAACCTCTGCAAATACAATGTTTTGTCCTCGGAGGAACTCAAACTCATGCAGCGCTTCCACAATGTACTTGACAAGAAGAGGCAGTCACACGTGTGTGTGTGTGTGTGTGTGTGTGTGTGTGTGTGTGTGCGTGTGTGTGTGTGTGTGTGTGTACATGCATGTGTGTGGGTGTGCATGCCTGCACCTGTTTAGCAGGGTGGAACTGAGAACAGGGCTCCTCTCCTGCCTCTCTGTCCACAGTTTGGATGCTTGTAGAGCAGCGGGACTGAAGGGGCTCGCTTCACACCATTAGGCCCGGGTCGGGCTGAGGGGAGCAGGGGGAAGCTCCCTCGACTCTGCCCCTTGCCTCTGTGTAAACCCCCCTCAGGAGATAGCTAAGGAGCCCATCCACTGAGCTGTCACCTGCCAACAGGAGGCCCTTAGTGGGAAGAGAGGAAGGTAGGGGGGGTGGGGGAGGGCAAGTGTCTCAGCCCTATGTATCCTCTGATTGGTGTCAAAGCAGCTATAGCAAATTCTTGTTAAGTATATATTTTTTTAATTGAAATGTCTTATTATTAGCAATTATAAATCAGCCTATTTGTGACAAAATGATGATAGGCTTACTAAAAAGTTATGTATAAAGGTCTTAGCCCCCCCCCACCCCCTACACATTATTGTAGGCCCCGTTAAATATGGGGAATAGGGAATAGGGAAGCATGACCGTTTTCAATAGCCTTTAGTTGCTCTTACTGGTTTTAATATTTTTGTATTTTTTGTAATGTTTTATTTTTTATGAATTGATTTTACAATCTTTAAATGTACATAGTGCGACCATCATTATGGAAGGCATGGAATTCCAATTCACCGTCACGATGTCACTATTTGTTATGCTAGATTGGAAAAAAATATACATATGTATGTACATAACAATACAAAATGTATATTTTCTTTTCAGACAAAGACATAACAATCCGACAGCTGAATTTACAATTTAAAACAGAGAAAATGACCTAATGTTAATGACTTAATGAACGAGTTCAATCAATTATGAAAATTGTCAGTTCGATCATGTTATTTTCTGTTTATTAATCTGCTAAATATTACTACTGACAGACTTAAGTGATTGACATGCTGTCGAGAAATGCCTAGAACAACTACAGTGTAATGTAACACATGGCAGCGAAATTGCAGGATTGTTGCACCCTTCAAAATACAGTCACTGTCAAAATTCTAGATATTTATTTTTCTCTGGCAGTAATTATGTTGTGTTGTTCACTGGGTAGACGATAGATCCATCTGCTCGGTAGTGGATTTATGGATTTGCCCACACACACACACACACACACACACACACATCTGCAGGACTCCTCCAGGATCACAGACTGCACGGTCAGTGAAGATGCTAAAGATAGCTGCTAACTAGTCAAAAACTTGATCGTTTTTTTGTTGATTTAAATGCTACTCTGCCTTTCTATGGGAAGTCTTTCAGCTGGACTGATTCCACTCAAAGATCCTGATGCATGTATTCTTTTCATTCATGTAACCTTTATTAATACTTGATAATGACTTAATAATCGCTGAGGGGTGGCCCTCATTTACAATGTCACCGAGTCAAATTACAAAGACAGAAAACACCAACATGAGAAAAATAGAAAGACACTAAAACTTACTGAATTGGAAAATTGTTTGATAAATAAATTAGGATAATAGGGATGCAAAAGACTATACAATTATGTTTGATTGATTGATTGATTTTATTTGCCCATTTCATTATAAAATACGATACAACTATGCACCATACATTAAAAACAAAACAAAGTCAGGATAACACAATAAAGCCCTGGGGCTTATTTCCATTGTGGTCCCTTAAAGCGCACAATTATGAATGGAATGAAATAGGAAACATGACGTGGATTTCCAACGTTCAGCAAAATGTAGGCCAATTTAAGACATGCACTGCAAGCTGGTGCAAAAACTGTGGAACACATTTTATACTATATTGCAGGACTAAAACTAGACACACACACACACACACACACACACACACACACACACACACACACACACACACTCAACCACTTTGTCTCTTGGTGTCACTACACCCTTAGGAAGGCTCAAGCCAATAGGAGTTGTATTTTTAATGTCTTGCCCTGCTAATTAAAGGCCTTTTATCACTTTTTTGTAAACAACCTTGAGTACCCGGACATGTTTTTTTAATGACTTTTTTTGTCATAATTCTTCCTCCTTTCCGTGACGTTTTATACTTTATTGCAGGACTAAAAGTAAATGCACACACACACACACACACACACAAACAGGCACACACACACACAAACACACAGCCACACTCACACACACACACACACACACACACACACACACACACACACACACACACAGACAGGCAGGCACACACACACACACACACACACACAAACACGCACATGACCACATTTTTAAATAAATAAAACACACACACAAACACACACACACACTCACACACAGACACACACACACACACAGACTCACACACACACAGACAGGTACACACACACACACACACACACACACACACACGCACATGACCACATTTTTAAAATAAAACACACACACACACAGACACACACACACACACACACACACACACACACACACACACACACACACACACAGACAAGCACATACAGATGCACATAACCACATTTTAAAATAAACACACACACACACACACACACACACAGACAAACACACACACACACACACTCACACACAGACACACACACACACACACATACACAGACAGGCACACACACACACACACACACACACACACGCACGTGATAAATCAATGTTGCTAATAATGTAATCTAATAATCTTAATCTAATTTAAATAAATAGGACAATCTGTCCATATCTCCATTTGTATTTGTTTCTTCTCTAAGTCTTAATGAGACGAGAGTCTCGTTGACATGAAGCTTTGCTGCTCGTAGCAATCACAATTATTACTGTGAGATAAAGTCGAGTCAGTTTGATTTCTGATGCCCGGAATTGAAATTACTGGCCGAGGGCCTTTATGACCCGTGCATTACGCGGGGCACCCTGTATCCTTGATATGAAAAGAAAAAACTGTGGGGGAGATACCTCAGGAAGAAGGAGAGAGGAGGGCTCTCTCTCTCCCCCCGGGACGCACACACACACACGCACATGTCCAGCAGGAGACAGGGAGGGGCACTCGTACAATCCTAATGTCAGAACACTGACTCAGACTTTCTCCCCACATTCAAATCCCATCTAAGAAGCTACCTCTTCAAACTGCCATCCTCAGAGTCATCGGATAGTGTTTGTCTGTTGTCGTTCATTGCTTTGTAATTCGCTGTGGTCTTTGTTGTGCATCTGTTTTTATCTTTTACTATTTGTTCATGTAAGGTGTCCTTGAGGATCAAGAAAGGCACCCATGAATATCCATCATTATTATTACAGGGTTTTTTTTACAACTACTTACACACAAAACCCTTGCAATGTCACACAATTTTTGAAAGCTCTCACTCAAAGAACCAAAGTACACACCAAATCTCCGAAACTATAAGCTATTTCTTAGGCTTTCAATCAGTTTTAAATTTTCCTTTCAATTGCATAAAACACTAAGACACACAAATCTAACAGGAAGTGACTTGCTTTCCTTTTAAAAGCACAACCAATCCAAATGCTTCACTTTTTCACCATTTCACTGATACACTCCTCACAAGTGCAAACACTAATTGCTTAAAGGGTAACTAACTTTTTTTTTTTTCAACCTGGAACCTATTTCCCTATGTGTTTGTGTCTAAGTGACTGATGGGAACAACAATATTTGACATTGGTCCAGTATTAAGCCAGATCGCTGCAGTCGGCTACTGCAGTTAATAGTTAATAGGGCAATTGTCCAGCTTGTATTTACCTTCACAAAAGTGCTCGTTTTGCTGCTGACTGACTCAGATTAATATTCTAAGTGTCTGACAACATTATGGAAAGGATTTATAAGGAGTTCAACCTTTCTGTTAAAGAGTAAGATCCTTTTTTTAAACATAAAAACATCCGCGAAATTGCGTTCGCTAAACCCACCAGACTCCATGTAAATAATCAGTAATTTTAGCATTGTTAAATACACTTCATTTTAAAGTCGACAGAAACAACATAAAAATTTGAAAAGCCGTTTTGGGTAATATTTCCACTTTTCCAACCATAAAAACTCTAGTTTTGGTTGAAATAAACACATAGTTTACCGTTTTACATGTGAAAATATGTTGGCTCTATACACGCTAAAAGTACTGCTTTGTAAAATGGAGTCTGGCGGGTTTAGCGCTAGCGACTTCAGAGCTGTTTCTGGTTAAACCAAAAGGTCTCAAAGAGGTTGTTTTTTTATGATCAATTTTTTATTATTTTTATATTTTTGAACAAATAACACACAGAAAAGAACACAGGTTTTAAAGGTCTATCTCTGAAGGGATCCTTTCCATAATGTTGCCAGACACTTACAATATTAATCTGAGTCAGTCAGCGGCAAAACAAGTGTTGGGGACCAAGAGTTGGTTAAACAGTGATTTGACAAAGGATCTTGGCCTACATGTAAATTCCAAAGCCAGTTTCACCAAACTCCTAGAGGCTGCTACTTGCAGGCAGAATCCCTAAAATGGGGATTCACCATTTAACACGAGGATGGCAAGGCAGACTGGCGGTGAGACAAAGAACTGCTTCACACCTTTGACCAGGTTGCAGTTTTCCCATTGGCCGTCGGGCCTTGAATGCACCACCCGCCACTAGGAGGCGGAGGAAGGATAAAAGCTGTCGGGCGTGTGTTTTTCTTTGCTTTTCCACGGTGACTCCGGTCGCGATAGGGAGCACACTAGTCCGGGCTAGCAAACTAGCATCACCTCGCTGGTCGAGTTTCGAGCTGGTACAAAGTATATCGGCCTGATATACAAAAGGGGATCCGAGGAAATACTTTGTCGGAGTATTCCTTCATCTGCAGCGGGCTTAATCAGCCTGGATTCGAGAAAAGGACGGTGTTCTTTTTCTTGTTTGGTCGACCTGGATCACGTTTTTTTTTCCCTCTGCTTCGGGCGAAACGGATTGTTAAGCTCTGGCCAAGAGACTTAACGGACAAACAACGCATTTACAGTAAGAAGGCTTACACAGTTTCTGGGCAGAATATTAGAACTAGTGCGTTTTGTTTTGTTACTAATGAGCAAAAGGGTTCGCTACCACTTTTGCCATTAATGTGATCTGATTTAATCATGTACATGGTCCATATGTGATTATTAATCTGTGCTGAGAATATATAACCGATCATTATACCGTTTGATTCATGTTGTGTTAAGTAGCTGGGTTGAAACCGTAATCGCTACCTATCTGCTCACTCCTTTCATGGAGTTTAGTTACTGTCTGCGATAGAATCGCAAAAATCAGCTGTTAGCCACTGAAGTGGGTATAGTGACGTTTTCCTCAGCAAAACCAAAGTCTCAGAGTCTGTCCTAACTACACGTGAGCCCAAACCTGAGCGGCTGAGGGGAACTGGGTCATTATCGATAACTGAGATCAGAGTGCCTCTTTTTCTTTCCTTCCTTTGTTCTGTTCCTTTTACTAACACACACATACACACACACACACACACACACACACACACACGGACACAAGCTAGCATTAGCTCTCGAGCTAACGCTGCTAGTTTTAACCACGTGGAATATGCTTACGTTTGTATAGAGCTAACACACTAGCTACCATATCGGCCAAGCGTGCGCGTTGCTTAGCAACCCCTCGGCTTCTTCAGCCCTCTCCGCGCACCCAGCACCACTACCGCCCTCTTGAGGCTAAATAGTTTTGTGCAGCTCACAGGAGTAGCCATTTTGGTAGTTCTGTGTTAGAGCTATAGAACTACATCTTTCACTCACTCTCACCCACACACCCACACACACACACACACAGAGACACAAACGTGTCCATGCTGCTTTTGTTTTGCTTTGTTGTTTTGGGTTGTGATATTGTAAAAAGGTATATGAGTTTTATTATTGAAGAATTATTGTTTAGCTACTGATAATTGTGACGTTAATAAATCTTATTATGCTTAATTAGCAGTTGCTTGTGATTATTTGTGTACTGGTTGTAACAACTGCTGGTCAATCAGGTCCGTTGCTCGGATTCACCCCTTCCTTTATTTCCTTTTTAAAGGATTTACACAGAAATGAGACTGATCCACAGTTTGATTATTGGTCCCTGATTTGCAGGGTGGTGCCCCGTTTTGATTGTTTGTCGATTTGATAAAGTTATTAATAACCATATTCATAACTTTATTAATATTGATAAAACATCTTTGATAATTTGCCAATGATCAAATCTGTACCCTAAGGGAATCCTACACAAGCACTTTTGTATACAATACAATACAATATACATACAATACAAGCTGGACAATTGTCCTATTAACCTATATTGTAGCTTGTTTCCCCGCTACTAAATGCAGCGATCTGGCTTAATACTGGACCAATGTCAAAGATTGTTGTTCCCATCAGTCACTTAGACACAAACACATAGGGAAATAGGGGTTGAGAAAAACGGTAGTTACCTTTTTACAGTTTTTTTCGATTGCTAAACAACAGTGGCCACAACTGGAGTCACATGTGCAAAACTCTAACTCCAGTCTGCACAGCAGCAGTTCATGTAGACCAAACTCTAGTTCGTTTTTCATTGCTTGAACACAGTTTTCAAAACTCTACACACTTATCCCATGACTTTAACCACAACGTGCACAACACTGTAGATTTACAGCACTTTGTTCAAATGCTAACACACTGCTGTCAAAACTGTTAACCACACATTCAAAACAGAATAGATTTCAGTCTGGTGCCTATCAAACACTGCTGATTGCAATTTTAGCTGAAAGCCTAAGTAGGTGTCTTATTTTAGACTAGTTAGTGAACATATATGGTATTTATATAGAGAAAGCTCAGAAAGCCTTTTTTTGTATACAAACACCAAATAAGAATGAAACAATTATACACTATACTGTTGTAAAAGAGCAAAGATACCAACATGTCCAGGTAAGATGTCTGAGGTTATGTACACAGCTATAAAAAAAAGTGAAAAACACTATATCTTTACAATAGTAAAACTGTGTTCTTACTGTTTTTCAGAAAGTAATGGCGGTGAAAGCAATAGAAACACCACATTCATTTGTATTTAGAGATGATGCAGACATCCAACGTGATGAAGAAAACTCGCCACATGATGCTGGAGAGAGGCAGGATTAGTCACACTATTCTTTGGTACTGTTATGTATGTACCTTTAGTTTTTTTCCCCAGTAATTCCATAAATTACTAGAGACAAAATACTTTATTGAAGAAAACTGCTGATTTTCATTCCTTCTTTTTTACCTTATGTAAAAATTGGTATGCTATACAATCTATATTTTTTTTCCTTAAATAAACTATTGAGTAGTGTCAAGTCACTCAAATTGTTCAAACTGTAAAGATGAAAAAGTTTGTAATTTGTGTATTGGTGTTTGATGCTAGTGTTTTTACCCTCAGTGTGTTCTGAGTGACAGTGTGTGTTATCTCAGTGAAGCTTGTTCATAGTGTTTGGCTGCACTGAGCCTGTTTTACAGCTGATGTGAACTGTTTAGCTCAGGTGACTGTTGGTAGTGCAGACTGTAGTTTGAGTTTTGCACATGTAACTCCAGTTGTGCCCACTGTCGTTTAGCAATCGTAAAAAACTGTAAACAGAGAAAGCTCAGAAAGCCTTTTTTTGTATACAAACACCAAATAAGAACAAAACAATTATACACTATACCATTTGAGAGAAACAGGTAAAAGAGCAAAGATACCAATATGTCCAGGTAAGATGTCTGAGGTTATGTACACAGCTATAAAAAAAAGAAGTGAAAAACACTATTCTTGCTGTTTTTCAGAAAGTAATGGAGGTGAAAGCAATAGAAACACCACATTCATTAGTATTTAGAGATGATGCAGACATCCAATGTGATGAAGAAAACTTCTGGAGAGAGGCAGGATTAGTCACACTATTCTTTGTTACTGTTATTTCCAGTAATTCCATAAATTACTAGAGACAAAATACTTTATTGAAGAAAACTGTTGATTTTCATTCCTTCTTTTTTACCTTATGTAAAAATTGGTATGCTATACAATCTATATTTTTTCCTTAAATAAACTATTGAGTAGTGTCAAGTCACTCAAATTGTTCAAACTGTAAAGATGAGAAAGTTTGTAATTTGTGTATTGGTGTTTGATGCTAGTGTTTTTACCCTCAGTGTGTTCTGAGTGACAGTGTGTGTTATCTCAGTGAAGCTTGTGCATAGTGTTTGGCTGCACTGAGCCTGTTTTACAGCTGATGTGAACTGTTTAGCTCAGGTGACTGTTGGTAGTGCAGACTGTAGTTTGAGTTTTGCACATGTGACTCCAGTTGTGCCCACTGTCGTTTAGCAATCGAAAAAAAAAAGTTTATTCAGGAATTTCAGGCGAAGAGCTCAATGGTGTGGCTTTGATTCTTCCTGAGAGCAGTGTGCTGACTCTGAGTCTGGGTGGCTGTGAATGTGTTTGCGTGTGTGAGAGATATCAGACAGGAGATCTGTTCACTTTATTGTTTTATTCTACATTGTGCCACAGTGCATGCTGGGACACACTTCATCCTCACATGACCCTGACGAGGAAGAAAATGCTACACAATCACTGTTACATAATTACAGTATTAGAATTCTGAAAAAAAGATAATTTGTTTACTTTTCATTCATTGTGTGTTTGTGTGTGTGTGTGTGTGTGTGTGCATGTGTGCGTGCGTGTGTGTGCATGTCTGTGTGTGTGTGTGTGTTCTCCTTTGTAGGCATTGCTGTAATACATTTCTATGTTCTTGATAAATCAAAGAACCTTCAGAACAAAAGGATGTACTCAAAGGCGTAGGTTTAGTTTCAACATGGGGGGGAGGGGATGGGGGGGACGACCCATTATAACCAGAGGGTCTAGGGGTCCTCCACCAGAACATTTTGAGCGTCAAACACTTCCTTTCCTGCATTCTTGTGAATTTTTATGCAACAATGTATGGTGCAAACGTTTTGATTTATGTAAATAAAAAGGATTTTTTTTTGTTCAAAACTTTCTGCATGTTCCAAACATCACACGTGTTTCGGGAGGCTCTGTTATTTTATGAATTCTGTACATCTCACCAACAAATCTGTTAAAGAGTGAGAGTCTACATAAAATACCTTGTGTTCTTTAACCCTCTGAGGACAAAAAGTCATTTCATTTGAGACATTTGTTTACTATTTTATTCCTACATTACGCTACCTTTGTGAAGCCAAGACGTTTGTGAATTCATTTCAAGCACCAAAACAATTGCATTCCGAAGAGATTTGACAAATTTCAAAAAGGACACATCAAGTTTACAGCTTCAGGGCTAAATGATCTCTTTACATGTCGCTCTGGAACAAACTGCGTCAACTTCGTCACTAGACAGAAGGCTGAGTTCGTTCTGAACATTTCGATATGAAATACACGGGGATCTTTTATATATAAACACCCATACAGAGTGAATTTAAAAAGACATATTAAATCACCCTTAGACCTCAGAGACATAACCCCCCCAGTGAAGCAAAGTAGACACAGTTCCTGTTTTCCGTTCATGTTTTTGAGCCCCCTGAAGGCTTCACCTCTTATTTGGACGTGGGTTGTCTTCCATATATTTTGAGGGGGACAAATCTAATTCTTGTAAATATTCGAGGGGGGTTGTGGGGGGGCGGTAATCCCCTGCTTCCCCTCCGAAGTCTAGGCCTAATTCTTTTAATTTGATGGATCTACTAGATAAAAAACCCCACTAAATGTGACACATGGGTCAGGAGTTTATTTCGGACTCCATCATCACACCGTGTTCAGGGGAAATCTGTGACACAGTTGGAATGTGCCAACACTGTTTATTAATGTATGTAAGTGATGATGCGTGTCCCGGTGAATATCAATTCAGCTTTATTTCAGACGCACAGGTCCATATCAGTCTCAAAACAATATGTAAAACACAACATCACGGACACGACAAAGAAGTTCTAGAAAGTGAAGACAATGTTCAGTGTTCCAATGTTCTCCGAAGCATGAAGTGTACATTGCCTCAGTCACACTGTGTTGGTTAAAGCCATTATAATTACATTTTTTTTGGAATATATTTGATAGAGATTTCTTCAAAATATAAAAGTCATTTTTATTTATTATGTAAATTTGACATATTTTCACATGATTAGTCTCAATTTAGTTCCCATCCTCATCAGCGCTATTGTTGCAAATGCACAACATAATAATAATAATAATAATAATAATAATAATAATAATAATAATAATAATAATAATAATAATGTATAAATCGAGAGTGTAACTTTGGTGTGAGGGGGACACAAAACAAGGGGTCAGTTTTTGTTTTTTTTTACATCCCATTTCCTGCAATTTCTACAGAGGTTTAGGGACTATGGTGATACATACTCCAGGAAATAATGAAGATGACCATAATGATAAATTCTTCCAGAAAAAAAATAGTACTAACCTATCTATAACAAAAAGAAGTCTGACTGTCTTTATTGTTTAAAATAGGGACCGATCACTGGGACATATCCCCCCTGTCCCCTGTGGAAATTATAATAATAATAATAATAATAATAATAATAATAATAATAATAATAATAATAATAATAATATACTTCATTTGTTAAGCACTTTTCAAAGCAGTAACAAAGTGCTTTACAGAAGGAGATATTATGGTGTACAAAGTCGAGATCAAAAGCCTAAATTTAAACACTGACCGATGAACCAGTGTGTTACAGATAAGTAGAGATGGAGGGATAGAAACTCGACCAACAATACACTGACTTTCTCCTCTTTCCTCTGGACTTTATCCCTCCCTTTCTGTCTTCTTCACTACCTTCCTCCCTGCTTCATCTCTATGGCATCCCCCCACACACACACATACACACACACACACACACTTCATGTACAACGCTGTTTACATTATATATTCTTTATAAAATCTCTATTTTTCACACTATTTTACACATTTAAATTCCAGCTTACCTTCTGTACCGGCTGGTTACTGGGAGGGTTCCTTAGTGTCCACATCAGTAGATGGCGCTAGAGAGCTGCTGTCAGGATGCTCTGTATTCCTGTACCACACACTCTCACACACACACACACACACACACACACACACACACATGCAGTGTCATACTATGCACTCACATATAGTTTAGAAGCACTTATACACACATGTACACACACGCAAAACTTATGAAAGCATGAGATTATGATGATAAACATTGTCACTGTGTGTGTGTGTGTGTGTGTGTGTGTGTGTGTGCGCGTGTGAATGTGTGTGTGTGATTTTGTACATCTATAATATTTATGTCCCAGTAAACTATTCCCTTCAAGTGGACTTAAATAAATTGTTAAAATCTGTGTGTGTGTGTGTGTGTGTGTGTGTGTGTGTTTGAGTGTGTCACTGACCAGACACAGAACCCGTTACAAAGCTTGCACGCTAATTTTCATAATGCGTTTATTTGTTGTTTTTTAAGGTCCACTCCTGTTCATCACATTTTTCAATCCTTGAATAATCATTTTCAGGTTTCCTCAGAAAGCCAGCAGTCATCTTTGAATTGTAAATCACATATACTGTTACACTGAAAAAATAAAATAAGGTAAAAGTAAATAAGTCATGAATATCTGCTTGCATGTTTTGTGTTTGAGCATTTTCCATTCATAGGGAACTGTTTCCTTGAAAGACGAGTGACCATAACTGACTCCTGCTCTCTCCTCCTCTCTCCTTCCCTACAGCTTCCTTCATCTTTCAATCAGTTGCATCTGAAGGGTTTGGAAAACAGCACATGTAAGTCAATTTGATTTTATTCCTCCCCCTTTTTCCTTTTCTCCCCCTTTTTCCTTTTCTTCTTTCCCTCGTTGCTTCCATTTCCTTCATGGTACTCATTTTCTTCCTTCTCGCTGTTGTTTTTTCCTTCTATCATTCCTTGCTTCCATTTCATTTCTTCCACATTCTATTCTTCCCTCCAATTATTTTTCCCTCCCTCCTTCCTCCCCAACCTCTATTCTTCTTTCTGGCCCTGCCTCCTTCCTTTCATCCTTCCTCCTCCACTGCCATCTTCATTTTGAATTCCCATCTCCCTTTTTTCTTTCCTTCCTTCTCCTCTTCCACTCTTTTTCATTCCTTGCTTCATCCTCTATTTCTATCTCCTTCCTGTTCTTTCTTCCACCCTCTTTGTTCACACCTCCCACTTTTTTTTCCTTGCATCATACTGCTATCCCATAATCCAAAGCTCCACAGAGGGGTCCGGCTCCCTACCCGCTCTACCCACCCTCCTATTGATGCTATCAAGGAGTGTGTGTGTGTGTGTGTGTGTGTGTGTGTGTGTGTGTGTGTGTGTGTGTGTGTGTGTGTGTGTGTGTGTGTGTGTGTGTGTGTGTGTGTGTGTGTGTGTGTGTGTGTGTGTGTGTTTGTGTGTGTGTGTGTGTGCGAGAGAGACACCGCGGGAGTGTGTGACCCAGTGTGTGTGTTTTCATGTCCAAGCATCCAGCAGTGTATATCATTGTTGTTTAGTAAGAGACAATGTCATGACTACTACCCTCTGAGATATGTTGATGTGTGTGTGTGTGTGTGTGTGTGTGTGTTCATTTTAAAGATTTTTCACTCCTATGTTGATTGTTTCATGCTATTTATTTGTCAAAAATATTTTTAATTTTTCAGTCTTTACGTTTGTTGCTTTTATTGTGTGTGTGTGTGTGTGTGTGTGTGTGTCATCCACAGAAGGCTGAGAGTACAGTTTGTGTGTGTGAGATGTGTGGTTCATTGGTTAGTAACAGATATGTAATCTGATTACAGTGTCTGTAATATTGACCTGTGACTAAAACAATCTCAACACAGTGGTTGTATATGCACATCAGTCCGATTACAGTAACAGGAAGCCATTGTATTAACATGAAAGATGAAAGTCATGGAATCTATTTCTTACAGAATGCGTAAAAGGGACTCAATTGAAGCTGAATAAAGTTCAAGTGTGAGTTTCAGTATAGCGTTTAACAAAATCCTCTTTAGGTGCAGAAAACAAGTTGCATCAGGAACACCACACAACAACACAGACACATATCAAATAAGCAAGTCCCTCAGATGTGCAGTACACATCAGATGAGAAAAAAATAACAAAAAAAAAGACAATAAGACGTATATATAAGGATAGTACAGCGAGTAGAGTTGGGTTGATTTGCGGTTTTGTCGGTAAACGAGCTTAACCCTCGTATTATGTTGAAAAAAAATTACATTGATGATGTTACGGGTCAAAATGACCCATACAGTGTAAATACACTCAAAACAAACTTTTTTTCCTCATCACAAACATTTTTTCCCCCAAAACTGTTTTTACCAATTATTTAGTGAAAATATTTCCGGTATACACTTGCATATTCCATGCATAGTAGCTAGATTTGGCATCCTAGGATGCCCATATTTTGATGCCATACTTGGCTTGTTGGGCATGTACTGTCAGAAGGGACAGGGCCCCCTGAATGGAACAAGGTGTTCATCTACAGTGACATGGGGACCAGTATTGTACAAGACAGGTACAATTTTGACCCATTTATCCCCTACATCTCTGATCTCAGCTAGTTTGTCTCTTTCACGTCGACCAGCTCTGGTGTTGTGGAACACCCAAGCTTTCGTATGAATTGACTCCAAAGACATTGTTGTTAGAAATATTGGCCTTCCACTCTCGTCATTCCACAGACTGGCAGTTGCTTCTCCCTTTGACTTGTACACTCCAGCTAATACTATTCAATTTAATTCAATTCAATTTGATTTATAATATCAAATCATAACAAGAGTTATCTCAAGACACTTTACAGATAGAGTAGGTCTAGACCACACTAATAAATTCCAAAACCCCAACAATTACAGTAATTCCCCCAAGAGCAAGCATTAGCAGTGGCTGTTGCGACAGTGGCATGGAAAAACTCCCTTTTAGGAAGAAACCTCGGAAGATCCAGACTCTTGGTAGGCGGTGTCTGACGGGGCCGGTTGCTTATGTGATGAACAGTGGCAAACAATAGTCACATTAGAGATAATGGAACAGTGACTTTGAGGTAGTCATGGAAGTTCATGTCATATAAGGGCACATTGTGTCGTACTGAGTAGTGCAGTCACCAATACCGGATCCTGTGCATATGAACATCACAGCAGGGTGTTGCGGGATGTAACGTGGCGCTGCAGAGCATGGGTGGATGCTGCAGACGCAGCAGGACTAGGATTTCAATGTATGCATGCAAGTCAATCTGATCCAGTGGCTTCCATTTCTCTTGAAATACACACCTCCCCTACAAGTTGGTCATGTCCACTATGATCCTATCTGTTGGTTGGGATATGAAGAGATGAAATGGTGATTGAATATCATCAACTAGTGTGTCAGAAAATCTTGTGGGGCTTGGAGTCATTTTGATGACAGTCAGTCAGTCTGTGTGGTGATGTTGACCATTTTATGTTACCATCTTTAGCTGTCCATGTTGAGGATGATTGCTGCCCATTGTTTTCAGCTAATGTAGAGACTACACCAGACTAGTCCCCTGAATCCTCTTCATTATAGGAAAATTCACAATCCGGATCGTCAATAGCATTGTTCTCGGTCTCTGAAAGATCCTCTGACTCTGAAATCTCTTCCTCTACATCACTATTACCATCACAAATCTGTGCTAAAATTTCTTCAGTTGCAAACCTTTTGGAGCTCATTTTGTAGTGTGCGTGTCAAAGAGATGACATTACAACAGAGAAGAGGACAAGTGCAATAAAGCTCCTCCTCCTTTACACACACATACACACACACACCCCCACACACACACACACACACACACACACACACACACAAACACCTACACCTGGTTCTAAATGGGTGTTCAAAGTCTCCGGGTCAAAATGACCCGCAACATCATCTTTGTATACAAACTCTGAACAGACATTCCACTACACATCAGTGTGTCCAGATTTTATGAACAAGTTCATGACCCTAAATGAGGAAATGTCATACAATTTCATGAAGAAAAAGATAGGTTAACCAGTATTTTGGTCAACATAAAAATGCAAATGGGTCAAATTGACCCTTAACATAATACGAGGGTTAAACAGGTTTGATTTTGTGCTAACCAGCTGAACTGGCATTTGTCATGATTACACATTCTGGCAACGTAAAAAGTAGCCCACATCAGCAACCTGTGCCGAGAGCGCTTGGCACTTTGCCAGGGGGGTCCGTGAAAAGTTTTCAGATTCATCTATCTATAAATTGCAGGAATGTCCGTCTGTCTGTGTGTGTGTGTGTGTGTGTGTGTGTGTGTGTGTGTGTGTGTGTGTGTGGGTGTTAAGCGCATATCTCTCGAACCGTTAGTCTGATGGATTTCAAACTTGACAGGTGTCTTGCTATGGGCAAGAGTAAGTGAAGTGCCAAGTTTGACATTGTTTGGATAAGAAACGCAAAAGATATCGTCGGTAAAAGAAGCACACACAAACGGTCCGGTTCTGCTGGTTGATGAACACAGATATGTGTTGATTAGCTCTCATAATAGGTGGGTAACACATTGCCATGAGTCCATGAGGCTAATGTCTGATTACTTCACATTGTCATTGTGATATTTTGTGATTACATTCTGATTCTGTCAGGTAAATATAGTAGTACAATGTCTTCCTCTGATGTAGAAGTAGCGTACACTGTAAGTCAGTAGTAGGGTATACAGGGGAGTTGATTATGAAGTGGTTTGAGGTCCTTCTGTAAGTAATTTTGGGGTACAATTTGGTTTTGAAGAATTCTACAAGCAGCAATACCACAGGCCAAGCAATCGTCCCGTTCCAAACAGGCACATTTTCAACGGGCACTGTACTAGTTAATACAATTTATCGTGATATAAACATTTGCATTCTCAGAATCTGCAAATATTTTTATTTTTGGGCTGACGGAGACGATCAACACTTTCAAACATCATCCTAATCTCTGGGGCTGTGTCTCAAACCACTCCAGCTCCCAGTCAAGTTACTTGTCTGAGTAAATTATACTTACTAACACAGAGTAGTTTTAACGCAACACACTTTTTAGTCTTACTTGAGTAGATTTTTAGAGAAATCGTATTCACTCCGTTACATTTGGATGCATTCATTGTGCTACTTTTATTTATTTATGAACTCGCCATGCTCACGGGTGTAGCCTGATGAAGAAAGGGCACGATCTGATCTCGCCGTGTTAGTGTTGTTCCTACAACATCATGATTAATATATGATTACATTTGACTTTCGCACGCAGAAAATGGAGTGAAGATAATGACCTCTTCTGAAGAGTCCATCATGTTTTTTTAATCCTCCGTGTCCTCCTTTGCTACTAGCAACTGTGTGGAGAAGGCGGTGCGCAATGAGGATGTGCTGACAGTTTTGTTGTCATTACTTAAAATTCCTCATTGTTGTGACAGAAAATCCACCCTATAGCTTTAACCAACTTCTGGTGATTCTGCTAGTGTTAACTTTAGCTAACATAGCTCCTCTACTAAACAGTTGCAATGACGGCCTTGGAGCAATATTAATCATGATGTTGTAAGAACAATAACACAGCAATATCAGATTGTGCTGAAGAGAGACACAAAAGCAGAGAAGAAGTTATGCACACAAAAACAATGATTTCATGTAGACATGACTAAGGCTTCAACCACAGATTGTCTTCCTCAGGTCAAAGTTAGGGGTGCGATGGACAACAGATGAGAAAAGCATATTTTATTTGTGTATTTAACTCTTAGCTTTAGCGGCAAACTGTTGTACATCCCGCTGTTGGAATCCTCTAAAGTGAAATATAGTCACACTTTACACCATTTACCGTCAGCATTTCAAGCATGTTTAATCCAGCTACTAGCTAACTGTAACGCTAGGCTAATATCAACGTTAACCTGCTGCCAAGTGTAACGTTAACTAGCTTGACATGCAGCGATGCTTCTGTTGCCTCCAATGTCCGTTTCAGAGCATACCTGTACCGGTCGTTTAGGGAGTTTGATGCTGCGTGCCAGACAAAATTTTTAGCCCGTAAGTTATGAATTCAAGTCAAGACTCACAACTTGGTAGCGTTCCAGGCAAAGTCACGACAAAGCTTTCTAGCTAGTGTTAGCTAGCGGCTACCTAACGTTGACGTTAGCTTGCGCTAGCTGATACTAGCGATTTCTAGTAGTCGACATATTTTGGGCTTCATTTAATAAACATAACCTGTAGTAGTACACAATCGTATGTGTTTTGTTTTGATTACAATGTGCGCAATTACTTTACGTTGCCTATTTATGTCTATTTCTATTTCTCACCATTAATCACCGGCGTCTGGACAGCATCAACAGGGGTCGCCATTGTTGTTTATGTGTGTGTGATGTCAAAAACTGTAACTGGGAGTACAACCATCTGCTACCAGTTCACGGGTAGTAAGTTACGGGTTTGACTGCCGTTCCGGGGCACTTTCACTGAAACGCAGCATAACATGCGCCGTTCACGTGAACAGAAAATGTTGTTGTCTGTATCTTTTCATGGCAACCCTCCATAGAGATTTATCAGCCTACTTTAAGTAACAGCGACAGTAAAAAGATATTTCACACTATTATTAGGGTTAAATTGATCCACGATTAACATGAATTCCGAACCGTGAGTGTTGATGTATGGTCCGCTACACCGCTAGTCAAAGTGATGAAGGGAACGCAGCTGTAAGCATCACAGCATTATCTCCTCATTAGTCTAAATGAGTCTGATATTAAATCTGATATTAGACATCTACCATTTTAATTCTGAAACACTGAGTGGTTTATTTCTTGACTTACTCACAACTCAAGTAATTGTAGTAAATGCAGTAATTTATGAAGTAAATACTTTAGTATTCTAACTAAAGTAGTTATTTTGAGAACTACTTTTACTTCTACTTGCGTACCTGTTTTTGCAAAGTAACAGTACTTTTACTCAGAGGTGGAAAGTAACTAATTACAGTTACTCATGTTACTGTAATTGAGTAGTTTTTGTGTGTACTTTTACCTTTTAAAGAGGTTTTTTAAAATCTGTAATTTTACTTTTACTTGAGTATATTTTGTTTGAAGTGTTGTACATAGCTACATTATAAATCACATCTGTTACGGAGTAAAAAAAAAATCTTTTGGCAGTTTAGTTTTTTGTCGCTCTTTTGATTTTTTTGGCTTTATGCCCTTATCAAATTACAAAAGACTGTGATTTACTTAAATAAATATAATAAGTATAAAAAAGATATTAAAGTATAAATATAAAAAAGTATATTTCCGCCAGCTGTTAAAAAGTAACTAAGTAACTTTTACTCTAAGTACATTTTAAATGAGCTCCTTTTACTTGAGTAGATTTTTCTACCTCAAATTTTACTTGTACTTAAAGGTAGAGTGAGGGGAAGCAGCATGTGAATGTGCCGGCCAGCCAGTAGTTATCTGTCCATGAATGTGGGGCAGGAGCTTCTGAAGGGGGGTGTTGTATTTGTTTGGCAGTTGAGTTCAAATATTAAAGGTGCAGTAGGTAAGACTTATGAAACTAACTTTCAGTCATATCAGGGCCAGGGGGGGTGTCTAACTGCGTGTCAATCACTGCTCTGGAACACGGATCCGACCCCCTTGTAACCCAGGTCCAACGCAGAGTCTAACAGTGCTGACCACTGAGCCATTGGGAACAAAAACTTCAATTCAGTTGTTGTTGTTGTTGTTGTTGTTTATGCCTCTGGTCCTACTTTTTTATCCAACCCATGGGTGCCCACTAAACATAACACTATTGTTGGATTATTCTACAAAATGTAGAAATTGTCAAGGGTGTGAGTGTGCGTGTGTGTGTGTGTGTGTGTGTGTGTGTGTAAGGAACAGTGGGAGATCCATATGGGTGGGGGGGAAGCAGTGTGTGTGTGTGTGTGTGTGTTCCAGTCACCCCAGGGTGAGGGGATTAAGTGTGAGCCAATGCAGTAAAGGTTAGCGCTTGGTCTCTCACTGAGGCCTCTATCACACACACAAATCTCTGAAAAGACAGAGAGAGAGAGAGAGAGAGAGAGAGAGAGAGAGAGAGACAGACAGAGAGAGAGATGACATTATTATGGGCCTACAGCTCTGCTACCCGAGGGATGAGTTTTCACAAAGCTCATCAATTCGCCAAGGAAAACTGATCAAAATCTCCCCAACAAATCCTCAAGACACAAAGTAATTGAACTAAACTGCAGAAAAAATATTTTAGGGACATTTTCCTCAACATGAGCCAGGCGTTGGATTTGAACTTTTTTTTTTATTTTTTCATTTTATTCATGGAGTACGTTTTGGGGTTTTTGTTTCGTTTCGAGGTTGAAAATGGCAGACATTTTAGGATATTTTTGTACCTCTGCTGAGATCTTACAAAATGGCGGATCGGAGGATTGCAACACAATGAACCACCAAGGAGGTATGAGCGAGAGAGAGAGAGAGACAGAGAGAGAGAGAGAGAGAGAGAGAGTGTGTGTGTGTGTGTGTGTTTGTGTGTGTGTGTGTGTGTGTGTGTCAGATAATAATCTGAGCGGGGTTGGAAACTGTGCAGCGGCTGGCTGCGGCATTTTGAGAATAATGAACGTAACATCAGTCATTTAAATTAGAAATGTTATGAATAGTTGTCAGACTGAGGCCTTGTTCCTTGTCCCCATACTTTTATTTAATTTATATTTATTTTTTGATGTGCTGTGCAATTCTTTTCGTATTGTCAAATCACTGCCGACTCCCTTTTAGATATTAATACTGGTCTAAGCTCTTACAGTTGAGCTCTATAACCGCTGTTCTGTTCTTCTGACCTCAAGTGCCATTTATGTCTTTAAGTGCTTCAACACACTTTCATTAAGAGAGAAATCATACACCAAGCAGGCCTTCAGATGTGTGGTTTATGTTTTCTCAATCTCAATCTCTTCCCACGCTTTCTTTGTGTATTATTTTGTATCCTTCTAATTTTATGTGTAGTGTTCTCGCGTCTTATTTTTAAATAGAGACAGATTCATCACGTCACTATTTCATAATGCTGTGATGTATTGGATGACTGTAACCCTCCCTATCTGTGTCTTCAAGCTTTGACTTGCTACAGCATAGGAATTACAATATACAAGCACAATATAGGCATGGTTTCCATTTTTCTGGCAGGTTGGTCACTACTCTGGAGAGTTATGATACTATCGCATTAGAGCAGAGATCTTCAACCGAGTGGTCCAGGTCACTTAGGGGGTCCTCAGAGTTACTGCTGTTTAACTATTTCAACAATAAAAAATGGTCTGAAAATATACATAAACATAAGGCCAACATATTAATAGCAATAATTAAAGTAGCCATCCACAGATACAGTTAAGGTTAAGGATTCATGCTATATGTATGTTCACCATCAAAACATGATGTATATATATATATATATATATATATATATATATATATATATATATATATATATATATATATATATATATATATATATATATATATATATAAATATGTCAATTATTATTATTTTAATAGTTTTGTATTGTATTCACCATAAAAAGGTATGTGTTATTGTAGGTCCAGTTTAATATGCAAGTCAATTTTATACAATATATATACTGGGGGGTCCCTGCTCGTCTCTTTTTCAGCTAAGGGCTCCTTGGCCTAAAAGTCGTTGAAGACCCCTGCATTAGAGCACTGGCATACCTATTTCTTTAGTCCGCGCTACACTGTTGTGGGGGCTGTGTCTCAGGTGGTAGACTGATCGTTTAACAATCAGAAAGTTGGCGGTTCGATCCCTGGCCCTGCAGTCCCATGTTGAAGTGTCCTTGGGCAAGAAACTGAACCCTGAATTGCTCCCGATGCTGAACCATCGGATTGTAAATGTGTTTAAATGTTCATCTGATGAGCAGGTGGCACAGTGTACGGCAGCCTCGGCCACAGTGTATGAATGTGTGTGAATGGTAAATGGTTCCTGTACTATATAAAAGCGCTTTGAGTAGTCGTTAAGACTAGAAAGGCGCTATATGAATAAATACAGACCATTTACATTACTGTTGGAACAAACTGTAAAACCTACTTGACCGACCCAAACACGCAGACATGAGCAGCTGAATGTATAAAATGTAAACTTTCACCGGCTCTCTTGCAAATTCTGGCAACATTTTTACCGTGCTTGTGTTCCTGTTTTTGATCAATATGTTTGGTCGAGAACTAGCTCTCATGTGACCCTCAGGGGCTTCACTCGTTGGAATTTGGAACACACATTTAAGGATTGAAAGATGAAACATTTCGTATCACACAAAACCCAGTCTGACATTCAGAGAATTTAATTTGTCAATGTTTAAA
Source organism: Perca schrenkii (assembly GCA_025617405.1). Lineage (NCBI taxonomy): Eukaryota > Metazoa > Chordata > Actinopteri > Perciformes > Percidae > Perca > Perca schrenkii. The sequence goes on from CM046788.1 coordinate 2,869,745, forward strand.
ATTGACTTGTGAGAAAAAAACCTTGGTAAGAATTCCTCCAGAAATCTTGAGTTATAGGCAACAAGTGACTCTATCTCGCGCGTCTGGTTAGCTTACCTGGTAGCGCGCGTGCCCATAGGTAGAGGTTCACTCCTCGACACAGCGGCCGCAGGTTTGACTCCGGCCTGCGGCTCTTTGCTGCATGTCATTCCCCCTCTCTCTCCCCTTTCATGTCTTCTGCTGTCCTATGAAAAAAATAAAATAAATAAAAGCCAAAAATGCCCAAAACATAATCGGAAAAAACAAAGAAAACAAGTGACTTGATCTTGAATTTGACCTGCTAGCGCACATTTAATACATGGACCAGCATCGCTCGCTGATATACAGCAGTGTGTGTGCTATTTATAAGCTTGAAACAAGGTTTCATCTGTGTTTAGCAGGTCACTTGGAGCCTTTTGTTTGACTTAAGCTATAGAAAGCTGTTATTTACTCAATGTAAGTCCAGGTTTTCTTTCATTCAATCAGGAGAGACTTCTTTGCAATTATGAACATATTTATTGTACATACAACATGTAAATGTACGAGTCTCTGGAGATTGGACTCCATCGAACCCAAATATCCTAAAGGGTTTAAGGAACCCAAACAAATCCCCTGATGGAGTCCAGACACTGGTGGTGGAGAATAAATAGAGGGACCATCAACAGCCAAGCCTAGATGCAACCCAGGTCCGAGGGCGTGACCACCGGTGGCAGAAGGGGAGGAGGCGGGACGCACTCTATTTCCTGAAACAACAACTGCCAACCGTGGAAGAGAGAGCAGATTTAAAGCAGGGTATCAAGCTGTGATAGGCTCGTCGACAAATGGTCGACCCTGATTGGTTTAACTAACAACAACAACACAGCTCTTCTGATTACTACTGAAAAGTGACGTACCGTGAAACAGCTGATCATTATGAGTGATGAAAAGGTATATGAAGTCTTCCTTTAAGAATTTACGCTGAGCTTCATTTGTCTAAACGCCTCACTGACACAGCATTTAACCAGTCACTAGATTCTGCAAGTCTCCCTGGGAAGTCGCTCACAGTGGGTCAGCAGCTCCAGACGGCAGGGTGAAACGGGTTACACTGCACATTTGACAGACAGGTGATGGAAATCCTCCATCACACCACACGAATGATTCCTCTGCTCAGACATAGTGACTAGCTGTGGTCAGGAAGGGCCTCCATCCCATCAGAGGTGGCGCGCAGGGAGCGGATCAGGGTGACCCACATATCAGTCTGGCAGACACCTGATATCTCCATATTTCGTCATTTTAATTTTTTCTCATAAATCAATTCTATGTGGGTGCCCGGGCAGCACAGTTGGTAGGGCGTGCACCCACATGTCCCCCTCTCTCTCCCCTTTCATATTTAAACTGTCCTAGCGATTAAAGGCGAAAATGCCCAAAAAGGTGGCGGCCTCTAGCTCACCCAGCAAGAGCGTGCGCCCCATATACTGTAGGCTGAGTCCTTTGCAGCTGCCAGGGTTATAATCCGAGCTGCGGCCCTTTGCCACGTGTCATCCCCCATCTCTCTCCCTCCTTTCCTGTCTATGCACTGTCAAATAAAGGGAAAAGCCCAAAAAATTATCTTAAAAATCAATTCTATTGGTCAACCTTTACTTCTGTCCATCTGTGGGTTTTACAAATATTCAAACGATGAAGAGGCAACTTCGTCTGACTCCTTAGGATTCTCAAAAGTCTGTCTCGGTAGAACCCACCGACATTTTTGATAAAAAGCTGCAAAGTTAAGCCCCAAAAAAATCCTGTTCATAAATGGCTTGGTTATCGCAGGGTTAAATGATCTAAATGTGATCCCCTCATAACTTCAACTGTGATGTTTATTTATTCATTTATGTTTTCAAAATTCACAATGTACTAGTGCAGTGTCCGTTAAAAAAAAACGTGCTTGTTGGGAACAGGCCGATAGCTTGGCCTGTGGTTTTACTGCTAGCAGCTTTCTGGAGAACCGCTGATCCAAACAACTTTCACACCGCGCTCCCTTGGCTACGGAGTAGTCTATAGATCGACAACGTTTCATTTCTGGGATTGGTCCGATTGGTTGGTTCGTCACCTTCCTCTTTCTTTGTGTTGGCGTTCTAAACTCCGGTGGAATAATGAGGACTATGTTTAACTGCTCCTCAGATCTCCGCAGGGTAAATCCAGACAGCTAGCTAGACTATCTGTCCAATCGGAGTTTTCTCTTGCATGACTAAAACAACTTTTGTAGACGGTTTGTAAACAGGTTCCTTCCCGAGATTATTTAGCAGAGGCACCGTTGCTCCGTCCGGCCCAAGACGATTATGATTGGTTTAAAGAGATGCCAATAAACCAGAGCTCGTTTTTCTCCCATCCTGGAATGCTGTATGGACTAGCCAGACCTTCCTCCGCAGTGTGAATAGGAGGCATATTGTAAAGCGCTTTGTAAGGTAGAAATGTAAGTGTAATTGCAGTGCATTTATCCTTTTTTTATTTATTTAAAAACTAATGTTTTCCAATAGTTTGCTGAATAGTTTGCTTATTCCAGGCCAGCTCTCTACAGTATTTAGAGCAAATATAAAGTGTCTGTGATTTATGTGCAAGTAGTACATGTTTAAACACCACTGAAGCACTGGTGGTTTAGTTGTTACAAATGCATGCTGTGCAGCAAAACACTGTTCCAACCCACTGAACTTTATTTGAAATTGAGATCCCACATTTTCAAAAGATATCAAACCATGTTCGTCAATTTTGGGGCGATGTCATCCAGAATATTTCAATTTGATGGAATAGCACAGCCATGTCAAATCTTGGCTTTTAGAGTATTTCATTCAGTAAAAACATCATTTAGCGTCAATGAAGAGTCAGACAAGGCAGATACACAACGCTGTCAAACAATGGAATAATACAATTTGTCCATATATAACTGGCTTGCATTTGGCTCTGGAGAAACATCAGTAGTTAAACTTGAGACTTGGAGGATGGACTTAAAAGAGGACATTTCAGAAAATGATTGGAAAAAAAACTTCTCGATTGGATAAAAAACAGCAAACTCTAATTAAAAGCTACTCCAATATAATTGGCTAATGCAGACATACACAACTCCTGTTAAATAGAATAAATACAACAGTGATATACCGGACCTTTGTTTGAATGCAATGAGGGTAAAGGAACACGTATGCACTGTGTCTGGGAGTGTGACAAAATGAAAACCTTCTGGGGGGGGTGATCAATAAAACTATGTTCATCTGGTATGTGAACATTCCACCTGACCCTAAAATGATTATGCTGCACCTGTATCCAACAAATTTCAATTCTAAACCCCAAGAATATAGAGTTATTGATTTTGCTATACTACAGGCAAAAAGGACTGTAGCTCTCATCTGGAAGACAATGGAGGCACCTACAATTGGTGGTTGGATCAAGAATATGGCGCAATGTATGTCCATGGAGAGAATGATCAAATATTGGGAGGCAAATTGGGGGTGTATGAGAAAATATGCAGTCCATTTGACCAGTTTCTAAAAGAAGAAGACATAGGGGGAGCTGCTACTGTGATACTGTGATATAATCTGCTTTTTAGTTTTTTTTATTGTTGTAATACGGCAGAGATTTAGAGAGACATTTTTTTTTCGGTTAACAACATTGTTAAAAAAAAGATAGATTTGTCCAACGTCAAAGCTACCTAAGGGGAAATAAAAGGGAAAAGTGGATGTTGAGGGGTTAAATACAGTATATATACAGTATATAAAAGTGGATTTTGAGGGGTTAAATACAGTATGTATAGATATATATTGTATGTAAAAAAGCCTCATCAACACGCTTTACATGTTCAGAAGGGATGCTTTCAATAACTTGAATATATATATATATATATATATATCCCGTTCCAACCAACAACAAAATGTCTCTCTCAACCTCTGCCATATTACAACAATCAAAAAACATACTGTATACTATATAAATATACAGTATATTGTTGACGTTATTGAAAGCATCCCTTATGAGCATGTAAAGCGTGTTGATTAGGCTTTTTTGCGTGTTACATGTATGCGTTGTGCTTCATGACCAAAGCCAGGTGTTCCTGTATGAGAGGATTGTATGCTATGTTAATCATTCATTCTCGGTCGCTATGACTACATGATGCTATTAACACTTCTCATACGTGAGTGTCCACCTGCCCATGTATCCTTGACCACTGGGTAAGTGAGCCAGCGGGGGGGAGGGTCTCAAAGCCGAAAGGCCACTTGGCTTCACGGATTCAATTCCCTCTTCATTAGCAGTCACATTACTTTAGATTAGCAGAAAGTGGACATTTACAGGCAACGCTGACGCCTGTAATTAAAATTAATTTAAAAAAGAAAGCCACAAAGAGAAGTAATTACTCCAAGTGTTAAAGGTTTTTCTCCCCGGCAACTTCTCTTATTGTTTCATTGCTCCGTTCTCACTGAAGGAAATAAAAATCCAAAAGAGAGAGTGGACTTAAGTGGGGAGAGAAATTAAGCGCTAGCGGTCGCTCATTAATGACTTCACCTGATTATTGGGAAAGGGAAGTCGCCAGTAAAGGTTGAGTAGTTTACAATGACATTTTTTAATTAGGGTGGATTTGCTCTGATTCTTAAAACGCTTATCTCAACCTATGTGACTTGCCAGGCTCCCTCCGCTGGCTGAAAAGTCTTCTGTGACAAACAAGGAGGTGGATAATTGTTACAATTGTTACAATAATGGTTACTGGAAAACAGATTTTCTTAGAATTTGTCAAAATGGTATCTAGGTTTGGTACAGTGTCTCGGATGCAGGCCTGGGCGATATGGCCAAAATCATCTCTCCCGATAAAAGTAATTTTATATCTCGAAAACAATAAATATCACAATATAGCACACTCTCTGGTAATTCAGTAAATAAATAGTCCAAATGAAATACCCAAATGGTAAAGCTTTTCTGTATACTCCTGTGTAAATGAAATACTTGACAAATAAATAGTACTGAGTATTTTCTCATTTTATTAATCCTTTGGTTGTCTTCAGGTTAAATTTGACCCATTTTCAAAGTTTTTTTATATCAGAAATATGAGTTTCTTTTAGCTAAATTGCCCAACATTAACACGGATGCATGGATGTTCTTCGCAGGTAAAATTAACGATTACTTTCATAGAATTTTGGGTGTTTTATTCAATTTTATAGCATTTGAATTATTTTTTAAAATGCTTTTAAAACAGCATCCTGGCTAAACTTTGACATACCAGTCTGTGATTATCCACTCAACATCCTCTCATCGTAACTAGTAGACAAACTAATTCATAATTTCTGCTTTTTTTAATTTAAAACAGCATCAAAGCAGCATTATTAAGAAGCATTATTACCTTGGAGAACGTTGGCACCAAGATCCTGGTTGCAGCTGTCACCGTGGTCCTGCTGCACTCCCTGCTAAGCTCTGCAGTGCCCTGCAATATCATTCTGCGTCCTGCTGAACCCTGCTGCTTCCTGCTACGTCCATCCATGCTTTGCTGGGCCACGCTACATCCTGTAACGCCCTGCAGCGCTGCACAAAGTCACTATTCCATTATCTTTAAAGTGACTATTATCGCCACTGTTCATCATACCCCCAACCGGCACCGTCAGACACCACCTACCAAGAGCCTGGGTCTGTCCCAGGTTTCTTTCTAATAGGGAGTTTTTCCTCGCCACTGTCGCACTGCTTGCTCTTGGGGAATTATTAGAATTGTTGGGGCTTTGTAAATTATAGAATGTGGTCTAGACCTACTCTATCTGTAAAGTGTCTCGAGATAACTCTTGTTATGATTTGATACTATAAATAAAATTGAAATTGAATTGAAATTGAAAATCAAAGGCGGGCAACTGGGTAGATTGGGGTCAGCCCTATGTTCCCACAGCCCAATGGTCCCAGAGCCCTATGTTCCCACAGCCCAATGGTCCCAGAGCCCTATGTTCCCACAGCCCAATGGTCCCAGAGCCCTATGTTACCACAGCCCTATGTTCCTACAGCCCTATGTTCCCACAGCCCAATGGTCCCAGAGCCCTATGTTACCACAGCCCTATGTTCCTACAGCCCTATGTTCCCACAGCCCTATGTTACCACAGCCCAATGGTCCCAGAGCCCTATGTTACCACAGCCCTATGTTCCTACAGCCCTATGTTCCCACAGCCCTATGTTCCCACAGCCCAATGGTCCCACAGCCCTATGTTACCACAGCCCTATGTTACCACAGCCCAATGGTCCCAGAGCCCTATGTTACCACAGCCCTATGTTCCTACAGCCCTATGTTCCCACAGCCCTATGTTCCCACAGCCCAATGGTCCCACAGCCCTATGTTACCACAGCCCTATGTTACCACAGCCCAATGGTCCCAGAGCCCTATGTTACCACAGCCCTATGTTCCCACAGCCCTATGTTCCCACAGCCCAATGGTCCCACAGCCCTATGTTACCACAGCCCTATGTTCCCACAGCCCAATGGTCCCACAGCTCAATGTTACCACATTTCTAAGATTTTTCTTAAAATTAGGCCCTATGTTCCCACATTTCTAGGACATTTTCAACATTAGGTCTTGTGTTCCTACTTTTCCCTTCAATGTAAGCCCTATCCTACCACATTATGTCAGACTCAGTGGGGAGTGAAACCGAAGCAGAGGGACGGACACAGAGCTGGAGCCAGGCCAAAATAGCACACTTTTTAATTCATTAACTTCATCTGTTATCAGGTAAATAAAACGCTGATACAGATAGCCAGGAGCCACATGCTGTCCATCCCCACACACTCAGCTGCTGTGATTCTTTAGCCCACTCAAAGCTCCACTCTTTTGGGCGGACTTTGCCTTTAAATAGTGGCACCCCAACAGAAAAAAAATCCGACCCGATAAAAATCTGTTTAGCGTCAGTGCTTTTAAAGACAAGCCACTCAACTATCACTGTGTGCCACATCTTAACCCCCCCCCCCCCCCCCCAAACAAAAGTCCCTGCTCTCTGTGAGGTGTAAGTGCCACAATATACACTCTCTGCACCGTTTCTGTGGGTGAGTGTGTCTGTGAGTGTGTGTAAGATGACACAAAAGCCTTGTCAAAACACACACACACACACACACCCACACACACACACACACACACACACACACACACACACACACACAGCTACTGACTACGCTGTCTGCTCTGTGTAGATAAGCATTGGAGTTGTGTAGTCGGTGAAGTACACCTGCAACCAGAAAGAGAGCGAGAGAGATTGATACATACATATTATATATATATATATATATTTACCCGGAGAGAAGAAAGAGAGGGACGAGTGAGTGTGTGTGTGTGTGTGTGTGTGTGGGTTGGGGGGGGCATAAGAAAGAGGGAAGGATGCTTATGATGTTATCTCTAAGTGAATATTTACTTCTCAGTGTGTAATACTCGCCCGCTGCTTCTCAGTGTGACAGCGCGCACAACCCACACGCACACGCACACACACACACACACACACACACACACACACACACACACACACACACACACACACACACACACACCGCTCGCTTACTGCCAGGAGCCACTCACTTCTGTGTATTAACAGTTGATTTTCAGTTGATTTCACAACCTTGTTTTATTAATCAAAGGCATATTTGATCATGGTGGAAGTCCTAAGCTAATGTACAGGCCTGATGTGGTGTGAAAACATTAGTAAAAGATTAGTGTTTCATCAGGGAAGTGATCAAACATGGAGCCGCGTCTTTGTAGATGAAGCAGGTGGAGCTACAGGTAGAAATCTGCTTTTGGCAGGAGCAGTTTAAGCAGTGATCACTATTTCACATTAAGGGAGGTACCTGAACAAAGAGACTGCTGCCACCCCCATATATCTGCCTTCAAAGAAAACATCTGATTCGCTTCCTGGAGATTACCTTCATGTCGAGCTGACATTCGCTGGCCAGTTGCATCAAATCTTTTCTACTAGAGTAATCTAAGATTTCCTCAAAAATGGGGTTAAACAAATTGAAAGGATAAAAAAAAAAAAAAGTATTTTTTAAATGAATAAGGTGTTATTTTAAGTGTGGTTCTGGCCTCAATCTTTTTCTTACTGCCATGCAAAGACCCAAACCTACAGTGAATGTATCCACTAACAAGTGCAGCTCATTGACTGCTGCTGTATAAGAGCGGGAAGATCTGCATAGAGAGGAGGTCGGGGCAGACTGATCTCATGAAATGGCGTATGTATGACACGCCAATTCGTATGCCATTATTGGCGTGTTATCAAGACGCATACTCGTTTATCAACGCCGTTTGACGTAGCTACTGTCCATTCAAACTGCAGACTCTAGCTACTGTACATTAACCTGATATCTTCACTTGATATTGTCCACTCACACTACATCTCTGCATCACTTTCTCTCTCTGTCTTCAGCATCGTCCAGAAAGACCTCAAACTGTCCCACCGACATGGTAGATGCTGGCGCAAATATTCAAACCTTTTATCAAACAACTGTTGCAAATTTGCATCGCTGCCGTTATGAATTTGATGTGAAATATTAGCAGGGAATTATTTTGCATTTTGGTTTCGTTCGTTCATCACCCCCCCATTTGTAAAGGCCTTTAAACTGTAAGAGAGACATGTTGGTTTAATCGTTTTATTCATTTTCACTAAAGCAGTCGGAATACATCTACCCTCATCACTTCTACATTCATTACATCATCAGTGCTTCGAGTATCTTTCCTGCCAGTTATCGTCGAAGCAGGGCCCTGTTCCCATAAAGCATCTTTAAGCAAGAATGACTGTAAAGCCCATCTTACACATCTTCTTACATCTGCTTTGGAAAAGCATCTTAACGACAAATGATCACAGATTATCAGGTTTTTTCTCGCTCGCTCGCATAGAACATTTTAAGATTTTTCAACATGTCTGATGAACTAACAGGAGCACATTTCACATATCAGTGGGCAGCAGAACAGCTGGGAAAACAACATATAAGCTGAATATTATCACCTAATAAAGTTGTTACTGCTAAAACTAACAATTGCCTACTGGCAGCAACAGACAAACATTACCATTCATTTTAGCCTGTTTGTGTCCAGCTGATGAATCAAAGTGCAGTATTTACTCTTTTTCGGCTCTGTTTTGGACTCCAGGGCTAAAATATCTGTCTATGTAGATCCACTGTGTTCACCAGCTAGTGCCTAACTTGGTCTGTGTGACGTTTGGTATTGGGCAGGTAGTGTACACCAGACTTTTGCTGAAAACATCAGCTGAGGCTAGAAGCTGGAGATGCGATCCAGAAAAGCTAAACTGCTCCGTAGAGCCGAAGGGAAGTGAAGGCTTCCATATATATCCAATTTCCATTACTTCTTTTACTGATTTAGCTCTAGTTAGGGGTGCAACCGATCACAAAACTCTCGCTCCGGATCAGATCACGGTTTTGAGTCAAGGATTGGATACATTTCGGATCGGCACAAAAAAGGGTGGAATTTAAATGATGTAGTAAAATGGTATCACAATAACTTTTAACAATAATAACTTCTTTCACCAGTAAATTGCTGTTAAGTGACAAAAACAGATGAGAAAAGGGTATTTTACAAACTTTAAATGCACGATGAGGTTTACCAGTTTCAAGTAAACGCACCATTTAGTCCCTTCTGTGTTGTTTTTCCGACAAGCAGTAATCATAATGACAGTTAGTGTCTTTTAGCTCATAGCTTTAGCTGCAGACGTCCCGGTGTTGGAACCCTTTCCGGTGAAATACAGTCACACTTTACACCATTTAGCCGTTTCTTATTGAATTGATTATAAACACCTTATTGATCAAAAATATTCTACAGTAGATGTCTTCTTTTCACCTAATATTTGGTATCATATAAAATGTAATAAGTTCAAATTGATAAACAACAGTAGGCTGCCAGTCATGATTTACTCAAAGTGACACTAAGCATTTAAAATACTTTTATAGTGTAATTTGTTTCTATGATGTTGCCTTCAGGCACCAAATTGCACCTAAATAAACACTGTTGGCCTCTAAGATTGATTACTTTTAGAGCTTTTTCGGCCTTTATTTTTGACAGGAGAGCTGAAGGGGGAGAGAGAGAGGGGGGAATAACACGCAGCAAAGGGCCACAGGTCAGAGTCAAACCGGGGCCCGGAGCTATCCGGGCACCCTCTAAGATTGATTATTATTGACAAATGTGACACAAGTCAATTTGAGAATGATGGGTTATCAAGAAACTAATCAGGACAGCCGTGAACAGTTGGTTTGAAATACTTTAACTTGGTTATAAATATCACTGGGGAAAAAAACGAAATTACTGATGTTTACCAAGTCAATCTTTTCTTTTCCATTTTAAGTTAAGTTCTGTTTCTGAAGGTCAGAAAGAAAACAACTTCTGTTGTTGGTATGATATTGATTTAGTTGGAAAGCTGCACATACAACTCTAATAATGTTTCAAACAAAGACAAGAATTTCCAATTTTTGTTTCCTCTCTTAAAGCAAAAAAAACTGTTACAAACACACATCATGTGTACATTCTTCTTAGATTGGACCAATTTAAAAAATAACAGTTCAATTTTGTAAATTCTTACATTCTTTGAATGCGTTCATGCTACCAGAAATTGTTTGAATGATAAATGACGCCACAAGAGTAAAAGTGTACAGATGTTTGGATGGCAGATAGTGTCTGCCGGTTTTCTTCAGATATTACTTAAGAATGCTTTGTCTCTGCTGGCGGGAATATCTGACGACATTCATATAGGTCAGATGTGGAGAAAGAAGAGTTGGAAGGCATATCTTGAGAGAAACGTCATAAGATGAAGACAGAATTACACCTGACAGTTGTGGAAGTCAGCTTTAATATTCTTGCGCTTGCAGCTTTTTGAAAGCTGTTGGATAAATCAAAGTTTGGTGATTTTTGCAGTCTTCCAGTGACAGCACACATTCTCGAGGTGGGGAAATCACAGACTGCTCACCACTGGTATATTGATTATATATTTCAGCAAAATTGGCCTGAGATATGTGCTCCACAAGAGAACTTTGGTGGTAGCAAATACCTTTTCAACTATACGAGGAGAATGACTTCCTTCATGATTTGATGATGATTTGAATCCTTTGATTTGAAAAGAGAGAATGTAGTGGCGGTCGCTGTGTGCAACGTATTCTCATCAACAACACATTCTCACTTAGCCTGGCTCCGCCCTCCTACGTACTTCCGCTCAATTTTCATTTTCCTTCAGTACTCCGTCTGGGTTTGCGGTATATTCTTGGATTTTCTCCGACCAAATATGTGGCGGTCCAATCAGCGAACAGAGGGAGTGGCTAAGAACGATGACGTTGAGGTTCCGTTCGGAGTTCCGTAATGGCGGCAGAGAAAGATGCGAGCGAAGCCATTCGGTCCGTTGTGGCAACGCTGCTGAATATCCAGAAGTTAAAGCCCGAGCAAGAACAATCTTTGCTGAGTTGTGTTGGTGGCCATGATGTCATGGCCCTCCTCCCCACGGGGTTCGGGAAAAGTTTGATTTTCCAGCTCGCTCCGTTAGTGGTGAAGGATTTGGCTAAGGCTAACGCTAACGGTGTTAAACCGACGTCACGACCAAACATTAGCGATTGGTTATGGCAGATCCAGAGTGGCTCTGGGCAGATCCAGTAGTTTTTAAATTCAACAGAGTACCCGCCTTCAAGGAAGTTAACACTTGTCAATGGAGAGTGGCCAGTCTGGTAGGACCAGGCTAGTGTACCAGAGTCTGGTAGGACCAGGCTAGTGTACCAGAGTCTGGTAGGACCAGGCTAGTGTACCAGAGTCTGGTAGGACCAGGCTAGTGTACCAGAGCTGGTAGGACCAGGCTAGTGTACCAGAGCTGGTAGGACCAGGCTAATTCTAACTCCCATCACATCAAAAAGTGACGTTTGGTAAGGTGCCTTTAGCGTTTGTTATTGACGCAAAAAGTCTCCTTTTCTAACAGGTTATCTAATCAACCAAGATTAAAATGTGTTGCACCAGAGTGAGCTTCCCATCATTCTAGACAGTGTAACACAAGCAGTCATCACCATTACTCCCACCATCACCATCAGCCTATGTGTCAGGTGATACAGTAATGTGTGGCTGCACTGTTTGAGGAAAATTCTTTCTCAAGGTCTGCCGTGTTAAAACATGAGGAAGAGGGAAAGTGCTGACACATCAGAGTGAAGCACCGGGAACAGGCCAACCATAATGCAAGCCGTTGGCTTTTTGTTTACAGATGTTTTGATTAAAATTCATGAAACAATAAGAAAGGCTTTGAACGGCGCCAGCAGCAAAGCCCAGTCTCCCACAACTCCAATATCCTAAGCTCCACCAAAGACAATAGACCCAATTCTAAATGCATTTCATGATGTTTTTGTGTCTTGATTCTTGTGTGTGTGTGTGTGTGTGTGTGTGTGTGTGTGTGTGTGTGTGTGTTTGTAAGATAGAAAACGAGAGCGTGAGTGTCTACATCATGCAATATGCTCTAAGTAGAAATGAATCATACCTCTTTTGTAAGCACTGCACACAGTGTACACACTGGTTTACAGAGCTAAACAGTTATAGCTTTCCATCCTCACATCACACTCAGTGAAAAGTTTTCATTTACGGACGGTTAACCATGTACTGTGGAAAGGATCTTCAGCTTTATAAAAGACCGGGATATTTTCTATTCATATTTATGACACACTCGTTGCCTGGTGATTAAATCTGATCTGTGGGTGTGTTTGATGTGTGTCTAAAGACAAGAGTATATAGAGGAACTGGACTAAAATAGCCCTTTATTGTAATAGCACAGTGTTCAGTGGAGAACCAGGTAATCTTACATTTAATAAAAAAGCTTATTAATGTATCCAAAGTAGTTATAAAATAAAAATAAACGTCTTTAATATTTCTAAACCCAGGGTGCGATTTCCTGTTCTACATATCCCTGCCTCTGCTGATTTATTTGTGTCCCCGGTGGGGACAAAATGTGTCCCCCCTCAAAGTGATCAATACTACTTCACTAATAAACTAAGTAAAGAACTGTAACGTAAACAGTCTATTGTGCCATAGAACGATAAAATCCAAGCAGTGGTTGCTGGTTGTGTTTAGCCGCTACAGAGCTCCGGGACGCCAGCTACCAGCAGCAGTTGTTTAGCCAGATGACACTCCTTTCAGGGGCCATGGTAGTGGAGTTTAGCCAGAAAAAGTGAGAGTCATGCGATGACAATGACAGTTAAGTTTAGGCACCAAAACGACTCGAAAAATAAAAAAGGTGGTTTGGATTAAGACATTCCCGAGGAACGAATGAGCGTTTCCTGGGTGAAAGTATTTTGTTTGTGCAAAGTCAACTCTGCTCTCTGGCTTGAAAGTGCTGTGTTTCCATTGAATGTTGAAGTGCATATTTAAGTGTTTGGCATGGCTGGACGAGTAGCACTATATGTATGGTATTGCAAGGGGGGATTTAATTCTTGCATGTTTTGTTTTGTTGTGCATGATCAAAAAAACTCTGCTTTCTTCACAAATCACCCTGCCTAAATCATCAACGGAATGAACTGAACTGAATGAACAGCATATTGGAAATCTTGCTCTTCATTATTGTTAACATTGTTGAGTGACAACATAACATAGAACATCCAACCCAATAATCAAGGTTTAAAACATCAGCACATTGTTTATATGAAAATTCCTCATCAGCATTCATCATGATCAGTTAAGTGTTAAATGGCATGAGAGAGAAACTCATTCATCACCCTGTTAGACCATGCCAAAACTTGAATAAAAACCAAAACGGGATTAGTGGCCAAAACTTGAATAATGCAACAAGTTCAATTTCAAATCCACATCCAGAGATTTGTAGCAACCCCCTTGCAAGAAGGGTTCCAAAGAAGAGCTAATCCAACAAAACATAGCAATAACTCACTCAATTACACAATTACTAGACAAATATGACTTAAGTAGACAATTGAAAACATCCAAAGACTAAAACAAGAGTTTGCTTTTGGCTAAAAACTCTGCTTAAAAACCAAAACATAGCAATGTAAATGTAGCCTAACACATTCACATTACAAATTTGAGCGATTAATATAAAAAATACTGATTATTGCGGCTTTAAAATGTAGCTTAACAGTCGCACAAGTGTCATCCAGTCAGTGAACTGACTCTGTACTTTAAACCAGGAGGGGCCGGTGCCACCCTGTGCCCCCCCTTCTAGCTCTGTCCCTGCCCCTTTCCTTCCTTCCTTCCTTCCTTACCAGATGCTAAACAAGAGTCAGTGTCAGCTAAAGTTTTCATTCTCCTGATTCAGCCATGATACTACACTAAACCTGGTACTCATGTTTAATTGCATATGCAGGCCTCCCATGTGTCTGAGTTTTAAGTGCACCCCTGTCAACATTCTTCTCCGTTTTTTAAAGCAGCAGTCTTACTCTATCAACATTGGCTCTGGATGATGGCAGGACAGCTGCGGCTTCAACGTGTCGACTTTTTTGCAACACTAATCTAATGCAAATGTAATGCTAATGTGACAGCAGTAGTGAGCCTGGAGGGAGTGAGAAGATTTGATGCTGTCATAGTTAAAAAAAAACAACATTGGCAGTATGGGTGATGTTGCTCATGTTTTCACTTAAATTAAATGAATGTACCCTACATGATCCATTAGAGTTACTTTGCCTAGATGAAAATAAACAACCATTTTAAAACAGCTTCAGACACCGCTTTGAGCTTGTTTAAATTTCTCATAATCATTGTCTCAATTTACAGTACATTCTTTTTATCTGTATGATTTTTCTGTTCTGAAGAAAATAGTGAATCCTTCATTGTTTAGACCAGGGGTCATCAAAGTTTTTTAGGCCAAGAACCCCTAACCTGAAAGAGAGATGAGCAGGGACCCCCTACTACATATATTGTATAAAATTGAGTTGCATAATAAACTGAGCCAACAATAACATGTAGGGTGGGCCAAAAAAACCTATACACATTAATTTCTATGGTGCCCTACAATACTAAGCTATTTTTTACATATTCATATATCATCATGTTTTAATGTCTAACATACGTTTAGAAGGCACAGTGAATCCATAAGCTGACCTATATCATACGTTAGTGTATCTTTAATGTTGTAGAGTCTTTTTTTTTTTTTTTACAAATAGGTTGATTTATCTTTGCTAATAGTATGTTGGATTTGTGTTAATGTATATATTTTTAGACATATTTTAAGTTTGGGTAGAAATGTATTAAAACAAAAATTCGGCGGCCCCCCTGCATTGACTCTGAGGACCCCCTAGGGGTCGCGGACCCCCTGTTGAAGATCTCTGGTTCAAACTGAATCTTTAAGTGTCTGTTTCATAAGTTTGAAAAGTAGAACATGTTGAGGATACCTCAATGCAGATTAAAAACACGCCTGTGTTTTCTGCATTGCCTTTGATAGCACCAGCCAGTGAACACAATGATGTTTTAAGGGAGAGGGAAATTTGGCAAACGCATTCGCTAATTATTCACATACAAAAATTCGGCATGCACATGTGCTAATTATAAGTGCTTTTAGCAATAATACTATCAAAGAATTAGCATAATGTCTCCCTGGTGGCTATTTTTAAAATGGCTGCCAAAACTACTGCAAGGTTGGACCGGCCTAGTTTAAAATTAGCGTAATTAAACTTCACAGAAAGTAATCACCATGATGGATTTGAATAAGGGTATAGTGAAAGAAAATATCCCTATACTTTCAAAATCTATTATAATTATATGTTAATGTCAGTTAATACCTGCTGTATTCATTAAGTGCTGTCATGTTCCACAAAGCACATGACTCATATACTGTGCGTTCACCTTTAGGTTGAGAAAAGCAGCACCAGGAATGGGATTACATGTATTTTCTTTATAGAGAAAAACTGATTACATGTAACTTCATTTCAGTAAGCAATCAGAGTCTTGACCATTACCAATTACGTAATTTGAACATTTTGGCTAATTTAAAAACATATTTAAAAAAAATAAAGGTAATTAAGGGATTGTAGATTGATTTAAATTGTAACCACTTTGCTCTTTTATCCTGCTATGAAAGCAGGCATATGTTCCTTATATTTGATGAAATAATCATCAAAGCCAGTGATGAAAAAGCTTGTCTCAGCCTTCAGAAAGAAGAAACAGTGAATGTATATGTAGGAGGTAAGATCTGACCCCACTGTAAGGTCAGTGCTTTAGAATACGGAGAACAAACTGCTGTTGGACAAGCAATTATAACCTAATCAGTGAAATGTTCAGCTCATATCTGTATTGTAAAAACCAATGAGCATTTACATTTTATGAAGACACAGTGGCCTAATGTAAATTTTCCACTGGGTGCATCTGTGCTCCGTTCCAGCTGCATTCCGTTTTTTTTCCGTCCCCGCCACACGCCATACCACACCGGGAGCATCTCAGAAGCGGTGCGTCTTGCTGCCCTACTCGCAGATTATATTGTATACAGAACAATCACATATGTATTAAGCTAGTATATCTACCTTCCAGTCCAAACACTCCTGCAATTAAACTCCATGCCTTCTCTTTTCTGGAAAGGATCTGTGGTGTCTGTTATGTTTTTCAAACTCCAAGATGAATCTCTCATCGTCCATGGTGTCGTCGATGTGACATATCCGATATTATGGGGTGTCTTTTGGTAAATTGACTGGATGCTTTCCTGTTTCACTTCCTACCTGGTTGTCCGAACGCAAGTTTGTACCCAGGCTCGCACTGAGCTGAACGTCCAGTGGTGACAGAGGCCAGCCGTAGAAGAGCTCTTTCAGTGCCAATTCTGGCTGGAATGCCTTCCAACTGGCATCAAATCTTGCCACTCCTTCACTGGTGTAGTAGGCCTGTATGAGAGTGTCAGTCAGGTACCCGATCACCTTGCGAAGAACTTGGAGCAGACCCTCACTGTGAACTGTGTCCTTGAATGGCACAAGGATAAGACGCTCCACAATGAGACGGTGTAGTGACTTGAGGTAAAAGTGTGCTGAAGGGTAATGAACATTGGGATTTCATCTTCAAACCTCACAACCTGCTCAATCCTGCATCCAAGTTGACAGACAAGTCTGTCCTGCATGTCCCTCATGTCATTCAAGTAGCTGACGGCCCAAGGAAGGAAGTTTGATATTGAGGGTGTGACAACCCACATGTAACAATTGCACCACTCACAGGATGCTTGAATGGCATCTGAACAAAGGCATGTGTGGAGTCCACATACAGCTGGAGAAATGTGACCTTGCCTTCTTTTCCAAGGATACCCATCAAGCCATCACTGACATCCAGCCCAGTGTGGTCAAGATTTGTCTGGAAGTTTGTTTTCTCATGCATCCCCAATGTGGAAAACAATGTGCCTCTGAAACCCACAATGGCTTGCAATCCAAATTGAGAAAGAAAGGACATGGGTGTCAGGGTCCCTGGCTACAACCTTGCAGGCCATGTGGACAGACACTGACCTAACAGTTGATGGGTCAGCAAGGTCTGAAATTTCCAGGGTGAATGTCGATCTTTTTGGCCAAATTGAACTTCACCTTTATGAACTTGCAGGTGTTGGTCGTCTCAATTGCCTGGTCAAGTAGGTTCAGAATGAAGTGGGAATCAATAAATCAAATGAAGACATCAACGTGAACATCATCAAAAAGCAGGGTGTTGGGGGAATCACTTTTTTTCTCTTTTTCATCAAACCGCAGTTTTTGCAAGTTCCTGCAATTTCATCGCATAAAATTGCATAAATATCCTGCATATTCCATCACATTTTTTAAGAAAACGTGTGGCATAATCAAGGATTTATGCCCGCAACAATCACAAAAAAAACTTTTTGGAAGTGAAGCAGTGGTAATAGACCTGGCATGTATCTTTAGTGGAGCCGAGAGCCGCTTCATGCACGCTTCTCAGCCCAGTCTCATGCCAGGTCGTTATATAGTCACGTTATTGAAATCTATTAAGTCGTGGACAGGTTACGTAAATGCCGTTTTTTTCGTGTGGCGATTACGAAATTGAAAGCAATGCATTTTAATGGGAAGCATATTTCGTGATTCCAGAACGAAAGTGAGTAGCGAGTAGTTGATAAGGCGAAAGTCCGCGTAGGGAGGTTGGTCGGGGTGGCGGTTGGGTCATAAAACCCGGGGGAGACCGGGGTTCGCGCCCCGCGTGTGGCAGTACCTTTGTCCCGCGTGTTGCAGTTCCTTTGTCGGCGTGTCCCGCGTGTGACGGTTCCTTTCCCAGTTCTTTTTTTTTCCTAACCCCAACCGTTTCGTTATTGTGGCGTTTCATTTCCCGTGTCCTGCGAGTGGCGGCCCGCGAGTGCCGTTGTTTTGGCCGGCGTGTGGCGCCGCATTTCCCCGATCGCGAGTGGCGGCCCGTGCCGTTGTTTTGGCCGGCTTGTGGCGCCTCATTTCCCCGTAGTCGCGTCAGCATTTCCCCGATCGCGAGTGGCGGCCCGTGCCGTTGTTTTGGCCGGCTTGTGGCGCCTCATTTCCCCGTTCAAAAGTCGTTGCATATACACGAAAACAACGTCAAAATCGTAACCTGTCCACGACTTAATAGATTACAATAACGTAACTATTACACGACCTGGCGTGAGACCGGGTTGCGCTTCTTGGACGCGCCTGGTGGAATATCAAGCATTGACTTGAATAGCCGTGATTGCTCGCGGGGGCCGCAGTGCCTCTGGAATGCAGCGCAGACGAGTCCAGTGGAAAATAGGGGTTAGGATGTTGCTGTGAGTAGTAAGTAGCCATCTGCACTGCCACTGTCTCATCAAGCACGACACTTGGCAGCAGAATTATTTGAACCCCATTAAATATAACCATATACCACATAAATCAGGGTTTTTGTTTCTGAAGTAGAAAAACTAAATTTGAAGTGCTCATATTATGCTTTTTGGCTTTTCTCCCTTTCCGTTATTGAGTTATATATCTTTTTTGTACATGTTATAGGTTTATAAAGTGAAAAAGCCCAAAGTCCACCCCAAAGGGACTTACCATCTCCAACAGAAAACACTGTTCACCAACTGCTCCAAACAGCTCTATTGTAGTCCAGCCTTTATAAACTTCAGTGACGAACGTTATAATGCTCGCCTAGCTGCTAGCGTGGTACTCCCTCATACTCTGCTTCTGACTGGCTAGCAGTGCTTACCTAGCTACTGAGCATGTGCGACTCCCAACAAAGATGGAACAGAAGTGAGATGCCTCACTCTGTAGCTAAAACAGAGAGCTCAACACATAGGGTGAAAAGAGGAGCTGCAGCTATGTGCAGTACAACAAAAATATGGTGTTTTTTGAAAATTAAACCATATAAACCTAGTCTGATATAACCTCTAAATACAATTATGAACTTGAAAATGAGCATAATATGAACACTCTCATTAGGCTGAATGTAACTTCATTGTGTGTGGGTGAGTGTGTTTGCATTAGAGAGAAAGAGAGAATGTTAGTATTTTCTTTCAGACTTTACCTTATGAAATAAACATGCTCGAGTTTTGTTTATCTTACATCTCTAACATACTTGCCGTTTAAAAAAAAAAAAAAAAGGTAAATGAAGGTTAAGAGGCTGGGAGATTTTGGATTCAAAAAGTGAATTTCCAATCCCTGATCTGACTTGTTTTTTGATTTGTTTCTGATGGCATGTTTGCCCTTTTATTGCTGTTCATTTATTGATTCTGTATTGTGTAATCATTATCTTATGGGTAAAGCATTTTGTTATACAAATTGAGTTTTCTTTAAAAACAGAGAAAGTGTGACTGCTCTTTTGCTGCTCAACGCTTTGAAATGCTCGGACCAGACCAAACGGGTCGCTCCAATGTCACGTGGCAACGCTGACGTTTGCAGTCCAGACAGAGGGTTACAGACAAAGAATTTAGATTAACCGTAAAGCAGCAATTACTTTCCATTTTGAAAATGCATCCAAAATAGAACTCATTTTGAAGTTTAATCGGGGGAATTAATATGTGAATTATGCTTTAGGATGGATGTAGTGTGATTAAGAGACATTGGACGGCTCTTTCTGTCTCACAGACGTCGGCTCAGAGAGTAGAATCCATGTTGTTCAGCTGAGCCTTCACCCTGGATGTCATTTCAAGTGGAAACTGTTGAGTGTCGACTCTGTCCTGCAAATGTCAGTGTAAGCTTAGTATTATTCACTCACTAGTAGGTTAAACAGTTGGCAGTTAAAAATAACATCTTAGCAGCTGATAAATACTTCCAAAATGAACCCTATATAAATATATATATATATATATATATATATATATATATATATATATATATATATATATACGCACTACCGGTCAAAACTTTGGGGTCATTTAAAAATTTCCATTCCACACCATTATAGACAGAATACCTTTTTTAATCAGGGCAACAGTTTTCCGATTACATTATGTGCTTACAGAATTGCAAAAGTGTTCTCCAATGTTTTCTCAGTTAGTCTTTTAAAATGATATCAGATTAGTAAACAGAATGTGCCTTAGGAACATTGGATGAATGGTTGCTGATAATGGGCAATGGAGATATTGCATTAAAGATCAGCCAATTCTTTCTACATCAGTCGAGAACCCTTTTGCAATTCTGTAAGCACATAATGTAATCTGAAAACTGCTGCCCTGGTTAAAAAACAATGCAACTGATCTCAGCTGGTATTCTGTTTGTAATGGAGTGGAATGGACATTTCTAAGTGACCCCAAACTTTTGACCGGTAGTATATATTTATAAAACTCTGGCTTTTTAATGTAGATATTAAAAATTACCAAGATACTGTGAAGGAGATTATTAGCCAAATATAAGCCAGTTGCAGATAATGATGATGTGAAATCAAAGAGCTGGTTAATGGAACGAAGGTGCAGGAGATGTGTATCTTCACACCTAAGAATGTGTCTGCACTCAGCCAAGTATTCAGGGCCAGAATAATTACCCTTAAACTCCAAAGTAAAAAAGTTTAACTTCCTCCCTTCAGGAGCTGCTATAATGACTACATGATATGGTAATTAAGAGATGATTAAAGATTAGGAGTTTCTGTAATTACACCTTAAACTGAGCTAATGGAGCAATCAGAGGAAATTTGAGATTGTGAGGTTGTTTTTTTCCCCTTCTGCACTTTTTTTTATTTTTTTTTAGCTCCCAGGCAGTATATTTCACATCAGTTTAGTATTTTTTTTTCTTCTATTATTATTTCTACATCTTCTGAGGAAAAAGGTAACAGATGCGGCTGGTGTGGCATGTGCAGCTCAAATGAAAATTTGGATTATCAGACAGGTTCAAGCTGGTCTTTAAAAAGTAGACCCTCCGTGGTCACACACACATGCACACAGACGCGTGCACAAAAGACCTCTACTGCTCGAAAGTCAAGATGAACAAAGATGTCAGCCAACCACAGTCTAGCTCAGGCTTTTGTTGGATGTCAGTCCCTCCCCCTCCCTCACCCTCTCTCTCTGTCTTTTATTGTCTCTTAAAAAAAACACACGCACACACACACACACACACACACACACACACACTCACTCACTCACTTACACACTTACCTCATGCTCTCTGGGTGTGGATTAGGCCTTGTTCGGTTTAACCTTATAAAGCTCCATGACAGGCCACTAAAGGCTTTATGTCAGGGTCTGGCCTGTAAAACTCTACCTGACAACACACACACACGCACACACACACTCTCTCACACACACACACACACACACACACACACACACACTCACACACACGAGAGGCATAGAGACATGCAAGACACACAAAAACACTAATTACCATACATAAGACTTTTACACACACACAGGGATTGTGCGGTTCGTCAGGGTGCTGGCATTACGGGATGTGACTCTGTGGAGTGCAAAGTCGAGACCAGTTTTTCAGCAGCAGGTAGGGTTTTTTGAGAGTGTAACTGATATAGGTAAAGGTAAAGGTACTTTACTGTCACATACACATACATGTAGCGAAATTCATTCTCTGCATTTAACCCATCCCTGAAGGGAGCAGTGGGCAGCCAATCACATCAAAGCCAGTGCCTTGATCAAGAGCACTGACATGGATCTGAGGCTCATACTGATATTGTTTTAAACTGAAGTGGACAAAACCCAAAGCTAATGTGTCACATTTTCACCACATTTCCATTTTCCCGTTTGCATTTCATAAAGAAAGTGTTAGGTATGGTTTCAAGCAATCCGGATCAGGAAAATAAATTAGCTTAAGGT
Organism: Perca schrenkii; assembly: GCA_025617405.1. Classification (NCBI taxonomy): domain Eukaryota; kingdom Metazoa; phylum Chordata; class Actinopteri; order Perciformes; family Percidae; genus Perca; species Perca schrenkii. The sequence continues at coordinate 2,891,887 of CM046788.1, forward strand.
GACATAATTCGGCACGGCGCGGTTGTGGCCAATCAGATAAGAAGTGCACATTCCTGCTAATCTACTTTGTAATAGAGCCAGACCGATATGGGATTTTTAAGATAACGAAACGACAATGAAAGATACAATAATTGCAGCTGTGACAAGTTCAAACTCTTTATTTATTTATTTATTTATAGAGTAGGGCGATATTGTCATGGCATAACCAACCCTGCCGAAACTGATTTCTCTTGTTACATCTAAGGATTAAAACAGAGCTTGGTTAACCTCGCACATATGATACTAGGAACTAAAGGGTGTCAAACATACGACCCGTGGGCCAGAACTGGCTCGCCAAATGGTCCAATCAGGCCCACTGCATGACTTTGTAAAGTGTGAAAATTGCAGGGAAGTAATTCATTCCAATTCCAAATTTACCACTTTAATCTCAGAGAATATCTGAGTTCTTTTTCCGTAAATGTATGACTTTAATCTTAGAAATTCTGACATTGTTTTTTGAATATTACCCCTCTCTCGCTTGGCACCGTAACATAATTTTTTTTCCCTACAATGGCCTTAGAATGCAGAAGCAACTTGCGTTTGCCGACATCGAGCTATCCCTGTAACAATTCTACATGTATTAACAATACGATTAACGATATATAAAACGTCTCTTTTAGTGAAATAATACATATTTTATTTATTTATAACTGTTTCAAACTAATTCAAGTTTAAATGAATCCCAGGACACACTTAGCCAATAGAAACTAACATGCTGGGTTATGACGTGACAATATGGCCAATATCTTCTATCCCAAAATAGAGGTACTTTCATAGCATGTTTTCTGGTAATTCCATAAATAAATGATCTATAAGAAACCTTGACAGGTGAAAAGTATTCTTTCATTTTATCATGAACTTCAGTGAAAAATTAACATAATCAGCATATAAACGACCTAAAGATTGCCAAAATGTTGAAAAACTAAAGGGCCAAACTGCATTACAGCAATATTTAGGTTATTTAGACCAGAGTTTCTCAAATGGGGGTACTGGAGGACTGCAGGGGGTACGCAAACGCTTTTTTTTGTCGCTGTTTTTGAAGTTTGTCACGTTTGTCACGACCGGTTCTTGCCTTCCTTCCTTCCTTCCTTTTTTCTACTGTCTTCTTTTTTTCTCCAAGTTTGTTGAAGTTTTTTGATACTATTTTCCACCTATTCTTGCCTTACTTCTTTTTACCGACTCTTTAGAGTTTTTGTTGCCTTTTTTCATTAGCATTTAAATGTTTGCAGGTCCAGGGATCAAACCACCGACCTTCCAATTGGTAGACAACCACTCTACCACCTGAGCCACAGCTGCCCCGAACCTTTATGCCACCCGTGTATTTCATGTAAATCAGTTTTTCTTGTTCTTTTTTTGTTTAATTTCTTTGAAAATCATGCAAAGGATCTCTATCACAGTGTGTTAAAGTGGGTTTCCTCCGGGTGCTCCGGTTTCCCCCACCAAAAACATGTACTAGGTTCTCCAGTCAGCGCCTTTGATGAAGGCACTGGCTCAGATCTGGAGTTGGTCCCCGGGCGCTGTCATTGGCTGCCCACTGCTCCCTTGAGGGATGGGTTAAATGCAGAGAATGAATTTCGCTGCATGTACGTGTATGTGACAAATAAAGTACCTTTACCTTTACCTTTACCTTTGAAGAAAATTCCCTGGAACAAGGCAAGAAGTGAACAGTATTATTTTTGCAGCAGTCCGCTCACACGGCCATTATCCTGAGACAGAACTGATCTCTGCCCTGTTCCTGTTCTCTTGAGTGCCTGATCAATAACTAACAATGGATCATCTCCAGAGCCGTGGAAGAAACTTCACTCATGTCCACAAATGAAACCAAGCTGTGTGTGATCACCGGAATCTGGAATGTGAACTCTTTTTTGGCGAATGTCTGCTTCAAATAGGGAATTTAGCTTTAAAAGAATAGAATAAAGTCATCTCCATCGCCTCACCGTATGGAGCTCGGATTAATTTCTCCCCATATGAATGTAAGATCAAATGATACTTTGCCTAATTTAAGATAGTAGCTATAATAAGATGCTATGAAACCTATATGCCTTGTAGAAGCTGCCCTTTTCACACACACACACACACACTACATAAAATAAAAAGCAGCTGCAAACTTTTACTTCTGATGAAATTACAAGAACTTTGCAGATTACGTTTGTCAGAAGTCTCTTGATAATTTTCCTTTTCGATTGGCTATGTGCAATTGTCAACATTAATTTCAGAATATCATCATCTTTTGTCACTTTAGCACACAGACATATATAGCAAAAAGAATCTCATAACAGTTTATTGTGAAAAGTATACTTAATTAAAACAATCAACTAGCCATCATCATAGCAGCTCATGAGCCATTTATCTCCAGATTCTTATAAAAATAAATAAATAAAAAATATGAGTTCCCTGGAGCCACGGTGGTAGACTCGACATTTTACTCAAGGGAAGCTTCACAAGATGAAATTCCCTTTTCTTCATCATCAAACACCTTCACATTAATAATGAGGCTTTCAGGTTGTGGAAAAAATGGAAATGGACACTGATTACTCTATATTGCGTATGAGCCCAAGACAAAACAGATACAAGGTTAAAACTTTAGAGGGGTTAATGCTTAGTTTGAGTCTGACCCCTAGTTCCCACTGGGTGTGTGTGTTCCGGGCGCGCCGCGACCCCCGCCAGCAATCGCGGCCATTCAAGTCCATGCATGATATTACCAAAAGCCCCCCCCAATATCGTCTATATCCTCTACAACACCACAGATGACAAGAGATCCATCTTGGAGGTGGAAAAACATAATAATTATAGCATATATAACATTAATAATAATAATTACTTGAAGTTATATGGCGCCTTTCAAGAAACCCAAGGACACGACATCACAGGTCTTTTTTATAAAGACAACACCAGAAAAGAGAAGACATGGAGTTTAACTGTACACACACTTTTTCACAGCTATACACGGGCTATACAGGACTGTCATCTGGCGATGCATGTACCTGGCTCACAGTCACCTTTTGTCAGCTACCGTCTGTAGCCGGCGTCACTGAGCACCAACTGCCGCTAATGCGACAGAAATCGTAAAAAGTAAAATTAGGATAAACCGGCAGCAAAAGGTTAGCGGCGTCTTTACTGAGAAAAGACCTTAGTGAAAGGAAAGTCTTATAGGCTACTGCAGTTCAAGTTGCGGCAGGCAGAATTACCGTTAACCCACTTTTACTCTTAAATACTGTCATTTTTATTGTTTTATTACAGTACATCTGGCTTGCAAATTTGAATAATTTGAATTCAAGTTGGCAATTTATAGTTTTATGAGACAGTATATTTGCAAAAACTGTAGTTTGTATTATTTTATTTCCTATGCCTAGCAAATCGGGAAAAAAGGCCTATTTTAATTCAGATTTACACTTTAAAATGATATGTGCATTGGTTTTGATTGTTTTGGCCTCTCTGTGTGTAGCAAGTAGCCTACATTTCAATAAAAATAGTATAAATCTACATCCATTGATTATATAATTTTTTATGAAGCCTGCCTATCACTTGTTTTGAAGCGCAATAAACCGGCACCAATTTTTTCTATCAGAAACACTGATCAATACTGTATAACATGTTTTTGTTTTTTTATTGAGGCTTGAAAGACACGATTGGAAACTAGCTATTTACCATCTCCGTACAAAGATGAAGTTCAGCTTTCCTCAGCCTCCTGTGTGTTATACAGTTACCAGTTATGGCATAACCAGCTGACAACGTTCATATGCCATCTTTAAACCTGATGAGCATCATAAAGTTTACTTACTATATAAATAAAGTTTATAACATCAGATCATCAGAGCTTTCTAGAGGGCCCCTGGTGTGTACAAATACGTGTTGTCTAACCTGAGTAGAGCCTCGCAGCTGGGAAACAAAAGAGCTACACTCATTAAATCCCCTTGATCAATTCATACACTTAAGTGTAAAGTGGTAATACAGAGTTAATACGCCTCGCCAACAGGTTCCAAATGAAATCTGCAAACTCCTTCAGCGAAACCAATTGGAATTCAATTGAGACTTTACTTTAAGCAGCCAGAACCCTTTTCACTTCCCAGACTTGAATCTCCGCAGTGCAGCGAGGAAACCTTTCCAACCATGTTACAAGATTGAATTTCATGTTTTAGCACGCCGTGGCAGATGTTCCCTGTATAGCCTAAAGGTAGGAAAAGTGCAAATGAACTCTCGATGTCAGCGTTTTCTCTCGGTTCACTTTCAGGTAAAAATAGAACAGGCGGAAGATAACTGAAAAACAATTGGGAATAAATCTGGTCTATGACTGCAACTCTCTGAGCTGCCATAATTTATCGCAGGTGGAAAACATACGTGAGTGTGGCCCTAATCTCCGAGGAATGACATTAGATGAGTTTGGCCATTTTCAGGTGCAGCTCCTGAGGGCCGCTTTACTTTGACAATGTGTTTGTGTGTGTGCGCTTGTGTGTGTGGTCGCTGAGAGACAAAGATTTTGTTTTTAATTTCTCCACTTCCACTCACCTTTTATCGGTGTGTTTGTGTGTGTGTGTGTGTGTGTGTGTGTGTGTGTGTGCGCCCGTGTGCTCTGACCACCAGGGGAAATGTGCGTTAACAGGTTCTAAAGACCGCCGATCCACAGCTAAAGCATTAATGTGAGAACTTAATTAAGGCGACAGTAAGGGAAGCTATTATAGGTAAGCTGTTAGAAATTAACCAGTCAATCTAAGGGCGACTAAATTGAATTTTTTGCTGAAGCGTCCGGCGTTCAACTCATCAAATCTCCTCTCCTCTTGCTACCTCTGACCCCCTGGGTTTAATTTCGGTGTGAGTTTGTGTGGGTGCACGCCTGTGTGTGTTAGCACAACCCAACATAAAGATGTACACTTTTTATATTAGCACGAATACAGAACTCAATTAAGAAAGCGCTTTAGCAATCCAATTAAAAGTCTTTGGACAATTCCTGCTCTTCACTCGGCTCCCTCCTACCCTAGTAATAATGAAATAACACACACATATCCTCTCTCGCTCTCTCCACCTCGTCTTAATAATGAAACAACTTAAAAACACACCAGGGCTTTAAATGAAGGCTTTAAAAGGTTGCAGCCTGCTTTCTTCCTCTCACTCTCATTCTCCACAGCTATTTTCTATTACTTCTTTGTTCTCTTCGTGCCTAAAAGGCCAAACTCCTGTGTGTTGACTCGTGGATTAAAATGAAGTGGCTGCTGTTTGAACAGGTGTCAGAGACAGAGAAGTCTTGTCCTCGTGGTAATCTGGCTATTTGATTAAAGACTAAATTAGCCAAACTGTTCTTCAATAGTGTGTGTTTGTGTGTGTGTGTGTGTGTGTGTGTGTGTGTGTGTGTGTGTGTGTGTGTGTGTGCACGTGTGTGTGCAGAGTTGGGTTGTTAGCGGACACCTTGTTAATGCGCTCGTTTGCCTGGCGTTTCCATGGCCATGGGAGACAAGACGCTTGGCAGTGGCCATCCGTCTCCCTTGGCAACCACTGGGTTGCAGATCAATTCTGTATCCCATAATAACATGTGCGTGCGGGCCAGGCCGTGGGTGTAATTACGTGCTGTGTCTCCGTGGTAACATAGAAAAGGCTCTTATTAAATTAGCCCAGTGGGTCGGCATTTATAGAGTGTCTGGAGAGGCAGAGAGGCTGGTTATACAGAAGAGCGCAGGGACACTTTAGCCAACATCCATCATGCAACACGGAGGGGAGGCTCGTTGAAGCTGAGAGTCGCCGCTTATGGAGAAAATGTCCAGAGCAAAGTTTGCTTCATGAACTCCATTACCTGTGGACGGCCAACCAATTCTCACTCTCCCATCGTGTAAAATATGGACGCTTGGTCATGTGCCTTTGGCATTTGTTATTATCGCTAAAAGTCTCCTTTAGCGTCGGGACTCTTGCAGTCAAAATACTTTGGACGCTCTGATTCGGGATGTACGTTTAACTGACATGCGGCACAACAACGGGACAGTTAGGGTTAGGTAAAGATGGGGTTATAAAATGTAGCCTATGTTTTCTGTGACACACGGAGCAAGATGGGACATGAACCACCGGTATCCTGGGTGAAAGTCCTGTGTTGTTTGACCCATCCACCACTCTAACCAACCTCCTTCTGCAGCATTTTGGTCTTTCATACTAATAACTACCACTGTCTCTCTTAAAGGTCCCATGACATGGTGATCTTTGGATGCTTTTATATAGGCCTTAGTGGTCCCCTAATAGTATATCTGAAGTCTCTTTCCCGAAATTCAGCCTTGGTTTACACCTATCGCCATTTCTAGCCACTGGGGGACCATAGGCAGGCTGGGTGAACGCATATTAATGTTAAAAAACTTCATCATAGTGAAATTTTCATGCCATGGGACCTTTAATACTACGTCATCTTACAGTGCAGCGATCGAGCTGCTGCTCGGCCCGGTGCAATCCATACAGACGCTAAAGGGGGATTTTTGCATCGGTGTCTGACGCTGAGAGACACTGACCAAGCCAGAGAGTTTAGAACCGAGACGCCGCAACTCAGAGTAGTTTCCAGTATCTGGAGACTAGCAACAGGTCCTGAGTGTATTGAATTCCAACGGGAGAAGTGATCGTGAACACAGATTGAAGTTTGAAATTTATTTATTTCAAAAAGGGATAGTGTATATTAATGATCATTTCAAAGAATGTAAATATACAGGATTATAGCCAAAGGCTAATTTCCATCCTTAGTCCCTGACAGGTTGATGGTCCCTATAAGTTAAGTTAAATAAATAAAAATAATCAGAGTAAAACATCACAATAAAAAATTACATAAATTACAGATCAACAACAGAGGACAAATTACAGATTATTCCAGCTAATGACAACAGGTTTGATTTTGAAGTAGCCATTTTTTTTAACTGTTTGGAAAATGAGGTGAGAGTTGATAATTCACGTATTACGCTTGGTATAGAGTTCCAGATATTGGTTGCTCTAAAGGAAAAAGTAGCCTGGCCAAATGCACTTCTCCTAAAGGGAACAGTGCAGTTACCTCTGGAGCCTGCTCTGGTTGTGCTGTTTGAGTTCATTTTTTTAAATATTCCTGTAAAGGAGGTGGAGCTAGACCATGAAGGATTTTAAAAACTAATAGAGTCAATGTATTTCACAGTGTTCTCCCAATCTAGCAGTTCAAGTTTCTTTAAATGTGAATGTACCATTCTTTAAGTGATGGTACATTTTAGATTTTCTATCTAAAACTTGTATAGCTTGTTTATATGTTGTCTCTAAGGACTTTAGAGTTGTCTTACATGCTGAGGCCCAACTAGTTATGCAATAGTTCATGTGAGACATGATCATTGCATTGCAAAGTATAGCCTAGCCGATTCAAAATTTAGATTGTTTCTAATATACTGTATCTAAAATTGGACATTCAATTTCATTTTGTTCACAGTTTTTTTTGTGTGCTGCTTGAAGTTCAGTTGTGAGTCCAAGATCACACCTAGGTATTTAAACTCTTGAACTACTTCAAGCCTTTTTGAAAAATACATGCACACAGTCTTGGACACATTTAAGTGCAAGTGAGAGCTCTCTAACCAGTTGCACACGCATGTTAGTTGGTTTGCAGCTTGTGTTTTGTCTTTTGTGTGTACATACTGTATAGCGCAGGTCATTTATGAGCAAACCTTCTGCCCCGTAGTCACCAAAGTATTGGACCCATTTTTTACAAGCCACATATCTCCAGACATTCTGACACTAAAAATGGCTCTCTCGAGATCTGGCAACACAGAGAAGCTAATGTCAGCTAACGTTTGTGAACGCCCTAACCAACCTAATCTCCGTGATGCTAAATACTGTATGTCTTTTAGCTGTGTACATATCTAATGTTAGCAAAAGAACATAAAGTATTTAAATATAACTTTTCATCCATCCAAACGATGTTCACTACACTTTCAAACAAGGCCACATCCCTTTAGGAGACAGGAAGTTTGAATCTTTAGTATAGAGCTTTGATCTTTGACCAAGCGTCCATATTTTACGAGTTGGGAGTGAGAATGTTTTTTTTAGTTCAACCCATGTGTTGTCTTTATTGACTACGATGGAATTCATAGTCAATAAATCTCATTTATAGGAAATTATACCTAATTTTGAAATTCTGAATTATTTTGACAAATATTAGAGGAACTTGTGTTGATGGATGATCACAGATCACAGACGTTTATGTCAAAGTTTAGTCAAGGAGACTGTTTTGAATCCATTTAAATTTGATCCAAATGCTATAAAATTGAATACCCAAAATTCAATGAAAGTAGTGATCAAGTACTGGCAATTGTACATACTTTTTGGGTAATTTGGTTAAAAACAAACCATATATTTCCAATATAGAAATTTTGAAAACAGGTCAAATTTCACACATGAGGGTTAAGGATGAATTGTGCAGTGAATGTCTCGTTTGCGTGGTATGACTGTGTGTTGTCTCTGCAACCCTTTGAACTCTGCAATAGAAACGGTCCGCCAGTGCCTACATTGGTATGTTTGCTTGTTGTGATGTCATTTCTTTGAGTATCTTCAAATGCATCATATCCCTAAAATCAGTACAACCTAAGTTAAAAGGTATGCAAGTCAATACGCCATAATCATTAATAAAGTATAAATATTGTGTGACGTTTACTGAATAAACATTCAAAACATCTAAAGGTAGTAACATGAACCAAATATTCACACTCCAGAAGTTTAGATGAACATTCTTTTTGTTTTTAAGTAAGCCTTTTGACAGTTTAATCTGGACTTCATCACAAGCATACAACGTGATGACGGGAAAGAATTTTTGAATGCTCTGTTATGATTTTTATTTTAGATGGGTTTATATAGGATCATGTAAACAATGATCACCAGCAGCCATTATGGGGAAATACACTGTTGCCATCGCTAGTTATCAGCCCGTTTTCAACCTGACGTCACAAAACGTGATGGCGTAATTGCAAGTGTACAACGTAATGGCGCAAAAGACAGAAGCCTTAGCTTTCTGTTGGAAAAAAATAATGCTCTAGCTGTTAACGTTTTTATTTTAGATTGATTTAATGAGGATCACCAACTCTAAAGGGGCACTTGAAAGGACTGCATTCAATTTCGTTGTACATGTACAATGACTATAAAGACTATTCTATTCTAAAAAATAAATAAATAAAAGATTACAAAACAAATACAAATACATGTAGCTGCCTGTCAGGAGGAAATTATTCCAACATGATATGAAATGATGTGATATGAACCGTGATATTTAACAATGAAATATTGATATCATGTTAATAATAGGCCTATGATTAATAAATAATCCAGCACTTCTTAAATAATTTCTGTCTCCTTCCGTCTTTGCTTTGTCTCCCTCCCTCAACGCCACACACACTGGATTTTTGGTTCAGTTGCCTTTTCACTATAGGAGATGCCATATGTGAAGTTAAAGTGAGTACTGGTTAACCATTAACCCACCGTTAACCTACCAATCCAGAGTTCTCGCGAGAGCACAATTTGAATTTGCTCAGCGAGTCACTCTGGCATTCAGTAATGATGCTCATTAACTATGCCCTTGTTGCTGAGCTGCACCAATCACAGCTCTGGATAAGGCAATACTGTATATCCATGATTTTGATGGAAAGTGGAGTTATGTGGGGTTGGCCTTTCGGAATCGGTTAGTTTGGTGGGAGGTTTTAAACGTGGGGAGAGACTCTATGGTACGTATGGATAGAGGGAGGGAGTTCCAAAGGCGAGGGGCAAAATGGCTGAAGGCTCTGAACCCCATTGTGGACAGGCGGGCAGAAGGAGTGGAAAGCAGTGAGGAAGAGGAGAATCTGAGAGTTTGGGATGGAGTGTAGGGCTGAAGGAGTTCAGAGAGGTATGGAGGAGCGAGATTATGGAGGGCTTTGAAGGTAAGAAGAAGAATCTTAAAGTCAAAATAGTATTGGACAGGGAGCCAGTGCAGTTGTTTGAGGAGTGGAGTAATGTGTTCGGTGGCTTGGGGTTCTGGTGATAATAGGCTTTTCAATCGTTTTTTTAACTGTTAGTTAACCTTTTAAAATGCTCTTTTTTTCTGCTTGTGGCTCTCTGCTGCACGGCGCTCACAGCAGAGAGCTACGTGACACACGGCGCTGTATCGATAAGGACTGGCGGGTTAAATATCGTCCTACACACAGACTATGCCAGGCAGACACACAGCTGACAACCTCAAGCCGCCTACACATGATAAGCGATTTGCTCTCTCCGCACTGCTAGGTAGGGCACAGAGCAAAGCGCAGAGAGATGAAGTATTCGTCATCAAGGGTGGCAAAGAAGCTATTTCCCGTTGCTAGGTCACGAAATGCTGTTATATCATTGGTTGCGCTTTCGAAAGGTCAGCGGCAACTAGGTCAAAGTTAATATAATTTGAACTTTGAGTGCAGCGCAAAGCGGCAAATCGGAGCGGTGCGCGATGCCAGGGGTACAGCGCCATAGGAAATCAATGGAACGTCCAGCATAAAGCAGTTTTGCCGCCTATCATGTGTAGGTGGCTTCAGAGGTGGACGCAGTGGAGACAGGCTCAGACATACAGCCGCTGTGCGACCAGTACAAGTCCGCAGCTGTCCACGGAATGCGGAAAAAGTATCTTGGAGCGTCCCTGATGGCTGAACTTGGACTCTGTAGCCTGCTTGTCTGTTAACTGTAAGTCTATACCGACGACGTTCCACTTCCGGGATTGTTCAGGTACCGCCAGAAATTCTGCCGGATGTCCCTCACATTCTGCATTCTAAACTCCTGTGGATTTATGAGGACTCTGGTTAACTGCTCCTCAGATCTCTGCAGGCTAAATCCAGACAGCTAGCTAGACTATCTGTCCAATCTGAGTTTTCTGTTGCACGACTAAAACAACTTTTCAACATACACAAGTTCCACCAAAACAAGTTCCTTCCCGAGACTATTTTCCAGCGGCATCGTTGCTCCGTCTGGCGCTTAGTGCCAACCAAGACAACTGCTATTCGTTTAACCCTCGTATTATGTTAAGGGTCAATTTGACCCATTTGCGTTTTTGTGTTGACCAAAATACTGGTTAACCTATCTTTTTCTTCATGAAATTGTATGACATTTCCTCATTTAGGGTCATGAACTTGTTCATAAAATCTGGACACACTGATGTGTAGTGGAATGTCTGTTCAGAGTTTGTATACAAAGATGATGTTGCGGTTCATTTTGACCCAGAGACTTTCAACACCCATTTAGGTGTGTGTGTGTGTGTGTGTGTGTGTGTGTGTGTGTGTGTGTGTGTGGGGGGGTGTGTGTGTGTGTGTGTGTGTGTGTGTGTGTGTGTGTGTGTGTGTGTGTGTGTGCGAGCGATGCTATTGACGATCCGGATTGTGAATTTTCCTATGGTGAAGAGGATTCAGGGGACTAGTCTGGTGTAGTATACATTAGCTGAAAACAATGGGCAGCAATCATCCTCAACATGGACAGCTAAAGATGCTAACATAAAATGGTCAACATCACCACACTGACGCCAAGGCAGACTGTCATCAAGATGACTCCAAGGCCCACAAGATTTTCTGCCACACTAGTTGATGATATTCAATCACCATTTCATCTCTTCATATCCCAACCAATAGATAGGATCATAGTGGACATGACCAACTTGCAGGGGAGGTGTGTATTTCAAAAGAAATGGAAGCCACTGGATCAGATTGACTTGCATGCATACATTGAAATCCTAGTCCTGCTGCGTCTGCAGCATCCACCCATGCTCTGCAGTGCCATGTTACATCCCGCAACACCCTGCTGTGATGTTCATTGAGTACTATACATAAAATAAAATTGAATAGTATTAGCTAGAGTGTACAAGTCAAAGGGAGAATCAATTGTCAGTCGGTGGAATGATGAGAGTGGAAGGCCAATATTTCTAGCAACAATGTCTTTGGAGTCAATTCATACGAAAGCTTGGGTGTTCCGCAACACCAGAGCTGGTCGAGTGAAAGAGACAAACTAGCTGAGATCAGAGATGTATGGGATGAATGGGTCAAAATTGTACCTGTCTTGTACAATCCTGGTCCCCATGTCACTGTAGATGAACACCTTGTTCCATTCAGGGGGCGCTGTCCCTTCTGACAGTACATGCCCAACAAGCCTGCCAAGTATGGCATCAAAATATGGGCATCCTAGGATGCCAAATCTAGCTACTATGCATGGATAAATATTTTCACTAAATAATTGGTAAAAACAGTTTTGGGGGAAAAAATGTTTGTGATGAGGAAAAAAAGTTTGTTTTGAGTGTATTTACACTGTACGGGTCATTTTGACCCGTAACATCATCAATGTCATTTTTTTTCAACATAATACGAGGGTTAAAGAAATGCCAATAAACCAGAGCATGTTTTTCTCCCATCCCAGAATGCTGTGTGGACTAGCCAGACCCTCCTTCGCAGCGCTGTGGAGGAAGGTCTGGCAATACGAGACTACCATTGTAGTTTTCCAACGAGCATGATCATAACCCTTTGAGAAGCTTTGTAATCATGGAACAGCAGGGGGGTTTTTTTGTATTGAAAAGAGTTGTTGTCGTTAGCTGATATCTGAAGCCTACGGAGGGCAAGATGTATCCCATGATGCATTGGGGCCGAGTCTGTCGACAAATTGGAGGTTATGTTTTTGACCTGGCATGTGTGTAAAAGTGCTGATCGCAGAGACCATTCAGCACCTCTTAGTATCAGTAGATCAGCTGTTTGGGCAGCATCTGAAATAAAAATAGGAAAAAATGGCTTGTACCTCAGAGGGTTAAGTGTTGTTGTTATTCTTTGTGTACACTTTTGTACAATTATGGTTACATACTCTCTATCCATCTCCTTATTTTGAGTGTAATTAATTTGATTAATTTGATTGCATTATTATTGATTTTATTTGTATTTTCTATAGATATTACATAAAATATCATAATTATTAATTGTATTGGCCACAATGATCGTTTAGTGAAAATCTGATATCGTGACAGCCCTAATCTGGATGAACATGTTTGACCTGTACCAGGGTACATGCATGATGTCATGGGTTATTTTACATTATGACATGTGAGATAGTGTTAGAGTATGAGTATAAGGGACAGAATTGGTAAAAGCGTTATTCTTCATTTTCCATACACTTTTTCCTTCATTAGTTACTATTTTAACAGATACAAACAGTATAATTGAAATACCAAATGTATTATTTTGAAGTACAACTTTCATTTGGTCGATGTCAAATTCTCACTCTTCTTCTGGGGGAAAGATGTGACTCTTCAGCAGCTAAATGTTGACCAGCAATTCACAACGTTGTCTATTCATTCATTTTTTCATTTTTTCTTTATTCACAATACCACTTGAAACATTACAATAATACAGCTGGGGGGGGGGTACAAGATTAATTGGGTAGAGTGAATGGGTCCCCCAAAGAAGCTAGAAAAGCTTATAGGTGGGGGCCCATGATTCAATAAAAAGTAATGGTACAGACTATAGAATACACAATTACCACAAATGATGATGACTAGTTGCATGCGAGAGGCGCACCAGTACATACATAACATTACATACACATACAATCATACACATACATCCCAGTAGTCCATGAAAAAAACAGTTTTATATTAGATTTAGGTTAATAAGAAATATTTTTTTAGTTGTCTTTTAAAGTTGGAGATAAAGGGCAACACCTTGAGGCCATCATCAATCCCGTTCCAAATCTGCGGCCCCCTACAGACAACACTCATACTGGCGCGCACATGTCGGCGACATTTTCCTGATATAAGTGGTTTGATTCTCGTTTGGTAGGTATGCTGGGGGCTGGAGATAGGAACAAGAATGCTCAATCTAGAGTTCAGCCTGTTGACAATTTGGAACATAAGGCAAGCATTATGGTATTCATTTAGCTCAGTCAGTCTTAGTAACTCAAAACGGTGGAATAGAGGTTTGGTGGGGGACCAGGACAGAGCCGGTATCTGCCGTTTAGTGCTGAACAGGGCTGAAAGAGGGCCACACTATTCACATTACACATCTGAGTTAATGTTGATTGAAAATAGTGATTGTTTCAGCCTAAAGTTGAACTTTAGTTAATTATTGATGCTTCTTAACAATTGTTGGTCATCTTCATAAATGCTGATGGTAAGGGTGTAGGTTTTGTTTCCACATCGGTGGGGGGGCACATAACATGGTTGTATGGGAGTCGGCCGCCAGAAAGCGTCAAAAACTTAATTTCCTACATTCTGGTGAATTTTTAAGCAACAATTTGGGCCTTTTCTGCACAAATCAGATCTTTATTTGTGTATGTTCTACGTTCCTGTTGTGTTCTGTAACCTCCCCCTCCCCACCCCTCCAGTCCAATGTAGCACAAGTAGACATACTTCACAGTTCCTGTTTTTCATCAGATCGTTTATAGATCTCAACATTTGAGACCGCACTTGAAGGCAGCTTCATTTCACGGAGAAAGAGAAAAAGTAAAGAGACGTGCGCTGCTAGGTTAAGATGGTACGGTCCACTATAGGGGTGTCTCAAATCGTAGGGAAACTTATTTACAGCTAAGAAGAATATGTACATGTTCTTAGCCCCCTGAATGGTTACCTCTTTTGCGGAGTAGCTTGTCAAATATTTTCCCGGGGACAAATCTACCTCTTCTAAATATTGGGGGGGGGGGCATATCCCCTGAATCCCCCCCGAAATCTACGCCTATGTGGTAATGTAACAGCTGGTCCTCTTGAGCAATGAGCATAGCGGAAAGCATCATCTCATATTTGTTTGATTTTAAGTCATTCTGTTGCAATGTTAATGATGGAATGTTAATGAGGAATTTCATTTTGTGTGTTCTTTTTGTGCTAAGACGGTTCATATGTTTTGGTCATTCATTGAGTAACATTGAGTCATGATTTATTTTTCTCTACCTTAGTATTTCTATCTACATTTATATGTAAATGAGCAAATAAAACGTTCAAATTGGTGTAAAATACCCATCACTGTTCATATAGATGGAGCCAGTCCAGGTGTAATTGCACTTAACTCAACGAGCCACATGAAGTAAGAAAACTTCACTCGCTTTCCTTTGGCATCCTTTATGCTAATTTGCATGTTGCAGCGTAGTGTATTGGCTGAATTATAGCCGAAAAATTAAGCTGAAGATTTTACATGAGACAATGGCACATTAACACCAGCCAGGCAATTATGCTGCAGTTAAGTCAAGTAATGTGGAAATTAAACATGGGGATTCAGAGGTTGGTCAAATTAAACTGGAAAAGTGGGTCTCAAAACGTCTGCTAGTGCATGCCAGGGGACGGGGCCAACAAAGAAACATCATGACGGGAGAACTGGAGCACCGGGGCAATTTCTTCTCTCTTTTGAAGACTGTGTCGGTGGTATTTCTGCTTCACTGGACACAATATTTAGTGGCTGGGGTTAAAGGAAAGATGAGAGGGAGGAAGAAAAAGGGAGAAAGAAAGAGAAGAAAGGTGGTGACAGCTGATATACTTTAGCTCGTACTTATTTCAAGCTTTTCCAAATTCACATTAAGAGAAAAACAGCATTTGTGAGTGTGATTATGGGATCAAATACAGTATGTGATTTGGATGTGCTGCATAGCTGGTAGAAATTGACTCTTTTTTTTTTTTTCGGAAAAAAAGGTATACATAATTTGTGTTGCCTCTGTTGGGTCACATCAGTCATTCATGGTCAGTTGTGGAAGGTGGGTGGAGCAACTCCCAGCTCTTTCCATCCATTTTGAATGGGGGGTAGTGCGTTAAGGCTCAGCTGTGGGTGCGAGCCAAAAGAACAATGCAGCTGGCCTGCAGCTAAAAGTTGAGAAAAATGCAACCCAATGTCTCGCTGTGGAGGCCAATCACGTATCCGGCGACGGTTTGAGAGTCCCGTAGAGAGAAAGAGAAACATCACGGCCTCTATCGCTGCCGCAAAAAAAGATTTAAAAAAAAGATTTAAAAAAAAGAACGAATCCCAAGCACATAACTACCAACTACTGTTGCAGGAAACTACTGTTTCCTGCAACAAGTTACAGCACAAATCAGAGTCGCTCTCTCTCTTTTCTTTCTCTTTTTCTCTATGAAATAAAGCAGCTTTCGAATGCGGTCGGAAATGTCGAGATCTATAATGGATCTGACAGAAAACAAAAATTGTGAAATGTAAAGTCTACATGTGCTACATTGGTAGCCTGACAAGCCAGACCCACATCAAGATGTTGGGTCTGATAACGCACCATTGGCAGGGCTCAATCCTAGGGGCGGGATAAACGGTTGTCTTTCACATTCCCTCTGCAACGCAATAGGATAGCGCTGCAACCAGGCAGAGTAACGAAGAAGGTAGCGGAGCTAGTTGATAGATTCAACTGTTGCCGTATCCGGTCGGCAAAACTCCAAACACATCTTCCTTTTTTAAGAATGACTTCAGTGCCGTTCTTTGTTCTTTTCTAAAAGAAAAGCTTAACTCCAAGTCTTCCAGAAGACTGTTGTTCCCAGCAGCAGCAGCCATAAGCCCCGCCCACCGACTTTATACACGATGTGATTGGCCTGACCAGAATTTGTTTTTTCCAGCTTGCAAGTCAACAGAGAGTGCCTAGACCCCCATGGATGCAAATTAAATTTGCTGCTGCTAGATTTCTAGGCTACTACATTGTGTGATGTCACAACATGACATCACACAAATGGACCATTTCATTGACACTCCCACCGTCACAACCCTGCGGCGAATCGTTGGCCCGCCTGATCTAGTGTGGATGAACACTAACACCCTGGACAGACTGCCAATGCAAACAGATCAACATATATACAAAGACAAACAAAGGTAGGCTGACAGACATATTTAGGCTCCTTTTCAGCTTCATGGGATTAGTTGGAGTCTCCAAACATACTGTGCAAGAAACACAAACAATATCCGGTTCTCAAATAGACCCAGACTGTGACAGGCAGAACAACATCGTCAACACGTTTGCTGCTGCAGCTACTGCGAGACAAATGTAACGATGAATCAACTTTGCACAAGTGCAAATGTAGGGTACGTTTGAAGGTTAGTTAATGTGAGACTGTGGGAGGGCACCTGCCACTATTGTTCAGTCAAATGAAATGCATTTTAAAAAGGAATCCAGAGGGCCAGTGTTTTCTACATGCTCGGCCCATTGACTCTACATAGTGTATACTTGAAAATATTGCTGACTGGTGTCCTGTCATGGTCGTTGGATTTTGAATTTCCTACCTGCCAGGAAGCTATTCATTTCAGTTCAGCTCAATACACTTTGATAATCAACCTGTTCAAGATACATTACCCATCACCCATTACTGTTCCACTGTTCCTCATGCTGGTGGGTCAAGTACTAAACAGAAATTTAAAGTGCTCATATTATGCTCCTTTTCAGGTTCATAATTTGTATTTAGAGATTGTATCAAAATAGGTTTACATGGTTTAATTTTCAAAACAACACCATATTTTTGTTGTACTGCACATTGCTGCAGCTTCTCTTTTCACCCTGTGTGTTGAGCTAGTAGCCTACCCGTATGCATTTTTGTTTCACAAAATCTTGATCGAAATGGCGAATATTTAATAAAACTTTCTCAAATACGCCTTGCACTGCTACTACTATTATTTGTAGTCATAGTTCTATTATCTTTATTGGCACTATAATTGCTACTGTTCATCATACCAGCTGCTGTAATTATTATGAATCATATTTCTCAATATCTGCATATGTGTATCGGTGTCTCTTTGTCCCAACCGGCCTGCCCACCAAGAGCTTCGGTCTGTCTGAGGTTTCTGCCACTGTTGGGTCTTTGTAAATTATGGAGTGTGGTCTAGACCTTACTCCTGTTATGATTTGACACTATAAAATAAAATGTAATTGAATTCAATTCAAAAGCGCGAACATTTTTATGCTCACTTTTGTTATGCTCACTTTTTTTAAGCTCACTTTTTTCAAGCTCAATCTTTTAAGATTGAACATTAGTCTGGGGAGTCTGCTCTGTGTCTTTTACTGCACAAGAGGCGTGATCAACGGACATAGTTCAAATGACTCTGTACGCATTTGGAGAGTCCTTCAACCAATCAGAGCAACGAGCGAAAGCCGGTCGGTAGTAAAAAAAGGCAAACACATCCTTCTTTTGTAGGAATTGTTCCAGGGCAAGTTTCTGTTCCGTTTTCAGAGAAAACTTTCCCATAAAATTCACTTGACAATTGAATGGACACAACTAGTGACTACAGTAAACAATCAGAAATGACGCAATATGCTTCAAGACTTGTTTTGCTGTTGCTATTTCTAGATTGAGTTCATTAAGAAATGCACAAAATTAAACTAAAGTAAAACCAGCAGTGTTGTACAAAAAGTATATATATACACACTACACATACATAACATGTGGAGGATAGCTTCCAATTTACAATAGCAGCATACCGAGAAACTGATAATAGATTTTCCCTGCTGGCTTCCTTTCTTCCTTGTATTGTTTCATCATTGTAAGTAATATGTAAGTCATATGCATTGGACATTTACCTTCCAAAACCGTACAATCATTGTTATTAAATTAATTAATTAATTAATTAATTAAGTCATCATAACTAGCAAGTAATTTTAGGGGCAAGGCCACTTGGCATAAAGCAGGGCAATGTTTTGTGGGCAAAACAATCATTTATTTGTAATTTAAAGGCTATTATTAGAAACCGTTTAAGATCACATACCGTCAGTACAATTATTGAAGCCTCAGG
Source organism: Perca schrenkii (assembly GCA_025617405.1). Classification (NCBI taxonomy): domain Eukaryota; kingdom Metazoa; phylum Chordata; class Actinopteri; order Perciformes; family Percidae; genus Perca; species Perca schrenkii. The sequence goes on from CM046788.1 coordinate 2,910,606, forward strand.
GCACTAAAATGATAAAGTGATATTGAGAAACAAAACCAAAGTGATTAATCAGAGATCCCATTGTTTGATGATGGGGAATCAGGGGGCTTTTGGTGCTTCTTTGATTGCCTAGACTGTCCTTTTCCCAATCCCGTCAGAAAACTTCAAAACAAGAGCTCTTTCACGCTTGTATTTTTATTGTCACACCACACTGTCAAGGTTTGTGCAGGTTTAGGACGAGGAGGCAGCGTAAGGTTTGGAAGGTGTATTAAATAAAAACGGCTACAACAAAAAGTGTCCTGAAGCAAGCAGGTCAAAAACGGGCAAAAGGAATCTCCATAAACACTAGAAACATAACTACACAGGTAGAGACGCAGGAACTGACTCAGGGATCGGCGCAGGAAAAGACCCGTAATGACAACGACTGGACAACAGACGAAGAAAGCACTAAACACACAAGGTAATGAGCAAATCACTAAGGTGGAAAAAAAAAACACAAGGCAGGAAGTGAAACAAAAGACATGACACAGGAGAAACAGAGACTACAAAGTATAACAGGAAACTGAAGCATGAAAACAAACAAGGACGGAATTAGGAAAGACAAACCGAGGAAAAAATAACAGGGAAACAGCAACGCACAGGGCAGGAATTGACTAATTAAAACAGGAACAACCACAATTGAAAACGACAACCATGACACACACGTGTTGATTACATTGCCGTTGACAAATCGAGTACATGTACGGACATTCCTGTGCTGGGACGGACTTGCCAGGAGAGTGCAGAGAGGCGCGCAGGGAAAGAGAAAAGCAGACAGGCAGAGAGCCTGTCAAGCATGTCAAGTGGCCTCCATCAGTGTGCTTTGTCTTTTCAAACGGTGGAAATAAAATCATTCATGTCTGTTTAAGACTCACAAAGATATCTGTGTTTAAACTATTAAATTCATGTTCAATTTGTGCAGTCCAACTGGAGCTGGACTTGATGGATTCTGGGAAAACAGAGACTGAAGTGTGTGTGTGTGTGTGTGTGTGTGTGTGTGTGTGTGTGTGTGTTGTGAAACAATCTGATCAGGATAGTTTTGTGGTTCGAATCCTGTCATCTACTGGCTTGACCCCTGTGAGTTGATTCTGAAAGCCGTGGCGAGATCTCGGAGAAAACAGCGACACGAAGCAGGGTTCAGGTCACAATGTTCCGAAGGTTTAATGAGACACACAAGGATATATATATTCTTTAGCAATCGCTTCACTCATTTAGATGACTTGTAGTAAGATAAGAGAGTGAGGATGGGCGGAAGGATTGTCTCAAGGTCTGTTCACACAGACGGGAAAACACTCAGTGATGCAATTTAGGATACAAATAAAACGGATGATAACGACTTTCTTCTTCTACTTCTCAAGGAATAGAATGTGGTGTTTGTGTGTGTGTGTGTGTGTGTGTGTGTGTGTGTGTTTGGGGGGATGCAGGGGATATGCGCCCCCCCCCAATATTTAGAAAAGGTACATTTGTCCCCCCTTAAAAAATATAAAGACAACCCAATCCCCAAAAGATGTAAAATTAACCGCTCAGGGGGCTCAAACATGTATATATCCTTTTTACCTATAAATAAATGTTTCCCCTACAATTCCAGACACCCCTGTAGTGGACCATACCATCTTAACCTTGCAGTGCACGTCTATTTTCTTTAATATAATAATTAAAGACATTGCGCCATGAATTAATGCAGAAAGAAATATTCACCAGAATGCTGGAAATGAAGAGTTTGACGCTAACATTTTTATGGAGGACCTAGAAGCTCCCCCTTGTTGAAACTAAATATTGGTCCATGGTTCAAGGCCAGATTTATAGGCTCGGACCTTATCGCCAGCTGCACTTTGTCAACTTCTCTTCAAGTTCTCTTCAAAGTATGAAAAAGTCCCAGAACGAGGTCTCAGAAAATTCACGCAGAGTCAGAATCAGATGTGGAAAAATACGTTTTATTGTGCACGAAAGATAACACAGAAAAACCCCGAGCAAGTATCGGTAAGCTTGCTAAAGATTCCTTTGTCTAGCTTCGCCTTATATCGTCAAAAAGAGTGACCCTCCTCCTGAGGAGCGCTCCAATGATCGCCGTCAGTTCACGCGTGTAAAACTTCAATTGGCTACTTTTGAGGCCTAAGACCACCTCTTTTGGGGGATTTTCCACTAGATGAAGTAATTTAGCTGATCTTGCATTTTGAACGCCTACACTTAAGGCGTTTGGCGTGGTGCCTGCCGTGGCTTTTGCGGCTATACAGCGGCAGGCCATCCGTGGCTGTTGCGGCTGCATAGCGGCAACTGAGGAGCTGCACAAGGGGGGAGAGTCTATGTGTAGCAGTGAGGAAGGCAGCCGCTGGAAGCACTAGGAGAGAGAAAGTCTGTGACTCCCACCAGGCAGACACATTGACATCTCCCATCTATATCACATTGATACACGTTGTATATGTCCCCATAATTCAATTAAAAAACCAGATTTATCATCTTATTTTATCACAACACCCTCCACTCCCACAATGTGTTGCCTCCAATGTGGAAACAAAACCTACACCCTGTGTGTGTGTGTGTGTGTGTGTGTGTGTGTGTGTGTGTGTGTGTGTGTGTGTGTGTGTGTGTGTGTGTGTGTGTGTGTGTGTGTGTGTGTGTGTGTGTGTGTGTGTGTTTAAGAGTGAGTTTATCTGTCTGCCCTCGCTGCACTACAACAACAGCCCGAGTCAATTTGCTGTGCTCTCTTGGCAATCTATCTGCTCCATTTTGACACGCAGGTAATTCACTCTGACAACTCAGAGTCGTCGGAGTGAGCCGCTCTCATAGCGCCTGTGTATGTGTGTGCGTGCGCGCGTGTAACCTAGTGTGTTTCTGTCAGCGTGTGATGAGTGTAATGGGCCATGCAAGTTATTTATATGGATCGCAGTCAGCAATTGAGACATACAAATGGACTCGGTGTTGATTTTTCAGCCAGCGCGCAATCCTGCCATCCGCTCATTGCCTTGATTAAGGCTGTCATGCCTACTGGTTGACTGATTAACACTGTCACCAGTCATGGGCTCGCAGCAGCCGTCTACACTCCGACTAAAGGCACGCCACCTCACACTATCACAGGTGATTAGCATCAGGGAACCACATCATGGTGCTATCAAGTGCCTTTTCTCATGCTAAGTAGGAACGATTTTGGAGAGATTTTGGTGCAATTTTAAACATTTGCTAATTAGGTTTTTGGGGGTTTTTATACAGCCTATTCTGCTAACTTTACTTTTTGTTGGCACCATGTATGAGTTTGATTGGTTTTTGGTGATATACTGTGTACAACAGTCAGAGTTTATGAAAGCAAAACCAGTGGCACTAATATCACTTTGGTGCCACTGAATGGGTGAAACCCTGAAACAATGTTTCGATGGCCACTTAGTTCACAGCGAGACTTACCGTACACTTGCGCTGCATGTTACGGCTGCTCGATTATGGAAAAAAAAACTTTTATTTTTTTAATTACTGATTGACTTTTGGAAAGATGTTGCAATTATTGTTATTAAAATACTGTGAAACAGTTAAACAAATCAACAGTGAAAACACCAAGAACTGTGACATTTCCTTTAATATTTTTCTCATTTGAAAATTTTTTTTCCTGTTCAGAACACAAGACAGAATAAGAGTTTACTCGCAATACGGAATGAGCAAAATAATCCTTTTTCTCGATCATTAGGAGCCAAAATCGTAATCACGATTAACATTTGGATTAATTGCACAGCCCTACTGTATGCGATGTCTGACCAATTCAACATGATACCGTTATATATAGAAATATAAATATATGGTATATTATATGACAACACTTGCACCCATTGTATTCTCTGTAAGCCCATACAACAGCAGCATCTTGATTTACGTCATCGCTGGTTTGGCATGTCAGCTGTAATATTTCCCAGCCTCCCCAGCTGGCGGTCGGCTTGGGAAGGCTCTGGGTGATAAGATAAGAACTTATGATCCCTCAGCGGGGAAATTGACTTGTTACAGGAGCTCAAGAGTCGAAAAAAGCAAAGGAAAGAAATCATTGATCGAGAAATAAAAATGAAAATAAGATAAGAATCAAGACAAAAATACTAATAAAATAAAATAGCTATATACACGTTATACAACTTTCCGACATACAGATATGTCTATGGTGGATAATTGCATTTGCACAGGACAATAACATGTAATAGAACCAATGTGTTTATAATTAAATTGTTTCCCAGAGCACAGAGTTACTCATAGATCTAGTACAGGGCTGTCAAACTCATTTTATTTCATGGGCCACATCCCCCTAATTTGATCTCAAGTGGGCCAGACCAGTAAACCTCTCCACAAAAATCAGAAACTTTATCTGCCACAGAGTTTCTCGTCAGCTTGATGTCAGCAAACGCAAGTTGCTTCTGCTACGACAGCGTTCTAAGGCCATTGTAGGGAAAATAATAATGTTACGGACCTGGGAGAGAGGGGTCATTTTCTCAGAAAAAACTCTGAATTTCTAAGACTAAAGTAGTAAATTTACAGAAAAACAAATTGGATATTCTCTGAGATTAAAATGGTCAATTTGGAATTGGAATTAATTACTTCTCTGCAATTTTCACACTTTAAAAAGTCATCCAGTGGGCCTGATTGGACCCTTTGGCGAGCCAGTTCTGGCCCACAGACCGTAGGAAGCATGCCCATTGAATTCCCTAGAAGGGGGAAAATTCATGTAGTATTTATTTCCTTCATATATCTATTGCAGATTTATTTTTTTACAATGTCAGTTTTTTCAATATCGCCGCAGTATCTTGACTATGTTTTCTGTCTATAGGATGTGCAAATGACATCACCATCTGCAATTTGAGTGCAGTGTTTCCCCCTCAGCATTTAGATCAGACAGTAAATCATCGCTGCCTTGTAAATCCAACACTGTTGCTTTTCAGGAAATCACATAAGAAAAATAGCAATATAATGTTTCCAAATGATTGAAAATATTATATATTATTATTTTTCTCAGACAAAGTCAGACGAGTCTTTCTATTTTAATTGGAGTATGCATTGAAGAGGGCCCAGATTAAGCCCCTATGATGATTTTTTGCATCTCTCCGTCACATCTTTTATTGATTATGTGTGTATTAGTCTGTAGTGTTTGTATACGTGTACACCAATAAACTAAACTAAACGAAAGCACCTTGTCACTGTTTAAATACTTGTAATACCCACAGACAGACGTAAAGGGGGACCAATATCATTGATTTATGGAAAAATATTAAAGTCACAAAAATGTGGAGATACACTACAAGGATTCATTTCTTTCATCACCGACACGGTCCAATGAAAAGCCTGCATTACTGCTGCCAGTGCTTCTCATCAGGAGTTGATCTTACAATCGCTTTTACCACCACTCACGACTCTGAGATACTTCACGTCTTAATTTCTATCATTTTACACGGGCTCGGGCTTGCGCTCCGGGTTGCGCGTTAAATGAGCAGTCAGGTGATGCTTTTTGATTAGCGCGAAAATGAATGCTGAGTAGGTGAAACGGAGGCTGGCCTCTGGAGGACTTATTTTATTTCTTTGTTGCAACTTCCAAGTGGCCTATAGCCTACGTTAGTCATGAATAAATTATGTTACATTTTTTTATAAATGACTCATTCTTGACAAAGGCAGCATGGTGGCCCAATGGTTAGCACTGTGGCCTCACAGCAAGAAGGTTCATGGTTCGAATCCAGGTTGTTCCAGGCCTTTCTGTGTGGAGTTTGTATGTTCTTCCCATGTTTGTGTGTTTCCCCCAGGTGCTCTGGTTTCCCTCATCATCAAAAACTAGGTTCTCCAGTCAGTGCCAGTGATCAAGGCACTGGCTCACATCTGGAGTTGGTCCCTAGGGGCTGTGAATGGCTGCCCACTGCTTCCTTGAGGGTTGGGTTAAATGCAGAGAATGCATTTTGCAACATGTGTATGTGGCAATAAGGTACCATTACCTGCAAAAGAGCTGTGTGCGTGCGCACATTTGAAAAATTAATCAAATGTTAATTAAATAAGTCGGCCTGTAAACTGGTTCAGGCTTTTAAAAAGCTGTCAGTCGGGCTCGGGCCTTGTCGTGCCTAACTTTTAAGGCCCGATTACATCTCTATGCTACAGAACCATGGTTCATTGAAGCCACAATGAAAACAACTTTAAACAGAGATGGTAAACTCCCAGACCTCAGCTGTACCTTGATATCCATTCAGACGTTTCCTGGACCTACTGGTCCTGTACAGGGCTTCAGGGGGCTGGACCGTGTACCAGCAGAGTGCTTCTCCAGGTGTACTGTTCTTTTGCAGAACAGTCTTTTTAGTATTTTATTAAAACCCCTTACTGTATAGGATTTGAACAAAAGACTCTGGAGCCAACCACCGCATACACTGCTGCAACCAGTGGTGCCGGCAGCTGTAATCCTGTACTTTTTTTCCCCCGTGAGACATGCAATGCATTTAATGATAACAATACGTAAATGCGCACAGGAGGAGCAGCCGACAGCAGCTCTGTTCTGCTATTCTCTTAACCCTTGTGTTGTCCTCAGGTCAAATTTGACCCGTTTTCATAGTTTTAAATATCAGAAACATGGGTTTCTTACAACCAAATTGCCCCAAAATAACTTATATGCATGCATGTAGGTTGTATGGGACCCATGCAACATTCTTCATAGGTAAAATGAATGATTACTTCCATTGAATTTTGGGTGTTTTATTCAATTTCATATCATTTGAAAAATAATTGGTTTAAATTGTTTTAGAACAGTCTCCTGACCAAACTTTGACATAAACCAGTCTGTGATCCACTCAACATCCTTGTATCTTAACTATTAGTCAAAATAAGTCATAATTTCAGCTTTTTTCTGACTAAAAAATTATGTAAAATGTCATATACATTAGGTTTAATGACCATACATTAAAAAAGCGTTGCAAAAAAGGGGCAAAAAAGGACAACAAGTTCGTGGTTGACAGGAAGACAACAAGAGGGTTAAAGAGATCGACACACACACCAGCACACAGGTATAAACTTCAGGCCACTTACGTAGACTAAAGAAAAAAGCTCTGTGTGGAGCCTCCGCTGAACCATAAATCAGCCTTTAGTCTAATTTTTCCTAAAGGCAAAACGTACTGGTTGTCATCAAAGTAACTTTAATCTACAACACATAGTGGCTTTAAGCATTAAGTCTACCATCCCAGATTTTCAAATAAGTAGTTAGGCTTATATATCAAAGGGTGGATGTTACGATGAACAAAAGTATTTATGCCCATATTTTTTAGAAGTAACACTGTAAGCATATGATTTTGAAGGCAGGATCAGTCCGCTTGTGGTGTCATCTTTGGATGACTTGAGGTGTCTGCTTTGCCACAGTTTCGGTTTTAGCCAACACATCCTCATACTTAAACTACATTATAGGTTAATTTCAAAAGACTGCCAAAATGACACATACGGTAATTATCGGTCGGTGTGAGCTGCTTGCATAATCATCAGCATCATCGTGTCGCAGCTTCACTAACGGTTCACGGAAAAACACGGAAAAATACTTTTTTTCAGATAAAAAGCCACTGGAAAACTCACACATGCACATAGTATTTAACACATTCAATTATTGTTATTACAAGCAGAGAACTTAAACCTGTGATACTATTGGAAAAAATGGCTTGACCTTTAAACGATAGTAGCAGCATCAGTATATGCTGTTCCTCTACAGCTGGATAATTGGCATATTGATGTATTGAATGCTGCCCTGTTCACTGCACTGGGCTCAAAACAGAGTTTTGAAATGATGCAGTCCTTATTATGCACGCTTTATCTTCATTTCCTGTAAGAAGGAAGGCAAAAAAAATTAGATGCAGCCATGAGGTTCAAAGATTCAAAGAAGAGCTCCTGATGATTTGATGGTGACCAGGTTACCACATATCCATATTTGGGCAGGGCAGTTCAATTGGTCACTTGCTTGTTCGGAGAGCCAATGGGATTTCTGTAGAATCTTTGTCAAGTACAGCGGTTGGTTGTTTTTTGGGAAGACTCTCTCCCCCACCTCTTAGATACACAGCAGCCAATCACACAAGGCTTTTATGAAAAGGAGCGTACGGCTGTTCTGTCTTTGTTCTCTCATCCTCTCTATTTCACACACACACACACACACACACACACACACACACACACACACACACACACAGTATCTCTGTATAAGAATCATCTGTGCATCTAAATGAATGTACAGTTGGCTCCTCGTGTTCACTCACACGCATTTGTGTGACTGAGAGAGTATCGCGAATTATCCTTTATTGACCATAAATAATCTTACAGGTTGTTTTTTATTCGATTGCTTACATGCATTGGTCCAAACTGAAGTCATATTGTCAAAACTCTTCACACAGCCAGAGAAACAGAAGTCTATGTGGACCAAACTGTAAGTCATTTTTCATGGCTTTCACACAAAATGCATTCAGTGAAAACATTCACCAAAATTCATGAACTCTTTTCTCATTGATACTCCACCACCTGCAGAACTCTATAGTATCTGCAATATATGGTGCATTTCTGCAGAAACCATATTAAAATACATAGAACAGCAGAATATTTACAATCAAATTAAATAATAATAATTTAAAAGCTGATTTCAGCTGAACGAAAAGACAGAAGATGTGACGTTGATGAGGACAAATGCAGAAACCCTCGCAGTACTGAACAGGATGAGTGATTATTCTATATGTTGTTGATTTTTTTTATTATTATTATTATTGCAGCTCTGAAATTGCAGAAATTTATTTTTAGTTTCAACTTTTTTTATAAGTAATCTACTATTATATATAAAGGGTCTTGAAGTAAATTTATGGTTAATTCGTGTTCCTTAAACTTTAGTACAGCCAAAGTGAAAATGTGTTATTCTTATTCTATATTGAAATACTGATGTGAAAAATCATTCTGTAACGTAAACTGGGAGAAAATTTTATAATTTATGTAATCCTGACGTATACTTTGTGAGTGAGCCTTTATGAAGAGTAGGATTGGAGAACCGGTTCCAACTTGAAATGGTTTAAAAAATTCCATTGGAATCGTTTATTTTTATTTATTTTTATTGGAACCGTTTGAAGAATTTGGTTTGGAATCCGATCACTGGTTACCAATTTAACTCGCGCAAGTTTTGGTTTCTGTAGCGACCACCATACTTCCAGGCGATTGTTGTTTTGCAGCCATGGAGCACAGTAAGCGGCTCTAAAGTCTGGCTTTATTTTACGTTGAAAAAGCCCGGAAAATCTGTAAACCACCATTGAATCAAAATAAAAGTTTCCTCTTATCTGTACAATAAGCATGTGACCCGTTTCAACTCTACACCTCAAAGAATTGATAATCAATAAGAACTGGAATCAAAAGGAAGATTGAAAATTGGAATCAGAATTGTCAAAATCAAAACGATGCCCAACCCTAATGAAGAGTTTTGGAAAAGATGTTTCAGTATTGACTGATGCTTTTTAGCAATCGAAAAGAAAACCGTAAGTCATTCGATTCGAAGGATCAATGGATTAAAGGACAAATCCGGCGCAAAATGAACCTAGGCGTGCATAACACATGGGTACCGAGTCGACTGTTCTCTGGGATATGTTTGAACGTGACCAGTTTTAGCGCAAACCGCTAATTAGCTTATAACGCTAGTCGTTGTGGCACGCAAAAGTAAAAAGAAATCTCTATTTCTACACCACTAACAAGGCTCAGCATAGCACCACACTTCCACGGTAGCATAATGAGGGTCCCTACATGTAAACCGAAGCATTGAGAACTTTGTAAGTGTACAGACAGTTTATTAAAAAGATAGTTTAGAAAGACAGTACCCTTCATGTATACATGAGGGCGCCATCTTGGGAAAACAGTCACGACCAGTTGAACGACGAACGCCGTGTAACCAGTAACTAGCAACATAGCTCAAACACAGCGTTCCTCGTTCGACTGATTGTGACTGTTTTCCCAAGATGGCGCCTGCCTGTAGGCTATATGTGAAGGTACAGTCTGGTCATATTCGATTAGCATTAACACCTATCCCAAAGAATGGTCAACTCTGTACCCATGTGTTATTAACCCCTGGGTTCATTTTCCGCCGGATTTCTCCTTTAAAGCTATAGTGCGTAGTTTCTGTCGCCCCCATGAGGAATTCTATGTAATGACAACAAAACTGTCGGTGTGTCCACATGATACAAGCCCATCCCTCCCCCAAACAGTTGCTAGTAGCCAAGGAGGACACAGAGGATTAAAAAAAACATGATGGACTCTTTAGAAGAGGTAAATTATCTTCACTCGAGTTTCTGTGCGGGAAAGCCGCCAGACACCACAATCTTCTGAACGTAGCCATACTGAGAAACACAGAGAGAGTTGTGTAGAGCTGATAGTCTTAATTAGCTTTGTAGCAACTCATTTGGCAATGGCTTGAATGTAACGGACGTTCATTAATATCAAAAAGTTACGCACTAAAGCTTTAATTTTATTTTATTTAGCATCCAGAAACTTACTGCATTCTTGTGTGTGTTCATTGTGATAAATGTCATTTCAGATTTGGGAGTTAAACTCAAATTTAAAGGTACTCCAATGTCTGGGAGTGTGACAAAATGAAAACATACTGGAGGGACGTGATCAATAAAACCATGTTCATCTTGTCTGTGAACAATCCACTTGACCTTAAGATGATTTTTGCTGCAAGTTGTTTAAAATTGTATTTGCAATGAAAATTAATAAAAACATTGTTAAAATTGAAACTGAAAGTATTTTGAACCTGGTTCAACAATGCAACTTCTTTTAAGGGGCATTCCACCGATTTTTCACATGAAGATCAGCTTACTTGTCACACAGAGTACTACTGAGCCTGTCAAAACAAGTCTAAAAGATTTTCTTTGGCTTTAAAGGGAGCTATGTAAAGCCTAACAAAACTTCCCTGAATAAATGAAGTTAAAAAAACAACAACCTAAATACACTTTCCTGATAGAATAACACAGAACTAATTACCAAACCTTTAAGGTTCACTTCAGCTCTCTCGTGCTGTCCAACCCCTTGTCTAGACGGCAAACGCCACACCAGCATAGCGCCTAGCAACGGCAGTGTTAACGTTACACGTTAGAGACCGGTTCTGTCTGGTCCGAGCATTTCAAAACATCAAGCGGCAAAGGAGCAGCCAAATCTGGTTTAAAAATACATATATACACATGTACAGAAAACTATGTTTGTATGCTACTTTACACATTAAGATACCGAATCAATAAATATACAGCAATATAATAGAAAACATGCCATCAGAAAAAATAAAGAACAAGATCAGATAGTAAGGAAATATAGATAATATGATACAAGTTTAATAATTAAAATGATAAAATAATAAAGCCCTATATGTAGTAAATTGTAGCAATGCAGTAAAGTAGTAGTGTTTTATTGGGCGTTTAAGACTTGAAGCATAAATAAATGCTTCAGGTCACGCTTATACCTGTGAGACGCAGCTGAGAGGTAACCAGAACAATAAATCTGAGCAAAGCTAAGGCTTGCAGTGTGAATGTAACCTGAATGCATGCACGCTGTCGCTCTTTATTTAGTTTTTTTTTTAATGTTGGTACCATGAAATTAATTACCATCCCTAATAGAAACACCAGTTCACCAAAGCCAGGCAGATCTTGACCCATGTCCAAAAGACAACCGAGGGCAAAAGGAGGGGTTGGCTGGCGTGCTTTCATCCAATTATATAAAGCGCGGACATGGATGTGACCCGCATTGCTGTGTCAGTCTGAATAGGGTAAACCATATAGATAGATCAATTACACCTTGTTAAGCAAATTACATTATGTGATTTTGAGGCTTATGAGGATAATAATAAACTTCTCAATCTCAGCTGGTACTGTCCATACTGCTCAAATATTTCTGTTGGCAGATGATGAAAACCAATTCATCCACATCATTCTGAAGTGTGTCGACACTTGGGATTGACAATCTATTAGAGTGCAGCCTTCAGAGTTTCTGAAGAGAATATGTGGACCGACACTCACTCAAACGAATTGTCAAGGAAGAATTTGTGTTTGTGTGTTGCTCACCTGCAAGCCTTTGTTGCAGATTGCTTGGCCCATTTTGCAAACCTGAATAGGAAAAATAAGATGTAACAATTGAAATTCTTATTAATAAACATGTAGCCATTGTACGTTACCTTCCGCTTTCTTTGTGTTTGTGCATTTTAAACTCTACTATGGTTAACTGCTCCTCAGATCTCTGCAGGGTAAATCCAGACAGCTAGCTAGACTATCTGTCCAATCTGAGTTTTCTCTTGCACGACTAAAACAACTTTTGAATGTGCACATGTTCCACCAAAACAAGTTCCTTCCTGAGGCTATTTAGCAGTGGCACCTTTGCTCCGTGCAGAGCTTAGCACCGCCCAAGACCATTGTGATCGGTTCAAAGAAATGACAATAAACCAGAGCACGTTTTTCTTGTATCCAGGAATGCTGTGTTGATTCGCCAGACCTTCCTCCACGGCGCTGTGGAGGAAGGTCTGGCGATGGGAGACTATCAGCACCAAAATACACTGAGTAAAGATTGTGGAGACAGGCTGTATCCTCTACAGATGTCAGCGGGTGGCTGCTGGAAGGCCCCCCTCCTGGAACCAAACTGTCCCCGCAGTTTGCCTCCAACTCTTTCTTGGCTTTTCATCTAATATCATTGAACCATCTAATATCATTAAGCCATCTCCTATTCTGTGCAACTGTTCTTATAGGACCCGAGCAAAACAAATTAACCAAATGTGTTATCTCCCCCTGAGCTAATTTAATGGAAGGTGCCGTATATTTGCTTATTCTGTGCACGTGGGCATCCGTTTCCTCAGGGGAGAAGCTTTTGTAGTGGAAGAGAACACTCCTATTCCGCCACCAAATTATCAGAGCACCGTGGCAGAGAGTGCAGTGCTTTTAAAGAGAAGGGAACAAGGTGATTTGATTGGTTATGTCTAAAGCCTTAGTGACTGATAATTCACTCCCCCTAATCCAACTCCAACTGGGTTAAGGAAGGATGCAGTCAATAGAGGGCCCTTAGAAGTGCAGTTACACAAATGTGTTTGTGTATCCCGCTAATATATAGAAAAAAAATTAAAATAAATCACCTTCATCACCGGCCTTATTCCTGCCACGTTTTTTTTATCACTTAATTCTCTGGTCTGATTCTTTGATCTGCCAATTCCTTCCCTATGTCCAGGGCTGCCAACTTTTTCAGTTCAGTTTGGAGTGAGATCCGGTGAAGCTAGTGCATTTGCTGCAGGGTTCAGGTCATTACTTGTCAATTGCCGGGAATTTTGTTTAAAAGGTTCAGCAGCCTAATTCACAATTTTAAAGCATTTATGAAAGTCAAATCACTAATCATGGTCAAACATTAATAAGTATGGCTGATCAGCATACTTGCCAACCTCCTTAATGATGCTGATAAATCAGAGTTCACTCAAAGTTGAAACTGCTAACTCACTGAATTCTGTTTAGTGGTTTATGATGCGTTTCCATTATTAATATTTGACAATTTCTATTTGATGAAATTGATTCCTGTGATGGCAAATGCTGTTATAGATGAATGAACAGAAATAGGAATTTGCAAACATGAAGTGTGGTGCTATGTTCAATTTAGTTAATTCTCGTGACAGCAACAATAGCTCTATTCCACAACATGATAATGCAGATTTTTTAAACTAGCGGTTATGGAATTAAAGGGTAATTTCGGGGTTTTTCAACCTGTGTGTAAGTGACTGATAGGAACAACAATCTTTAAAATTGGTCCAGTATTAAGCAAGAACGCTGTAACCGACAGCCACAGACAATGCAACCCTACGGGGCAAATGGGCATTGTCCATTTGGTCCGCTAAAAGTGATGTTTTTGCCACTGACAGGCTCTGATTATTATTCTAAGTGTCTGACAACATTATGGAAATTATCTTACAGAAATAGACCTTTTTAAAACCTCTTTAACACCATTCTGTTTAACCAGAAACAGCTCTTAAGGGACTGTTTGTTATTTATTTAAGGGGCCACCGGAGGAGTTTTGGGACTTTTAGTCAAAATAGACATGACCCTCCCCTCTCCAGTAATAATTTTTCTATGAAACACACAAACTGGTTGCTATGGACTCGTCACTAGGTTTCCTCCACTTCGCCGTTTAAACAAAGTGGAAAGTAAGTCCAAATCTACACAAAACCTGCAATCAATTAGTAAGCTAGTCATCAAATGTGGCATTTAGGAAACCTTTATTGCAACCTTGGCACGGTAAGATGTCCAGAGTAGCAACAGTCATTTTCGTTTTCTGCGTTCTGCTGCTCCCAACGTCAGCCAGGAATTTTTTTTTTACTAAAGCAGTATATGAAATCAGATGTATTACCTACCACCATTTAGTTGTTTTGTGTTATTTAAGATATTTATAAAATATCTGGTCATGCCAGACGTAATTATTCCACTCATTTTTTAAACAATGCACTTACTTGTTTCAGCCACCAGGGGGACAGTGCTGTCCCTGCCCCACAGCAAACTCATGGGTCAGACCCATCTGGTAGTGAAGGAGGGCCGAGACTGAGAGCTACATGGAAAAATATACACCAAACAAGCCACTTTGAAATTTTGCTGTTTCATGAATAGAAAAGTTGGGTGACCCCCCCCCCTCAACAAAGAATAAAAAGACATGACCCTCCCCTATTTTCCTCCGGTGGTCCATTCCATAAATACCAAACGGTCCCTAAGTCGCTAGCGCTAAAGTCACCAGACTTTATTTAAAAAACAATACTTTTAGCGTGTATAGAGCCAACATATTTTCACATATGAACTTTGTAAACTATGTGTTTATTTCAACCAAAACTAGAGTTGTGATGGTTGGAAAAGTGGAAAGACGACCCAGAACGGCTATTCATAGTTTTATTTTGTTTCTGTCTACGTGAAACGTACTGCAGGGGCTACATTTTTTTATGTATCTAGGGGGTGCTAGCGAGCCATTTTTGTGCGCCTATTCCTGAAATCCTTAAAATACGTAAATATTCACCAGACTTGATGTGACTGCCAATTTTGGTGAGTTTTTGAATATGTTAAGCCCTTCAAAAAGGCAGAAAAGAAAAGAATTCCTTCAGTTTCAATAGGGCCTTCACCGCGGTCGGCACTCGGGCCCTAAATATTGGAAATATTGGATAGAACAACATAATTTAATTCTGCTAATGAATGGAATGGAATGAATGTACAAATGTATATACAAACTGGAAATAAAAATGTACAACTACTCAAATAGTATTTATAAAGATGTAAGTAAAACCTATGTTTGTGCAAGTTGCACTTAGTGCAGTATTTAAATGTATATGAGTATTATCTAACACTCAGTGATGAAGTGTTAAAAAGTTTTACTGTTGCTCGCAGTGAAGATCCCACAGAGGATTATCACTCTGCAGTTTGCCTCA
Organism: Perca schrenkii; assembly: GCA_025617405.1. Taxonomy (NCBI): domain Eukaryota; kingdom Metazoa; phylum Chordata; class Actinopteri; order Perciformes; family Percidae; genus Perca; species Perca schrenkii. The sequence goes on from CM046788.1 coordinate 2,926,033, forward strand.
ACATTATTGAGCCTTTCAGCATCCTTAAACGTGTTCTTTTTGCTTTGTTTTCAGCTCTCCAGAACTGTAATATGACAGATACATGATAATATGACAGATGTGTTTTCGGCTTGCTCCACAGCCCCCAGTGGCCAAAACAATGATGATGAATTTGACATGTAAAACATTTAGTTTGATGCAAATAAACATATATGTGGGTCTGTATATTGCTCTTAAATTAAAATGTGATATCTGCCCATGTCACCTCACAGTGATGGGCTGATAAAGTAAGACTGGATGCACATTTATTGTACTCTAATGGTCATCAATATTGGCCTGTTTTCATCCTGACGACAATAAAACGCTCTATTGATCACAACCACATCAGCTTAATAAATCCACACCAGAATCCTGTTTAGACCAAAAGTCGCTCAACAACTCAACTGCAACAACATTGCAGTTGAGTTCACTGAATGATTTGAGCTTACATGTGTTTTCATCGGAACCAACCATTCAGCCCTACTGCTTCACATTCACACACTTCATATGCACATGCTCTTATACATATGCAACATGCAGTCACAACAACAATTTAAACTTTTTCGTTGATGGATAGCACACACACACACACACACACACACACACACACACACACACACACACACACACACACACACACACACACACACACGTAGAAATGCAGCACAGATACATAACAGACTTTTTAGCCTTCCCCATCATACCTCCTTGGTGACGGTTTCTACCTGTCAGGAGGTAGAAACCGTTCTGAGATGTATTCGCTCTATAGAGGTTACTGTGCGTGTGTTTGTGTGTGTGTGTGTGTGTGTGTGTGTGCGAGTGAGTGATGAGATGAGAAGGGTGGGAAATCTTTGTTGTGCTAATCACTCCATTCTCAGCTGACATCTGTAGAGTTCTATATGCTACACACACACACAAGCATGCACACACACACACACACACACACACACACACACACACACACACACACACACACACACACACACACACACACACACACACACACACAGTAACCTCTATTAGAGTGAATACAGGTCAGAACAGTTTTTACCTCTTGACAGTGTGTGTGTGTGTGTCTGTGTGTGTGTGTGTGTGTGTGTGTGTGTGTGTGTGTGTGCGCTGCTCCGAGAGTGTGTTGGTGTGTGGATATGTCCTGACGTCTCTCAACCACTGTCCCAGCTATGGGTAAATAGCAATCCCTGGACTGTTAAAACAATCCAGCCAAGACCTCAACTGTGGAACAGGCGTGAGAAGATCACTGACCTTAGGGTAGCATCAAAACGGCTGGGAAGGTGGATAAAGGCTGCAGCAGAAAAGGGTCCCCAGTCACTGGATTCTGACCTAGATCTGTCAAGAACCGTGTGGTGGCTGCTTGTGCTCCAGTATCCCCACGTTAAACAAAGTCTCCATAGAAGGGAATCAACCCAAACATCCCATATCTAAGTCCTATGGCGACCAGTAAGTGGCGACAGGGGCAGGATTGTGAGACCTGGAAGCCCCTAGTCATGAGTTGGCACATTAGGCAGTGGGTGTCAGCTTAAGTCGCTGGGCTCTTGGAACGAGGCAGAAGAGCACTTTGGTAGCTGCACCCACGACTGAGCAGCCCTTTTTAGGATCCACTCTGCTCACCCCACCTTGGGGAAGGGACTTGAAAAGGTGCCCTAATAATAGCCTGCCTCAAACCTGCTGACTGGACTACCACATCCAGAGGGATCACCATATTGCAGTCAGAAACACAGACATATGAACTTTGGAGCCTGGAATGTGCACACACTAATGGATAGTGTAAAAAAGTGACAGACCAGAGAGGAGAACCGCGATCATTCCTAGAGAACTGAGGAGATGCCAGACTGATATAGCCACTCTTTCTGAAACCCGACGGGCAGGCGAAGGACTGCTAACTAAAGGAGGAGAAGTGTGGCTGCACTTTCTTCTGGAAAGGAAAAGCTACAAATGAGACTAGGATCCATGGGGTTGGGTTTGCCATCAGGAACCAGCTCATCAGTCACCTCTCTGAACTTCCTGTGGGCATCAGTGAATGTCTCATGACCATCCGTCTGGTGCTTGCCAACAAGCAGATGGCAACAGTTATGAGTGCTTTTTCCCCTACTTTAGACTCTGAAGAGGAAGTAAAGGAGACCTTTTATGCTTGCCTTGATGAGACACTGTCAATAATCCCCCAGGAGGATAAAATAATCCTACTAGGAGACTTCAACGCTAGGGTTGGCCGGGATTCCCACCTCTGGAAGAGGACTATAGGAAGGAAGTCATCGGGAACATCAACTTAATGGAGCTCTGCTTCTCAGCAAATGTGCTCAGTATGACTTCACCATCACTAACACTCTTTCGCCAAAAATACAAATTTAAGGCATCATGGAAACACCCACACTCCAAACAATGGCATCTTATTGACTATGTCATTGAAAGAGGGACCGTCATGATGTGAAGATCACAAGGGCCATGATCAGCGCAGTTGACTGTTGGACAGATCATCGCCTCATTCGCTCCAAGATGGCCATTAAACTCAAGAGGAAAAGGAGGGTTCAAAAAAAGCAGATTCGGGCCAAGACTAAACCTTGAAAGCCTGGATGACGCTGCCAACCAGCAGCGACTTCCGGCCTCTCTTGGGAAAATCCTCAAACAGGAATATCCTGATGACAACAGAGATCACTGTAGTCTGCTCAAATCCTCATTCCTCGATACCTGTAAAACCACTCTTGGGTACAAGTCCAGAAAACATCACAGAGATAGAACTGCTCATCTCCATTAAAAGGAAAGTTTTTCACGCCTGGCAAAAGACTGGCTCATTCCAGAGCCAAGGCGGATGTCCAGAGCTGAGTGAGGGAACTGAAGAACGCCTGGTGGACAGAAAAAGCTCTGGAAATTCAGAGACTGGCAGACTCAGGTGACACCAGAGGTTTTTGTAGCGCTACTAAGGCTGCCACCGCGGCCTAAACCCCCTGCGCTCAAAGGACGGGCAGGAGCTGCTGAAGGACAATGAGTCCGTTAAAGGCTAATGGAAAGAGCATTTCCAGGAACTCCTCAATCGCGACAGCACAGCTGAACCAGGTAGCATCAGCCACATCCCTCAGAGTCCCATCAGAGAAGACATGGGGAAACCACCCACCATAACTGAGGTCCAAAATGCCATTAGGAGCCTAAAAAACAACAAGGCCACTGGTCCAGATGGGATCCCAGCGGAGATCTTGAAGAGTGGTGGACCAGAACTCCTGTACCACATCCATGCCCTACTCCTTAAGGTCTGGGAAAAATAACTCCTGTCAGAGCTCAGGGATCTGATAGTGACTATATTTAAGAAGGGGGACAAGGCTGAATGTGTAAACTACAGTGGCATCTCACTCCTATCAACAACAGGCAAAGTGCTTGCTTGTGTCCTTGCCAATCAACTGTTACCACTGTCTGAGGAAGTACTCCCTGAATCTCAGTGTGGCATCCGCCCATCCAGAGGTACAGCAGACATGCTATTTACAGCACGCCAACTGCAGGAAAAATGCAGTGAACAAAAACAACCTTTGTACATGGCCTTCATAGACCTTACACCACCATCATGGAGCTTCAGTATGCGGACGACAACACCATCGTCGCACCCTCCACAGAAGACCTCCAGGGCATCCTGAATGGCTTTGCCAAGGCACACAGGGCCCTGGGTCTAGACTTAAACATCAAGAAGACCCAGGTCTTACTTCAACCTCCACCTAATCAGCCACCAACTCAACCCACCATAAAAGTGGACAACATCATCCTTGAAAATGTTGACCACTTTCCTTACCTTGGCAGCCTCCTCTCCTCAAAAGCTAACATCGACTCCGAAATTAACCATCGCCTGAGCTGTGCCAGAAAAGAGTCTTAGAAGACAGAGACCTAAAGGTCCAAACTAAACTCATAAACGAAAGTCATGCTCTTTTCGAGTGACCGCCGATGATGGTGTATGTGTGTGCGAGTGAGTGATGAGATGAGAAGGGTGGGAAATCTTTGTTGTGCTAATCAGTCCATTCTCAGCTGACATCTGTAGAATTCTATATGCTACATACACATGCATGCACACACACGCAAGCATGCACATACACATTCACACACACACATACACACACACACAAGCCGATATACCTATGGCTTCCAGCTGTTTCTACGCTTCATACATAATATGAAACGTACATTATGTACCATTGTTAAATGAAACATGAATCACTTCTAGTCCAGTTTTGGTATTTAGAATCACATAATTATGGTGAGTAAAATATTTCCAAACATTTTCATACTATTAATACACGATATAGATTCATATAAAACCGTTTTGATAATACACCTTGATTCAGTTTGCATTATAGTCTGAACTTCAAACATTATCACTCACGGCCCAAGTTCTCACCGCCCGTGTGACACCTACTGTAGCGGGAACAAGCACAGAGGCGGTTGCGGCCAGATTTTGTCACTGTGATAGCACCGCAACCGTGCAAGACGCAATCACAAAACTTTACGGTGTAGTTGAGATCAAAAAGAAGGACAAGTTTGAAAATGTGGTCCAAGCAAGGGCCTCGGTAGGAAGGGGGTAGGAAGTAGGGAAGGGGCCCACCACTTTACGCCACTGGCCTGATTTGGCATTGCAACTGGTTGGATGGTCTCTAGTTTTCTAAATTATTTCATGCATACATATGTCCTGATTTCCTACAGAGCATGATTCAGCATTGATGCCATGTATTCATTTTTTTTTTTAAATCAATTTGGCAAGGGTAGTTGTGATATTATGAAGTGCTGCTGGCATGTGTTTTTGTTGTTGTTTAAACACTAACCACTACCCTGGCTCGTAAGCATATCTGTCATTCTGCAGCATTTAGCTGCACTTTCCTCCAGGGCTTTTCCCCCTTTTTTTCCTCACTCCCACCTTTTTTCTTTCTTTCATTCTTTTTCACCTGCACTGTCCATTTTTTCTCAACCCTGCTTGGCCATGCACTCTCCAATTATGTGTGATGACAGGCAGATATTAGGCGGTCTACAGTTCTGCGTCACCATACATGCACTGGGTGTTATTTTAATCAAAACATTTTTTCGGTTTGATTTTCTTATTTTTAATTTAGCATTTTTAACACTGGCCTGACAGTGGGCCACTCAGCTGGCCAAGCCACCAGCAATCCTCCTGCTGCACCCGATGGCCAGTCCAGGCCCGACTGGCACTATTTCAAAGATATGAGGGTCACAATGGTTGAGGAGAAAGACTGGCTTGTCAACATCCATGGTTTTTCAAGGACAACCAGTCTTACTTTTAGCAGGACCTTTGGTGATTTACCAAATGCACTGATGTCCCAGTGTTATTTTTACCATACAATTGTATTCCCTAGGTTTCCTTTATGTAAGTTTGGTGTGTCTGCAAGTTAGAGGTCCATGCTGATATCTATATTTAGACAGAAATATTGGCATGTACCACCTTTTTTCTTATTAATTGTTTCACATATACTTTAATAGCATTTCATTATGTTCCTCTGAACTGAAGGTGTATTCCTGAAACCTGTTAAGGTATCTATATTCATGACGTTCCACTTCCGGGATTGTATATAAGACAGATCTGTGGTTTACAAGCAGTCAGGAAGTACATCAGATAAATATAACAGAGTCCCAGGGAAGGTCCTTTGCCACATTTTCTTCCGGTTCCTCTTTGATGTTCTTCCAAAATGTCTATATTTTCGGGCAGTCCCAAAATATATGAGTATGGTCGCTGGCCATATCACAGTTCCTCCAGCATTTGTTGCTGGGATTGTTTTTGGAGGCAAATGTTGTTAGTGGCATCCTGAAAAATCGCATTTTAACCTTCCAGTCAAATTATTTGCAGAGTTGGCTTCTAACCCCCTTGTGACATCCAGAAGATATGTTTCCCCGAGAATCATCTGTTATTATTTTGTTTTGCTCCAATTCCTGTTGTTGTTTGATATGCAGTGTGTCATCTGTCATGTCCATCAGCAAGTGTTTAAATAAAAGAACAGGTAGAACAGTCTAGTAAGTTCAGCTTTTAAAACCAGTAAAAAAAACAACACCTATGCCATATTACGATAACCAAAATCTAAGACAATATCTAGTCCTTTATTTTGATAGATATAATATCAATATATTGCCCAGCCCTACTTTAAACTGATCCTTTAAACTGGTAACTATTCATTGTGTTAATTGAAACTATATTGCACATCACACAATATTTTGCTTAAAATTTATTATTTTATTTGTTACTTTAAAGGCAGGACATGATAGGAGCTGCTGACCATTGCTTGGTGGTTAACAGTCAATCTGATGTGGTGCTGATATGGATTTTTGGCCAATACATCAAATGATTACATTCCACTCAAAAACAGCACAACAATGTGTAGTACTTTCCAGATTATTAATAGTTATTCAACAGTCCTTACAGACATATAACAAAAGCCCCAGTGGACACATTACATCACCTTGGAGCTATCAATTGGAATCATTTTTGGTGAAATAAAATGGTAAAATGAAGCTTATTCTTACTTTACTGATTACCTCCTGGAACTCTGCCACAGTACCTTACTTTGACAACTTTGACAACCACTTAATCAAAGTAACTTTTGGGGGTTAAATTTAGGGTCAAATTCCACTTCTTCAGCTACCTTTACTACATTTCAAATGATGCCTTATTCCAGACTATTTCATATGTGTCACACGGTAGTGTGAGGTACTGTTTTACCACTAGGCAATGACATCTCATTCTGCAAAACAAATGGAAAAAATATGTCACGGGGTGAAACATTTTCATTTGTAATGTTGTTATTGAAGAGTCATCTCAGCTCTGCCTTATTCCAGCTTGTTTTCAATATGATGCACATGACAAGTGGCGTTTTCTCCACCTCCTGGCAGACTCTTTCATATGTGTCCCACGGTAGTGTGAGGTCCTGTTTTACCACTATTAAAAATTTGAAGTTCCACAGAATGACACTTAAATAATGTATTTCACGTCAACCTTTAAAGGACATATCCGGCACAAAATTAACCTAGGGGTTAATAACACACGCGTACCGAGTCTGACCGTTCTCTGGGATTTGTTTTCATGCTAATCGAATGTGACCAGTTTTATCACAAACCACTAATTACCTTACAACGCTAGTCGTTGGGGCATATGTGTTATTAACCCCTAGGTTCATTTTGCGCCGGATTTGTCCTTTAACAAGCACGGCACAATATCCTGTGGCCAATCCTGAGCAGTGGAGGTGGGTGTGGTCCAATCAATCACAGCTGCTTCTCATCACCTTGATTCCCAGTCTAACATACAATCAACAGAACACAGCAAATCCACCAAACCATGCACATAATAACTGTTGAAACATGCAACATATGTAGCAATAAAACCAAATGCACAATGCCTAAACACTGATTAAACTCAAACTGGACAATAAACTAAAACATGTGATGTTGGGATCAAGATCAAAAGTTGCTTAAAGTCACATTCTGACATATGATTTAATGAAATACAACTGGAGTTTTATCTAAAAGTAAAGTACAGCCCTTCATATATTGGCAGCTTCACTGGTGTAACCCTAAGATACTACTGTTTCTGGAAGTGTCCTCCAGCTTTTAAAAGCTTACCATCATCCAGAAATATGTGCAAGAGAGAAAAGTAGAGCAAGAGACCAAGCTTTACAGAGCTTACTGTCAGCATAACTATCTGCTTACCACAAGGATACACTTGACGTCTCCAATCTACTTAAATAAAATAAGAACATGCTTCAGGTTGACTTGTGTGTCTGCAATATTACATAATCAGCAAGGGAAATGTACACTTAACTTGGCTCTACATGGAATAATTTTACAAATTAACAAGTAATACTTATATTGAATCTAATGATACTGTTGTTTTCTGCAGATACTCTTTCTATTTTCCATCCTCTCTGTACATTCCTCAAGTGGAGTCATTAAACACAAATGTTTTGCTCAAGTTGAAATTTTGTTAACTGGGCTACCAATTCATGCTACCCATGTCAATACACCCACAAGTGACTGTTGACTATCTTACTCTGAAAGCATGGACATTATCTGCTGTTACAACAGCCTCTATGAAACCTGTATGTAGGGATTTGCTCCCATTCAGCCACAAGAACATCAGTGAAGTTGGGCGATAACACCTGGCTTTCAACTAAGCACAAAGATTTAGGATTGGGTTGAAGTCAGACATTGTTCGACTAAGCACTTCAGTTGAAGCCTAAACTGTTAAGGCTTCAGAGAATAGGGAACCCAAATGCAGAGACGGGCAGGCAGTGGATAGTTTGAGGATTTAATAAAATAACTGGTGCAAACGACAAAGGAAGTCCTGAGGCAAGCAGGCAGGCAAAACAAGTTCCAAAAACTCCAGGAAAACTAAAGACATCAAACGAAGGAACCAAGCGACAAGGAAATGCAAGCACTCACAAACACCCAAAACACTACAATGACCTGACAACAGGCAAAGGAAACAGACTAAATACAAGAGCTAACGAGGAAAAAAGAGACAGGTGAGACCAGGAGGCCGAGCAGTTTGGTGAAGGGGGTAAGCAGAATAACCAGTTCTGAAGAGGCCTTTGCTCTAGCCTTTGTGTGGGCTTCTGGTTACAGAATGACCGATTAAACATAATCAAAACGCTTTATCAAACAAACAAGCCTTCTGCGCCTACTAAGGGTTCTTGCACCATTTTTAAATTCAAATTGAATGCTTTTTAAGACCACCACAAATATAGTTTAAGACTCAAAAATGTTTGATAGGAAAAAGAGTTTATTGGGTCATTAAAAAGATATTTACTAACTTAATAGCTTAATAATGTCCTTATAGTCCTTGTGCATCCTCAAAAACAAAACTTATACAAGTAGATTTGAAAAGGCAATTTGATTGGTCAACTAGACATGTAGAACATTCTCAAATCAACAATGACAGCACACCCAGAGCCATTTGAGCACAATAGACTCATCATTTCCATGTCAACATCACAGAGTTGAATCAACAACTATTTTTAAAACAATTTGTATTCATGAAAATAAATCAGGCACTACAGTGGAACACACAGAAACTCTCCAACATGTTTATATAAAGTGATTCATCGTTTTAAACGACTCACGTTTTGAAAGTTAACAGTTAGTGGAAATGTTTGGATCACATAAGCTGTGCCGCTAACAGGGCGCTATGTTAAAAATAGCTTCTACATGTGAATTTCACGAACGTACAGGAGCGAAATCGGTTGGTGAAAAAAAAGATTTCATCAGATATCTTAGTTACAACACTATGGGGTAGAAAATCAGTTTTGTGTAAATATGTGCGCTATTTATTCGGTTTGGTAAATCCCACGATCTCTACAAAGCTAACTTTTATTTTGTTGGTAAACGCCATATAATCGATAATCTATATACTATTAACTAGCAACATTCATGTTTTCTCTGCTGCCTTTCAAATGGATCCACAGTGTGTGTGAGGATTACGACAACTAAGTTACATATTATTATGTGTGTCTATTTTGTGTGTGTGTGTGTGTGTGTATGTGTGTATGTGTGTGTGTGAGTGGTAATAAGTGAGACATAATTAGTTACCTAGAGAATATTACAAATAGAGCACCTCTAGCTCTGTAGCTCTATACAGAGATAATGGCAGAAAGAAGAAAGAGCCAGAGATTCCCCACAAAATATGAATATTTCATGACAGAAACAGTAACATTCTGTACCTGTGTATGTTTCCACACACACTACTGTCCAATAGTGATCTTAAGAAAGCAGCCCTTGTGGATTTTAGCTTTGTCTTGAAACCCCAGAGCTTCGCTATCCTGCATTAACCTCTTATCCTTTCCAACAGTCGGAGCTTAAATGCATAAGAAATAATGGTGATGTCATCTTTGAGCAGAGTTTTATGGAGGTCTTGTGTGTTTGGAGTAGAAACAGGTATTATTGTTGTGACTGTGGGGTGAATTGAGGACTATTCATTTCTCTATTAATTTGCTACATATTTTAGTGTAAGATAATTTTTGCTCTGTTCTGAAATATTTTCAACTAATCAACAGTAGTTGCACTATAAAAATTACAATTAAGACACATCAGTTCTTCTTTTATCTCTGATTCAGACCATCTTTTCGTTCAACTAAAGCCTGAACACAAGCGTCCTCTGAAGTCCAAAGTCTTCTTGTGTATAAACCTTTTGATTATACATCTTTCCTTCCATGAAACACTTCTGAGGAATACGCTAAATGATGCAGACAACTAAAGTTATACATCAGAAGTACAGTACACTGGCGTAGGTGTTTGAATTTGCTTTAGGAGCTGTACTGAAGGCAGAGCCTTGTATGCAAACTGCAGGAGGTCTATGTAAAGGCCTACCACTAGCAATATCCTGCCGTACAAACTATTAACCCGTTTTCACTCCCAAATCGTAAATTACTGACAGTTGGTCAGTGGCTCTCAGCGACCTAGTAAAAAATCCCCCTTTAGTGTCTGTATGGAACACACCGGGCAGAGCAGCAGCTCCACCGCGACGCTGTAAGATGACGTAGTATTAAGAGAGACAACGGTAGAGAGTAGTATGAAAGACCGAAAAATTAGGAGGTTGGTTGGGGTGGTGGATGGGTCAAACAACGCAGGACTTTTACCCAGCAGACCAGGGATGGTGTCCCGTTCTTATCCCGCGTGTCACTAAAAACTTTCATTTTGGAACTCCACCCACCATCTTTTCCTATACCTAACTGTCCCGTTCTTGTGGCGCATGTCAGTTGAACGTACGTCCCGACCAAGAGCGTCAAAAAGTGACGCCAAGAGTCCCGACCAAGGGTGTCTAAATATGACGCTTAAGGAGACTTTTTGAGTCAATAACAAACGCCAAAGGCACCTGACTAAGCATCACTTTTTGACACGATGGGAGTGAGAATGTGATGTCACTGTAGTTGTTAATGTGACTGGTGTGAAGTGCTTAGGCTTGTTTGGCCAGAGGCATTTGATTAGGCCTCTGGAACACACGGTAGAAAAGTAGGGAGTGCTTGGAGGAACAGACTTTCAAGATGCACCGTGAGTCTTTGTCTCTTAAACATGCTGTTTAGCAGATGGACGGCCAGCAGAAAACAGTGGTGTCATGCTAGGAGTGGGAATCTCTAGGCACCTCACGATTAAATTGTAATCCGGCTGCCATGTAATGATAAAACGATGCATTGCAATGCATTTTGATGCATCAAACTGTTTTATTTCCATACATGGTTTAATTTTTCTCACTGTGACTTCTTGCTACTTTTAAAACATAATTTATTTTTAAAAATGATGAATTTAATTCCATTATCTTTTAGTTTACTTAGACACAACTTGCATAAGGGTGTTAATGCAGAAATATATATATTTTAAATTTAACATCAAACGGTGGCCCATTGGCCATCATTACAACTATAAGAGTTCAACTTTAATTAAATTGTATTAAATTATGTGGCCAGGATAGCTCAGTTGGTAGAGCAGGCACATATATACAGGTTTATGCCTCAATGCAGAGGGTCCGGGATTAAAGTCCGACTTTATTGCATGTCTTCCCCTTTCACAGCTGTCCTATCCATTAAAGGTGGAAATGCCCCAAAAAAAATTAAATTGACTTTTCTGCATAATCTTTCAAGATCTTTTCAAGAATTGTGATAGAAAAAGTTTCCTTCTTCAATAGATTAACTTTATATTAGTCATGAAAACTATTTAAACAAGTGAATCCTGATTTTTGTGTTCATGCTCCCCAGAGGATAAATCCTAATTACTTTGGGGATCCCTGACTTTTCACAGTAAAATACCTTAACATCTAATAGATCAGTGGTTACCAAGCCGTTGATTGTGATCAACCTGTGGATCTTCAAGGAGTTCCACGGCATTCGATAGGCATTTCAGTTAAATGGTGATATGTCAATTTTCAGAATGCTCTCCCAAAAGCGGTATCAGGATTGTGTTGGGCTACTGCTTATTCTAAGTAATTCATTTATGCTGCTTTTGTTTCATATTAAAAACTGTGCGTAGGTGAATCACATTGAGACTTTTATTTTGAAGCAACTAAAGGAAATACAGAATCTGATTGTAGTTTCTTATGGCAAAGCATGGCAGGTGTCCCAACCCTGTTTCTTGAGACCTGCTGCATTTTTCATATGTCAGATTTTTATGTTTGAAGGTGTGTCTTCTAGGCTGGTTTCATTTCATGTTCTGCCCTGGAGCCTCATCTCCATCCACTCAAGAGATTTAGCTCCAGTGGCAGAACTAATATCTGTCTGTATAAACAACCAAGGTCATGGATTTCCATATACCCAAAAAAAGCGTGAGGATAACGTTACATAACGATTGTTTTTGTGACAGAACCTTCACACTTTCAGTCATAAATTCAACCCAATTTGTGTTGCGAGTTAGGTAGGAAAAACAACACAGTTTCTTGGCAGTCATTCTTTGCACCGATTTGAAATTAACTAATGTTAATCACTGAAAGAGATATGAAACGAAAGGAAATTTAAACTAGTCTTTCAGCATTTTTCAGCCTGCCCCTGAAGCTACTGCCGCTTGGGGTGATACTACAGCAGACGTTAACTTTACAGAAACTACAAAAAAATTTGCCAGATGAGGCTGACGCTGTACTTGCTAAGGTAAAAAAAACGTATGGGTTTGTTGCTCCGGGACGTGTTGCACTGGGACGGGCAAGTGTGAAGCTGGTAGGGAAAAACGACAGTATACTCACTACAGAAGACTAGACTAGACCACTGGTTGCACGACTAAAACAACTTTTGAACGTACACATCCACACGTCCACCAAAACAAGTTCCTTCCCGAGGCTATTTCCGTCCGGCCGTTGCCCAAGACGATTGTGATTGGTTCAAAGAAATGCCAATAAACCAGAGCACGTTTTTCTCCCATCCCAGAATGCTTTGTGGACTAGCCAGACTTTCCTCCGCAGCGCTGTGGAGGAATGTCTGGCAATATGAGACTACTCTGTGGTTGGAAATCATGGATGTTTAAGTTTAAAATGCAGACAATACTCACTACTGGTGAAAGAACAATCGTGAAAAATAAGACCAGGGATTTATTGGCTTGGAGCCACAATGAGGTGGAACTGTTAATGAAAGGTATGTAATCCTACCTGACTGACTGACTGACGTGCGTCCAAATGTCTCAGTTTGTGCCCGTCGAGACTACAAAGCAACCCCGGAGTTTTGTGGACGCGAGGCATAAACGTAGCAAAATATACTTGTTTTTAAACCAAAGAAAATAGCAGATTAGATGTAGCCTCAGTTTTGTCTTGACGAAACAAAATGCGAATATAGTCATAATAGTAATGTTAGTGGTCAAATGTTGCCTGCTGCATGAAAAACAAGCCCATTAAGGTTCTGAAATGCTAAACATGAATTTCATCACATTTGGCATTGTATTTGACTTGAGATGTGTACTCAATATTGCGTGTTCACAGATAGTTATGGTTCACAGACTATGCATCCTAATGACGATGATCATCCTCTACTTGTGGTTTTACATGAAGGAACAAATGGATTGCCTTGACAATTGGTAAATATATCCATGGTCCCCAGAGGATGGGTCCTAATGTCTTTGATAATCCTGACAATTCATCTAGCGCTTAATTGCATACATGCATCTCTAGTGCACTGGAGATGGATTGCTCTAACCAGCATGCTAGCCAGATGTTAAATGTGTAAATGCATCTATGTAAGATGTAGACGCAGTCTTTACTCCATCCAAGAGTAACTACATCAGGAAGCAGTCTGTGGAAGTAGTCATTGACAGTCAATGGCAGCTGAAGTAACTCTAAAATGACAGCAAAGTTAGTTGTCCTTCTTCCCGTCTCATAAAGAGGCTGTTGATTTCAAGAAAAAAATGACTTTCCTTGGAAGAGCACATCCATTTAAACCCAAGTCAATATGTAGTCATCATTCATTTATAATCAGAAATGTTTTCTTCATATAAGTTGAATTGTCTCTTTGCCATCAGATAATTCACATTTTTGCTTAGCATTCAATTAGAATTGAAGTGTACAAGAGTGCAAATTAGTACACAGTTATTTGCAGTACATTTGTAGGGATTTATAGATCCATGAGATAAAGTGTGATGTAAGGTGTCATGAACACTGCAGCATAAAGGAGCAGCTCCTGGAGCTTGTCTTGATTTGTCTGTAAACTGACATTCAGTTGTGTGTATATCTATTTTGTATTGTTTGACAAATTGCCCAATTTAGACTCCTTGTCATGGCCTTGTGACTGTGCTTTTTTATTGTTTGATTTACACAGGATACAAAATCAGCCATCTATAACCTGACTTCAGGCAAACAGCAGATAGCTGAAAAGACACAGCAATAGAGCCTTAGAGACTGCCAAAGAACAGAAGCACAGCACAGCACAGCAGCACACTTTAACTATCTGCACTGTTGGTAGTGTGGTTAAAGAATGTCCCACTCTGGAATATGTCTACTAAACTAGAAAATAACAAAACACATGAATATGGCTTCAATTTGTATCTACCTTTTAATAATTAAATATGTTTTAATTATTTTTATACTCACATTTCTCTGCCAACATGCATAAGAGAGTAGCATCCGTGTAGCATTCCTCACATTAAGCAACAGTGTTTGTCCCATTAACGTGGCACTACAAACAACCCGTTTTATTGGCCACAAATATTTGAGTTTCCCTCTGAAAGACCTGTGTGTGTGTGTGTGTGTGTGTTTGTGTGTCAGGGAGGCTGTGTTAACCTGCCACAAGTTCATGGCCAATCCGATTTGTTGATTTAATAAATGTTTCTGCGGGGGGTAGCACGATTTACAGTGTGTTGTAAAGTTGATCTACGGTCAATGTTGTGCTGTAGTGCTGTGATGCCGGGCAGATGTTTCAAGTGTGTGGAGAGGATGCTGGCTGGCACAGAGTCTTCCAGTCGGGTTGAAATGTATTATTTCCTCCAAAAAAAAACAGCATCCAATACTAATTGTTTTGATTTTTGATATTCGATATTGTGACTACCACTGCCCAGTTGCCACGATATTTCAGAATAAGAATCAGCTTTAACGGCCAAGTATGTAAACATAAGAATCTGACTCCGTTTTTGTGTTGATCTGAATTTACTTACACAGAAGTAGACAAATATACAGCTACAAACAAGGACAAGAAAGCTGGACAGCTGAAAAAGAGACGGAGCAGGGACCCCTTATTATATCAGTCCAGTCTCATGCCAGGTCGTTATATAGTCACGTTATTGTAATCTATTAAGTCGTGGACAGGTTACGTAAATGCCGTTTTTTTCGTGTGGCGATTACGAAATTGAAAGCAATGCATTTTAATGGGAAGCATATTTCGTGATCCCAGAACGCTGACGGTAGCGAGTAGTTGATAATGCAAAAGTCCGCGTAGGGAGGTTAGTCGGGGTGGTGGATGGGTCAGAAAACACAGGACTTTCACAGGACTTTCACCCGGAGACCGGGGATCGCGCCCCGTGTGTTGCAGTTCCTTTGTCGGCGTGTCCCCCGTGTGACGGTTCCTTTCCCCGTTCTTTTTTTTCCTAACCCCAACCGTCTTGTTATTGTGGTGTTTCATTTCCCCGTTGTGGTGTTTCATTTCCCCGTTGTTGTGTGCCCCTGCGCGGGTCGCGAGTGGCGGCCCGTCCCGTTGTTTTGGCCGCCGTGCGGCGTTTCATTTCCCCGTTGTAGTCTGCCCCTGCGCGGGTGGATCGCGAGTGGCGGCCCACGTTTTTGCTGTAACTTGAGTAATTTCCCAGTTTGGGATTAATAAAGTCTATCTATCTATCTATCTATATCTATCTATCTATCTATAGGCTTTCCTCTGGTACCACCCTAAGGACAAACATTATATTTTTAGTACCACTACTGACAAAAAAGTCAGTATGTTTTTGTCCAACATGTTTGTATTTTGGGTATAATGGACCGAGTAGCATTTTGGGATCACTAGCAGGGTTAGCAGTCTTTTAAGTCTTAAAAGCTCATGATAAGATGTTGTAATGCACCACCAGACACTGCAATGAGGCTTTCCTCAAGGCCCACACTGCTCTTCCCTCTGTCTTTCTGCTCCTGTCTATCTCTGTATGTATCTAAATCCTGAGAGAGAAGACAAACAGAGCCCTGTCTTGTTGGTGAGGTCTGTCAGTCTGCTTATCTTTCTGTGTGTCCCTCTGTGTCCTGGGAGATGTGTGAACTTGAGAGACTGTCATTATCTTCACTATTTTATGTCTCTCCTTCCCATCTTCCCCTTTGTCTAAATCCCAAGTATGGGCAGGGTATGACATGTCAGCTACAAGAAAGTCACTTGTTAGGTTTCCATCTAATCTCACCCCTCCAGCCTGCGAGCCACAGGTGATTGTTGATATCGACCGGTGGCTTTCCAGGGGTCAATGGGCTCACCTGTTGGCTTCAGGGTGTTGGCAAGTTGCATCAAGTTGAGTCCAACACTTTCTAAGGCCAGTTATAATGGCATAGAAACCCAATTTTGACACTGAAGAGGTTGTGAAAATGAGGCAACATACAAGAGCATGTATGAGACCTTTAGCCAGGACAACAACGCAGCAATATGTCTCTACAACTGAGCGCAATTCTCAGATTCTCACTTCCAACTCGTAAAATACGAACGCTTGGTTAGTGGTTTTCAGTGTCAGATAAGACGCAATAAGCATCCCTCAGCGTGTGAATTGGACGCACCGGGCGTAGCAGAGTAACAGCGCATGAAGATAACGTAGTATTAAGAGAGAGAACGGTAGTGAGTAGTATTAAATGCCGAAATTCCGCATAGGGAGGATGGTTGGGTCAAACAACGTGTCACAGAAACGTTCATTTCATAACCCCACCCATGGTCTTTTCCTAAACCCAACTGTCCCGTTCTTCTTCATCTAAACCCAACTGTCCCATTCTTGTCCCATGTGTCACGGAAACTTACCTTTTACAAGCCCACCCACGATCTTTTCCTAAACCTAACTGCGTCAAAAGTGACGCCAATAGTTGATTCCAAGTGTGTTTAGATAAAGTGTGTTTAGACATGACGCTAAAGGAGACTTTTAGCGTCAATAACAATGCCAAAGGCACCTGAGGCTGTGTTTTACATCTTTATAAGCAAAGCTAATTGAAAGGCCTTGAATCCTGAAATTCTGATTTGTCACATTATTTTTTTTGAATTTATTTGTATTGTTATTTTGACAAAAACAAAACAGGGGACATCAGACAGGGTCATCGTAGGTAAGGTGAGCTAACATGGACCTAACTCATGCTGTGTTTGCACTGTTGCCATTAGCGTTGTTAGCGATTCCAGTTTTATCCACACTCTCTCTCTCTTGTTGTGATCTGCTGATCAGGTATGAGCTCCATATGAGCATCAATATCGATTTGAAAACGATTGTATTGATTTCAAAATGGTCTGCTAGAGTCTACGATGAAAACTCGTCCATGACACACAGTACACAGCAGCACAAACACACAACACTGTTATTAGTGGGGGGTTACACACCCACATGGGCCCCAAACACTAAAGTTGAGGCCCATAAACGTCCCGCACTCAGCAGAAGTAAAATAAAAGAGAGAATCCAGCCAGAGGGCAGGTGCAAATACAAACACCAACACATACTTCTGATGGATCATAAGTGCTAATTGAGAGGGATTTTTTTTTTTGTATTAGTCTATACATTGTTTTTTTAAGGAAATTGAAGCTCTTTTTACATTTGAAGTGCATTTTAATTCAATTGAAGTTTTTGCAATTCCATCGTAACATGCTCTGTTTGTCATTCAAAAAGTTGTCGGATAGTATGAACACATACCCAGTTTAAGTGTGTACTGTTCTACTGAGTTAACTTCTCAGATTCAAGATGCTTTCCCTTCCAATCCATATCATTTCTAAATGGTTGCAGGGATGGCAGTTCGTCAGTGTTAATCAAAGACTGCCAGGATGATGGAGTAATCTTTTATTACACTTTAATCATTGTATTGTAAAAACCAAACCAAAAAACAAGACATTTTCATCTAGGAGAAAGAAAAAAATGTCGAGAGGAATTAGATACAGTGCAAGCTTTGAATTTGTTTGACTTCGTTTAGCAAAAAGATTCTCTCAATACATTTGTATTGCGTTCCCTCAGCAATAATGTGAAAGCTCAGAGTGACAAGTCAACAAATCATCACCAATGACTTAGAGAAAAAGCATTTGAATTTTTGAAATTGCAATTCACGTGTGATAAATCAACATGCACATGCAGCTTTCAGTCATTCAATTTTTTGAACTGTTTATTTTTCTTTTTTTTTAAGCAACAGAACATTCCCTGACAATGGATCTGAGAGAAAAATTTAAATAATGAGATGTACAGTAAGTAAATAAAGAGAAAATAAAATAAATTGCATGAAGTAAAATAAAATAAGGATTGTGACACATGTTTATACATACTCAGCTATAAAATTAATACAAGTACATAAAGAAATCAAATTAAGCAATCTGATCTATTACAACAACCCGTTGCTTCCCCCCAGACACCCAAATATTGTGCGACACGTGTCCATCTCTGCATGAAAGGGTCCATTTTCAGTTGCAGATTTGCCGTCATTTGTTCCGTTATGTAGACGTTTTTTTCCAGCTCTCTGTCAATTGTGTTAGGGTTGTCGTTTTTGGCTCCTTCCAGTTCAGCCATATGTTTTTATTTTTTTATTTTATGATGTGTTTCACGTAAAAATTATAATTTTACATTTCACATGAAATATCTGAAAATCACGTGCTGATATGCAAATGTGTCACGTTACATGGGTTTGTCCGGTATGATGTGAAGTCCCACCTTTCACACGTGGTTCTAATTTGTAGAAACTTCAGCCAATCTTTCATAACTCTGATAGCACCAATAATTCAAAACAAATCGTATAATGATGAATTTGCGTGCATTAATAGAGTAAATCATTGCAATCCTTTAACCCCAAAATAGTCCACTGCATCAGCGCGAATCCAGGCTGAGATTGTTATGATGATCGTGTCATCATCATCATCACCATCACCATTACCATCATCTTTACCATCATCATCACCAATCTTTTCAGAGCTGTCCCTGTAATGAGCTCACAACAGCATGAGGATGATTGCGCGCGCACATACACACACACACACACAAAGTGGAACAGCTGGCATCTGTTCGGGAATGGCATCTTCATCGAAGGGGGCCTCATCGTCTGCCCTCCATCTCTGCTTTCGTCTCTCTCTTTCTCTTCCCCCCCCATTTTATCCCTCTCCTTTTATCTCTTTCTTCATCACCATCTTTCACTCTTCCTGCTCTCGCAATACACGCCACATCATTTCAAGTCAACTTGAACATTGCACACACACAAACACACACACAAAAACCCCCCCTATTATCAGCCCCGGTGTGTCCCACCCCCCTTGGTGTCACCTCCTCTGTTTCTTGGCTGTTCAAACAAACGCCCTCTATCTCACCATCCAGCCATTCAAGGACACCTCCCCTGCTAACACACACACACACACACACACACACACATATGCACACAGCATGTCGGTCAAATGACTCTCCTTTGCTGCATCTCTTTGAAGAATATGACAAGCTTCTTCTCATGTCTGCTTCAGAGAGATGACTTGAGAAATAACTTTCCCTCCGCTCAACAATTCACTTATTTGAAGATAGCTTACCAGGGTATTGAATATTTGTGTGTACAGGTAAAACATAAGAAAGGAATTTGTCAGGGTTTGTGTACCACAATGAAGATAGAAAAAAAAAAAGATATTCAGTGGAACACAAATGTATAACTACACAGGTTAGTCAGGGTACATTGTGGGAAAACTGCATGACACTGCAAAGTTTTTGGGAAAATCCTTCTCACTGAAGACCCATGGTCTTCTCTGGGGATATACTGTATACGGTATCACGGTTGTTCGATTGTCTACTTAAAGCGCTGACACACCAAGAAGATCATTGCGATCGTTGGTGAGCGCCCGTTGGTGAGCTGAACCCGGTCGACCCTAGTCTGCTTTTTTCCCCGGCCGATTAAACGCGTCAAATCACCGTCGGTGAGAGGAATCCATCTGATTTGCTATTCTGCAGAAGCGAATCAGTGCGTAAGAAGTAAAACGCTAGTGAGGAAAGCAAGCAAACAACTGTTGAGAGGGCACACACAGAAGGATTTTGTCATTTTCCATCTGATCAATCCGATACATGATAGGGCTGTCAAAACTGGCCAAAAATGATGTTCAAATGTTGCTTATAATAAAATATATTGGAATTGGAATGAACTATTGGAATATCTATTTTTGCATAGCCTACATATTATGTCCATAAGATGGCAAACATACAACAAGATACATAAGTACTTGTGTAGGTATATTTATTTCAACATAAACATGTCTTTTACAAGAGCTACATTGCAACAGCAACACTGTAAAACTTAATATAAAGACCGTAGACCCCTCTGCCTTTTAACTGAGCCCCCTAACTAACTCAACAAAATTTGTAAAATGTAACAACTTAATTTTTCATTCACACACTCTTGTCACAGCGTAGGAAGCACATTGCTATTGCCAGATGAGTGACAACTTTGTTACCAGTGTAGTGTGAAGGGATGTTGGGTGGAATTAACAAGCTAATCTTAGCTAAAAAGCCAGCCGGCCGCAGCGGGCCGTTATCTCTCCACCACAGGGAGTCATCCTTTCTTTGCCGAGAGAACGGATGACAAACACTGTTTTGTTGTATATTTTTAATAGCAACAGTTTGTCTATCCAGTTTCCTTTTTTGAATGACGAATAGATTACCGCCGGCGAGTTATTTCCTCTCACGCAGGCGCAGAACCTACGTGCTAGTTGGCCGTTGGCTGTAGTGTTTAGTGTTTTTGATATTCCCTACAATTTTACAAAAAGGTCTCCAGTGCTGCTGATCACACTGAGACTCAACACTCAACTCACAAAGATCGTCGTAGCATTTAGCTTCTTAAAGCTCATTCTTTTGATTTGCTGCTTTACGTAGTTGGGTCCCAACAATTCTCGTCATCCCCCTCACGCCTGTTTCAGAAACAAACACCTCAGAGCAAGTAGTAAAGAAGCGCAGCATGTAATCCTACAAAGCAGCTAACTAGGGTGCTGCAGAATGATAGTCACAATATTATTTATCCCTGATATTTTCTGCCATTCTTTTAGTTTTTCACTACAGTCCTGATAGGATCAGAGAGTAGAGTCACATGCAATGACCGTCATAATTCAGAGGTGCACAGAATGAACTTTTCTTCGAGTTTTGTCATAACGTCTGAACTTATTTTTGGGTCAAAGTTCAATTTACTCGTACCACCAAACTTGATGGAAAGTCACTGTGGTGCTCGTCTAGCAGCTCCAGCACCACTTAATTGGAAAAAATGGCCTTTGCTCTGAACTTGCGTTTCTGGTTTTAAAGTGTTCTCACATAAAACTGTCGATAGCCAGTCCCAGCACAAAAGCTCAGGCAACTCACTTGGACTCTACCTGCCCTGTGTCAAATGACAAAGAGTTAAAATAAACGAGTGGTTTATGAAAAAGTTGAACAGGTAGAGAGTCGAGCCACTAACCCTGGACTTTAGGTATGCCTTACTTAATGTAAGTATAGTGTCCTCACTGCTCATGGCACCACATAGGGAGGGAAGCCAAAACACTGTTCATCTGCACTCCCTGCCCACACAAAGATGACACAGAGCTCGATTGAATTTGTCAAACTATCCCTTTGAGTGTGCTTTGGTTTATTGATCTTCGACAGCATGGTTTTAGTTTAGGGAGTCATTGATAGAATTTAGATATTAATATAAACATTTCAATTGATATAAACAAGAGCATGTCTAGACTTACATGACATCATTGAGAGTCATTTAAGCCAATTCTTATGAAACACACTCATTTATGAAGATGTCACATTAGCACTGGTCATTTTAAAGTGTTTTCTCAGGCTGCAACCCAAACAAACATCTTGTTATTTGTTGTCTTACAGCTATACTGACTAAATTAAAGAGCATATTCAAAAGGCTGATTTTAAAGAGCTTAGAAAAGTAATAGTAATAGATGATGTGATTATAGTACTATCTATTCATATAAACATCTCTCTCACTCTATTCTTCATCCAAAGAAGGCACCATACTGATTATATTGTGTGTGTGTCTTACTCAGTACTCTTTTCCACCCAAACTTCATTGTCTTCATATTCTCCGTGCCTGTGGAAATTATTCTGACTATAAGCTTTCTCTCTTTCTCTGCTCCCTGAACCCTTTTATATAGTGAGTAGCGTCCGACGCCAAGCTGTACAAAAGGTGCTGTCACACACAAAACAATGAGGTGATGGGGAGATATCTCTGTCTGCTTCACACACGCACGCACACACAGACAAGCAATGGGCAGAATAATATGTGATGATTTTAATCTGCACTGAACCCCAAGCCTAATGTGTTTAGCTGCAGCTGCCTTTGCCTATGCCATAAGTCTGTTGTAGAAGTTTATGATGGTGTTGGGTCTGCCAACTTTTGGCTTTAGCTTTATAGGGTCAAAAAAGTGAAATAGGCTGGAGTAATAATATATAGAAGTAATAGTATACAATAGGGTTTCTTTATTGTTGTTCATAGACAATTCATAAACCCAAATATGGATTTGCTCTTCATTAGCTACAGTGCAGCAAAGCATCTGATCTAATACAACTGATTGCTTTTCTATTCTCAGCTAGACTTCTGTGGTAATTTCTCCCACAACTAGTGTCTGATTTCAGTCATCATAATATATAAATACACTCTGAAAGAACATACTGTATAACACAAAAACATTTTAAGCATTTTCCTAAATGACAGCAAAAGTAGGTCATAGTACCTGATCATTTTCACCCATTTTTGGGCTGGGTAATGTTCAAAAAACGTTGATACCGGTACCGATACCAATACCATGACTTTGTTACCGGTTCCTAAACAATACTTTTTTTTATACCAATGTTATAAAACAAAATTAAATTACATTACACATTATGACATTATTATTTTGAAGCCCCTGCTGCGTTAGCACCGTCTCTGTGTAACATAGAGTTTTTCCTGCATGTCTCTACGACGTGTAACGTTAGGCAGCCAATCACAAACATTATTAGATCTTGGTAGAAGCATGCTGCATGCTCATTGGCTCACTGATGCTGATATTTGCTCCTTAGGTATTGAAATTGGGTATTGAATGATGAGGTATTTTTCGATACTCAGTACTTTAGAGGCAATTAGTTGGTGCCTAAAAGGTTTTGAATTCAGTACCCAGCCCTACCCATTTGAGCCAACCTCTTGTAGAATAGTGTCCGTGCTCAGCACTGTAATGCTGTGTAATCTACCTCTATTAAATCCACTTAAAAAACAGTGAACTCTGATACTCTCATGATATTCATTAGTCCCTCAATGAGTGCGTGGTGGCTCAGTGGTGAGCACTGTTGCCTCAAGGCAAGAAGGTCAGCAAGAGTTTGTGTGTTCCTCCCACAGTTCAAAGACATGCAGTTAGGCAAGTTAGAAACTCTAAATTGCCTGTGCAATTTGTCCATGTATTCAGCCCTTTGATGGGCTGTTGACCTTTTTCCCAGTGTGAGTCGCTACTCCGAACACAATAAGCACTTTAGAGCATTGATAAATGGAAGGATTGATGACTGCATGATGTCCAGATTGATGTGGTAGAAGAAAAAAGAAAAAATCGCCTTTATCAAGCTTTCAGGCTGAGAGTTGGCCCTGGTGTGGACCAAGACCAAAGATGATACGCAATGGGATTTCTGATCCTGACCTTTCATTTTTATTTGGTTTTTGTGCATTTAACCAAACAGATTGTGTTCAGTCGTGACAAAATAAATCAATCATAATGTTAAATCATAAACTATTTCCACTGCCATAAATCACCAATTTCTTCCATTTATGAATGAGCACATTTTCTCTCACTCTCAGCTGGTCGGTTATTTTTCCCACAATGTAAATATCTTCTATGATTTCTAACCATTGTTTTATAGTACAGGGACCAGTCTCGTCTTGTGCCAGTTTCTTGTATTTGTTTTTTTGCTTGTGATTAATAGTACCTTGGCTAAATATGTCATTACCCATGACACAATTATTTATATTTCCAAGGTACGTGACTTTACATTCCTTAGGTATTGCATATCTCAGAACATCCTTAACAAACGTGCACATTTCTCCAAAATGTGTGCAGTTTATTATATTGTCAAAACAAGTATTGACATAGATTTTTCCATCCAAACTCCCTCCATAGCCTTGCATTTATGATGGTGTATTGTGTTTCACACATGTTGAACCAGTCTTTTGTTGTAATTTCAATGTTAAGTTTCCTTTCCCATTTGGCCTTGATATACGTAGTAGAGGGAACTGTACAGTCACCCTGACCTTTCATCTAGAAACCCAATGGGAGAAATGTTTTATTGACCAACACTTTGCTCCATGACTGTCCTCGTAGCCCAACACAAGAGGTGTTAGAAGTTACTACATTTTTTTGCCTAATCGCTAATAAAACTATAAGGAAAATAAAATTATCAGTATGAAGTTTATTTTTTACAACACTTATGTATCGGGGAGTGTAATACATGTTGTAGCCTGTAGGGGCCACTGACAAGCTTCACACTCAGTCTTGTTTCTATGAAACACAACATTATGAGCACTGTTTATCTCGGCACAAGTAATGGGCAAAATGGTAATTAGGTGGTACAGGGCAACATTGTTGTCCATATTTTTTTAAGATATGCTTGCCTTCTTCCTACTCAACACTTTCAGTTCATATGACCCCCCTTCGTCTGGGTTTTTAATAACAACTTCTCCTGTAGACTGTAATGGTGTGAGGCATACACAAGTAAGACCCAGTGTAGCACCTAAAACAAATAATAGGTCACCATTAGCCACGCTTGTTATTGAGCGATTTCATAGATGTCATATTTGGCTTGTATGAAAAAACTCCAGCAATACTTGTAGTATTGAAAACAACTGTATGTTAAAGCATGGCATAATAAATTTGGCTATTGATACATTTATCATATATGGTTGTGAATGAGTTCACGCTCACACGGGACTGCTGAACTGTTAGGTGTGGCCAATGGTGTAATTACCACTAGGGATAATGTCCAGCCATTATAAACCAGATGATAGAAGCTCTGATTTGATAAAAATGTCACCATTAATTATTATGGACTCACAACTTTTTTGTGTAGCATCGGAGGCTACATACAGGTTGCCCGAATCTTTTGGGGGAGGTTCCCTAAGGCTGCATGCAGCAATTTGTTGCATTATTTACAGCTAATTTTCTTCTACAAGTATGCTAATTGAGCATCAAAATAATAGTGCCCTTTTTTGATAAAGATGTTAATTCAGCGTTATTTATCATCAAGTATCAGGGCTTTTTCAATTAAACTAATTTAAGGTTAAGGTGTTTACAATACAGAGATTTATACAGAAATGTATATACTGTAGCATTTAATATTTTACACTATTACTAAGCACAATTACCAATGCCAGCATTATTTGTGAAATTGACATAACCTCAAACTTCTTTGCGACCCCCCACCTCTGAAACCAAAGCTACAGTCTAGGGTCGGGATGTCACCATATTTGGTCTACAATTACAAGAGCTGCATCACCAACCAGCCAATCACAGCTTTAAACTGAAATACCACCAACCAATCACAGCCCTGACCTATACTACATCACACAGCAACCAGCCAATCAGAGATCTGGCATGAATGGCACGACACAAGAACAAGCTAGTTGCAGCCCTGACCTCAATCATTTTAAACAAGAACCAGCTAATCATAGTCAATCAAAAATCAGAAAGTACTGTACGTCATAATTATTTCCAATGAGATAATTTTGAAATATTGTGTCGCAACATTTACTTTTTAATTCGTCATTATTAGATACTCATGATTTTGATTCATGTATTGGGTTTCCATGGTAAAACACCCAAACACAAGCTTTGTGTGTAGTTTCAGCTGTCTGCAACTCAACTGCTTGTGCTGTAATAATCAAAGTGGCCTGAAACCAAACAAGTGTGTCCAGAAGTCCAATATTTACCTCATTCTCTCAGATTATCTTCAAGTTCAGTGTTTTTGTGCTTCTCCGTGTGGCATTGAAAATTTGTGTATCACAGTTACATCTGCATAAGTATTGCACTATACTGTACACACACACACACACACACACACATATACACACACACACACACACACACACACAAAATACACATGCATGCTCACACACCTCTTAATGTGCGGAGACACTGCATTAATTACACACACATGACACTCACACACCTGCTCTCTCATTTTCCCTCTCACACACACACACACACACACACACACACTCACACACACATACACACACACACGCACACACACACAGTATCAAGCTGAGCTGAGTGTTTGGTATTGTAGATTACTTTATGTGTGTGCATACACAAGTGTTGGAAGGTAATTGAATGGAGAGTTGAAACGTGTGTATATATACTTGTGTGTTTTATTGTGTGCGCCACCAAATTCCATGGTGTGCACGAGCGCTCTGTTTACGTGTGTGTGTGTGTGTGTGTGTGTGTGTGTGTGTGTGTTTGAGGATGGTGTGTGTTAGGTAACGGAATATATAATATGTCTAATCCAACAGAGTGTTTGTGTGTTATCCTTATCTCCTCTCACACACTTTATCCCAAGGCTCCTTAGACTGCTCTCCTGCTGCCTTACACACACACAGAAACACGCACACGCACACACACACACACACACACACACACACACACACACACACACACACACACACACACACACACACACACACTCTGAATTCCATTCAGTACCATGTACACACACACCTTTCTTCCAGATTTAACAGTAGATAAAATAAAAGGCTGTATGAGGCATTGTTGCTGCGACAACAGAGGAAATAGACAATAGACAAGTTGAAGATGACTGTGGACACACACAGTGTGATGGTGTCAGTGAAGTTACACTACATCACAACAAAGCTGTGCTAAAAAGACAGCACTCATCACTATAATGTGATCAGAGTGATAGCTGAATGGTGAATTTTGTTGCTGCTCTTCCTTTATGGGTAAAAAAAAAAAAAGAAAGAACTCTCCTAAATGTTTAACTAATTAAACCAATAAAATCCATTGGATTACCTGTAATGCATTTGGCCTAAAGCAAGAACATCTCATATGAACAGTTTTAAAGTGCTCATATTATGCTTATTTTCAGGTTCATAATTGTATTTAGAGGTTGTACCAGAATAGGTTTAACTTTCAAAAAACACCATATATTTATTGTACTGCACATTGCTGCAGCTCCTTTTTCACCCTGTGTGTTGAGCTCTCTGTTTTAGCTACAGAGTGAGGCATTGCACTTCTGTTCCATCTTTGTTGGGAGTCGCACATGTGCAGTAGCTAGGTAAGGACTACTAGCCAGTCAGAAGCACAGTATGAGTGACACGCTAGCAGCTAGGTGAGCATTATAACGTGTGTTACAAAGTGACCACGTTTGTCTCTGAAGTAAAGGCTGGACTACAATAGAGCTGTTTGGAGCAGTTTGTGAACAGTGTTTTCTGTTGGAGATGGTAAGTCCCTTTGGGGGGGACTTTGGGCTTTTTCATAGAATATTTACTCAGGTACAGATAGTATGCCAGGTGAAAAAAAAAACATTTGTTTGACTTAAAAATCTGAATGCCTTGTATGCAAAATAAATAAACAACTTATTAGCTATTTGGCTAGGCTAACCAAAAGCCTGTCTGAATTCTGCATGATGGTGCCGCTGTGTTTTAATGTGCGCCCAACACTGTTGAAATATACAGCTATATTTCAATTTCTTTGCGGGAACACTGCCTTCACCTGCCATCTTTATCGGCTCGCTTTCGGGTCTGAACTTTCCGCGAAGCTTGCTCAGAGATCAACTGCGCAACTGCGTTATAGGACGCCAAGTTGAGGTGACAAACGGGTTGAAAATTGTATATGCTGTGTGGATTGTGTGAATAGGATGCGTTTCATACAAGATCTGGCAACTGGTCAAAATTAGACAAACATATTGGTCCGATTATTTATAAAGGAGTGAAGGAGAAAAACGGGAGTGTTGGCAGGTATGGTTCCAGGGACATCCAGTAACTTTAGCTCAGATGATCTAAGAGCCAGATTCGGGTCGAGGAGATCAACGATGTACTGGGGAGTTAAGTCATACAGGGCTCTTAAAGTTAGCAGCAGTACTTTAAATAAATACTACATTTAATAAGAAGCCAGTGAAGCAAGGATGAAATTGGTGATCTCTTGTTACTTGTAGTTAAAAGCTGAGCAGCTGCAGTTTAAAGACAGTTCAGGGAAGTATGATTTAGGCAGGTAGAAATAATCTAAATAGGAAGAAATTAAAGCATGAATAATAATTTCCATCTCAATTTTAGTCACCAGATCTTAATTCATCCGCTGTATACACATTTTCACCGGATGAATACTTATCGCCTATTTAGGGGTCTCTGATTGCGCTTCCTTTTTTAAAGAGTATGGTACCGTCCTGGTCCTGAGTTTGAAACCACTCCCCGGCTGGATTATTTCTGTGTGGAGTTTCCATGTTCTATCTGTGTGTGTTTGAGTTTCCTCCATAGACATGCGTGTGCATTTGAAATTCTAATTTGCCTGTAGGTGTGAATGCAAGAATGAATATCTAGTATGTCTAGTGTACTGAATGTTTTAGCCTGGTACCCTGCCTCATATATAGTGCATGTTGGGGCTCCAGACCCTGTAAATGATGAATGACGCTTTTTTTTTCCTTAGCATTTAGAGGATTCCTTTAGCTCCAATCACGGCTGCACCTCTGACACTAACAGGTCAGTTTACTCAGTTAAGAATTTTCCTAATACAGTAAATAATGACTATTCCATCGCACCTGGAAACTCCAGTCTGCCATCCATCATGACACCTAATGGTTAAACAGCTCGACAAGAAGCTGGGATAGTGAAAACATGCAGAAGGTCCTGCTCTCTCTCTGCTCCTGTGTGTATCTGATACACACACACACACACACACGTAAGGATTTAAAAGGGAATACTG
Organism: Perca schrenkii; assembly: GCA_025617405.1. Classification (NCBI taxonomy): domain Eukaryota; kingdom Metazoa; phylum Chordata; class Actinopteri; order Perciformes; family Percidae; genus Perca; species Perca schrenkii. The sequence continues at coordinate 2,955,081 of CM046788.1, forward strand.
CGATGCCTGCTTGTGTGTGTGTGTGTGTGTGTGTGTAGCATGTCAGTTTGACAATGTGGTTGTAAAGCTAAGCCCAGCTGACTCTCGCCCTCACTCTCTGTCCTCCACATTACAGAAATCCATAATTCAACTGTCACTGCCGTACACCCCACAGCAAGCCCTACCGCTGGATGTGTATGTGTTCATTGTTTTCTAACAACATTTTCTCTCGCTCTCTCCCCTCCAGGTAAATCCCTGTCTGCCTTATCACCTGCACTAAAAGTAAGAAAAATCAATACCTGTGATCTCTGTTTCTTTCCCCCTCCCTTTCTTGCGCCCTTGTGTTCTGTCTTGCTCTCTGTGCTTTTACAAACACACACGCACGCACACACACACACACACACACACACACACACGCACACGCACACGCACACACACACACACACACAGTGGAATAATGCTGAATTTCTGCATTGTGATGAGAGCTTTGACATGATAGAAAAGGACAGTAGTGGACAGGAGCTCAGCGAGAAACACTGTTACACTGATATTTATTTTTAGTTTTGTCTTATTCCCTGTTTTAGAAATGTTCAGTGTTATCAGTTGATGTGTGCTTGGGTTCATGTTTTTTTTTTTTTTTATCACACAGGTGACATGTCTAATGAAACTTTAGACAGGTAATCCATGACATTGCACAATGTGTCATCTTTAATTCATCTCTTGCTAGTGGTGACCCTTCTAAAAATCCTCTGTTGGTGCATTCAAGAACCCAAACAATCAAACAATCATAGTAATGCACAGCAACACAATGTTCACCGTTACCCATCTTTAGCAGGTTATATAGATCTGCAAGTTGATTAATCATGGGCAACTAAAATGAAAGGAAATCAAAGGCCACCTAGAATGTACAAAATCAGTGCAATCACTTGGACTCGGTGCTTAATTTGTAAATCAGGAGGGGCCGGAAAACACAGAGAGGCTGCTGATCCACTAAACTACTTTATATCCCTGACAAGTCAACACATTTCCCATTTTGTGAGGCTATTCTCAATCATTCATGCAAAGAAGCCAAAGCCTGTCAGCTGGCCTTTAATCAGCTGGCTGAACCTGGACTGAGGAGGACACAAGAAGCGAGAGAGAAACTCAAAGAGAGAAAGTAGGGATTAGTCTTTTTGGAGCAGACATTTGTGCCCTATATTTCAAAGCGCGTTATGTGTTTTGGCTTTGATATATGCAAAGGCCTTTATGTCCATATGAATGACCAGTGTAATCCCGTGTTGTCCTGGGATGATGAACGTGAAGAGAGCAAGACCGGTAATTCCTCTCTGTCAGCCAGAGGTTTAAGGATGAGTCTGCCTGGATACAGATGGGAAGAAACAGGAATAGATGAAATGAAAGAGAAGTAGAATAGAAAGGAAAAAAATAAATTAAACCATCCAGGCCTTGGTGGCTTAATCCACTGAAGATTGACGTGGAGAGAGGAGGCCAAAGAAAGAGAGGAATTAAGACAAGTGCATAGAAGAAATCCAGACAGAAAGGGATGACCAGTCAATCTAAGTAAACCAGTGAGGGTGACTGTTAATCTTAGGTGTCCTTCACACCTGCGGACCTCTGTGTCAATCATATGACAGAGGATGGGACACAAGGGTTTAAGTGATGCCTCTGCTTAGTTTGATACGGATGTTCTAGGAATTTGTTGTACACATCTTTCACTCCTGCCAAGCACATATAATTCAATCATTGCTGCTTTCACAGATAAAGTGTAACAATAGTTGAAGTTAGAATGCTTTATTACTCAACCCCCAGGTTGCTTGCATGTGTTGGTGACTGGCAAATAGGATACAACATGTACAGTACATAAAAACCTTTGCACTTGTTAGAGGCTGCATTTTTTATTTCACTTTTACCGGAGCAAAACTATTTCCTTTGCTTTTTCCTTGTTCCACGGATTGGAGCAAGTCCTACTTTTTGAAATGACTCACAGGGAGAGGAACCATTGGGCACCAAGATAGCCAACTGGAGCTTAAATCCAGACTACCAAACGTGACTCAAGGATGAAGTGCTTGTGGTTCGCTTGGGGAGCACAGTGGGTCTTGACTTTAAGAAAACTTAAGGGCATTTTCACACCTGTGGTTTGTTTGCTTTGGTCCCAATCAGGTGATAAGTTTGTAAACTTGGAGCAATTTTCTCCCTTGGTTTCGGTTTGGTTTCGCACCTGGAAAAATCCAAGCGTACCAAACGTTCACTCCTCTTATTGATGTGTCTGGGGGCGGGAGCAAGAAAGTAAAAACAGGAAGAAGGTCCTGTGTTCTGGACTAGTACATATTTCTTGCATCTCCGTGGTCAAACCAGCTCATTTTATTCAAAGAATCAGACATTGTTTCGATAAAGACATTACTACGTCTGCTCTGGTCACCGAGACCTCCCTCTCCTCTGCCGGTGTCTGTCTCTTAACTTTAGCGGTGGCTGGTTTGACCACGGAGATGAGAGTGACGGAAGGCGAGCCTGACTGCTGTCTATTTCTCATTTTAACACTGGGAAGCTCTACTCAACTCTTTATCCTAACCTCCTTCTCTTTCTTAATAGACATTATGTATCATACTCAAACTGTTGACATGATTTTAAAGTATGCATGGTTTTTATTATTAGAAAATATGAATGTTTCAGTGCTGTAATGAGCGAAAAGCATTGTGTTTCAATAGCGTATGCAGGAGATTTCCAGTACTAAATATGATAGTATGGTGATTGAGACAGCAAGTAATCTCTGGTATTCTAAAACATTAAGAACATCCTTTGATCTTTCTTCCGTAAAAGTTCAGGTCAGTACACTCAAGTAGAGAAAAAGCACCAGACATGATAGGAGCAGACCGTCTGTCAGTCTTTGGACTGCAGACACGCTTACAAATGATCACAAACACACACACATACATGTTACAGTTTGGCATTTAAGGTAATGATATGGAAATAAATTAGAAACGGAGCAGCGTATTGAAAGTCCACTTGACATTTGCAGCCTGACGTGTGAGATTTCGGATGCTGTGCTGGGGCTTTCTTTAATTCATCTGTCTCACAGTCAGACTGGCATTACAGCCAGTTACTTTGATGCACTCCATGTCTCAGCTCAGCGACACAAATGCCTTCTTCAAAGACACATTTTTTGTCACAGTCGAGATATAAAATAGGAAATTAAGTTACCGATTTGTTCAACCAGTCAGCATTTCTTAATTTGTTTTTTCTCTAAAAACTTGTTGAAAACTTTTTCTTTTATAAATGTGTCATTTTCTTAATTGGACAGAAATATAAAATATTAAATGAGTGCTCTCTGGACTGCAATCTATTTTATGCTACACATGTAATAGGGAGAACGGTGCCTCTGTCATTCCCACTTTGTGCCCCAAACGGCTGTTTTCTATGTAACTTTGGTGAGAGAGTCTCCTGGAGAGAAGTCCGTAACGCTTTACGGCACTACCACTGATTTGGTGAAACTGGATCATATTTTAGGGAGCATATTTTATGTTTCTACTCATGTGTTAGCTTACTTTAGCTGGCTCTTGTACAGACAAAGCAAGAGCCAGCTAAAGTAAGCTAACACCAGCGAATTAGCGGTGCGCTATCCTTGGCCATACCCCGACACCCCCTGCTGTAAAAACTCACTGAGCGCTGCTGGTTTTTCGGGGGAATTAACCAAATTACCGCTGTCAACATATCTGGGACCGTACTTATGTTCTTCACAATAAAAGACGTGCTTGAACAACTCAGAATTATGCAGTTAAAGATTAGATTAGATTAGATTAGATAATACTTTATTCTTCCCACAATGGGGAAATTCACTTGTTACAGCAGCAGTTTTTCCACAATAAAAACAACAAAAACAAACCAACAAACAACAGGCAAACAACAGACAATGTGCAAAAAGTACTGAATGAATGTAAAGTGGCATTATATAAAAAGTATTGTAAAGTAAAGTAAAGTGAGGTGGCCATAGTACGAAAAACATTGTAATGTAAGTGGGTAATTGACGTGAAATTAGATTGAATAATATGTAATTAAATAACATAGCAAAAGTAATTAACCATAATATTATTTAAATGATATTGAAGTGTGACCATAATATAAATAATATTGAAAAAGTAAGTACTCGGAATGGAAAAATATAAATACAGATGGAAAAATATAAATACAGATAATAACAACAAACAAACAAAGCTCCTTAATGTCCACTTTGTATGTAAAGTTATACCACCACCTGAGCGTTGCCTAAGCGTTCTTACTGCTTTCTGTCCGAGAAACGTCCTACCTCCTACCTCCTACCTCCTACCTCCTACCTCCTACCTCCTACCTCCTACCTGAATGAATTCCAGCGTGCATGCAGCATTGTCCTGGTATTGCAGTTTGAAGCTGTAGTAGATGGATAAGATACACCTTCACACCACCGCTGATCAATCAGTGAAGTTGGACCTAAAAAAAATTTGAATAGTTAATAGAAATGGCAGCAATGTGTCACTTGACAGTAAATAAATTCATATGATCTGAATTCATTGACCTATCCGCAGAATTTGATTGTATGTCTTCATAAGTATGGCCTAAGGACTTAAAGGACAATTCCGGCGCAGAACAAACCTAGGGGTTAATAACAGATGCGTACCCACTCGATCGTTCTCTGGGACATGTTTTCATGCTAATCCAATGTGTTTGTAGCTTGAAACAAGCTAGCGCGGACCGCTGATTAGCTTAAAACGCTAGTATTCAGGGCACAGGGAAAGTAAAAACAAATTGCTATTTATACCACTAAAAAGGCTCAAAATATCACCACACTTCAACGGTACCATAATGACGGTCCCTAAATGTTAGCGTAATGGCCAGGGGGCTAATCATTTTGCCCTTTCTTGTTTCAACTCAGTGTATCAATAAAATATCCTAATCAAACTTAGTGGATATTTTGTCTTTGTTATTTTGGAAACAAATGCACTATAAACACTTGTTGGTAATGGTCATTTCCATGGAGAAATCAAGAGTTTTGTCTAATTTCATAAGGGGGCTAATCATTTTGGCCTATTCCAAAAAAAAAAAAAATCTTTAAAAGCCTAATTTCGAAAGAGTAGCCTACAGTGAAATGTGTTACCTTAAAATAGACTGGTAAAAAATATATATATATATATATATATATATATATATATATATATATTTCAAAGTGTTATTCTCGCTTTTTCCTTTATTTTCCCGAGATGCATTGCCATTACCAGACCTGTAATCTGTAACATTTTCAGATAGTGCTGTTTTATCCCAGAACACATTGCCCTTGACAGTATGATCCTGTATAACATAAACACAGTAAGATATTGTGAGATTGTAGCTGTAAATTTACATAAAAAGTTTACAATGTATGTTAAAAAAAAACCTGTCGAGCACCTGCAAGCTATTATAAGAAAAATACTTATGATAATATCATCATTCTGGGCTTAACCCTTGTATGGTGTTCGGGTCTGTGGGACCCGTTTTCAATATTTGCTAAAAGAAAAATTATGCTATTTATTATTTCTTCTAACTCAAACTCACTGGCCTTGGCTCATTTTCTGTGAAGAACATAAAAAATAACTTATTTTCAATGACTGCACATGGTACACCCCCCCTACACTTAACTATTACATATGAGGCGTTCGGTCTACTGGACCCAAGTGTAATAACTGTGTACTAATTGTAGGTGCTATGAAACTTAACTGTGTCCTCCTCCTGACTGGGCCTGCTGTGTGTGTGTGTGTGTGTGTGTGTGTGTGTCTATGTGTCTGTGCATCTCTGTGGGTGTGCATCTCTGTGTGTCTGTGCGTCTGTATATGTGTGTGTCTGAGTGTAAGTGTCTGTGTGCGGAAATGTTGTCTTTCTGCACCTGCTATTCCCACACAAAGTTACAAAATTGTTGCATTTCAAGCACTTATCTCGTAAAATGTGTGAGTTATTTACCACTTTAATCTCAGAGAATATCAAATTTTTTAAATCTCAGAAAATGAGTTTTTTTTCGAAGATTTACAACTTAAATATCAGAACGTTACAGCTCTGTCCCTGCTCCGTCAGTTTTTATTTTTATTTTTACAATGGCCCTAATACGCCATCGTACTAGTGTTTTTAATTGGCTATAGAGTCAGTTTTAACTATCTTCGCTGTTCTTTCATTATTGGTGGCCTTCCCGTACCTTTCTGTGAGTGATTTGTTTTCTTTTGTCTCCACATATACTTGACAAACCCAACGAGAAGTAGAGGTTAAAAAACTGGTAAGAAGATCAAACTCCAAAGAATACAATAAAAATAATAATCTCCAAACTAAACTCAAAAGTGTTTTGAGTGTCCGTCGAATACTTTTAATAATCAGGACTCTTTTCATAGAACACCTTGTGAGCTTGTTTACTTGTTTCAGCTCACACGGCACTCTAGAACTTAATCAACTGTTTTTAAAACTCATCAGACAGCAGCAGACAATAGACAGTGTCTTGTTTAGAAAAGTGATAACCTAGAAGGCAGTGTTGGCAGTGATCAACTCAAATCCATCATCAGCTACAGCCCAGTCTACTTAGTGTTGCATGTCATAAACAATAACGCGTTTGTTAAGAGTAGTCAAATCCATGAGTTTTTTTTAAAATATGAATCTAATTTTAGATATCACCACTTTGTAGTTGCTCGCCTTAAGACTAATTGGCAGTGATATTGCAGTCAGTAGGTTTAGGCACTTCTTTCCAGGATCATAAAAATCCCCCCCCCCCAAAAAAAACTAACTTTGTTTCCTCTTTCACTTTGACATCGTTGAGCACTAACACTACTGCAACTCTAAACAAAACATAGCATTGGCTAAATTTGGGAGGGTGTAAATTAATGATCTCTCCCACAAGCTGTTAAAATGCTTGATTGCCACTATCTCTTACAGCATGCTGTAAACAGCCAAGCACACCTGTTGGAGGGCATTGGCAAATGGTTCCATCCCCTCTAGGAGAGAGATTATTGAGTTTAAAGCTGTAGTCTTATAGTTTATGGAACACGCTGTTCTGCAGAGATATGCATTTTCAGACAGAGGCTTAAATCTACACCCTTTCTTTTTATGGCAACAGTTTAGTAATATGCAAATAGTTAAAAGCATACAAACGCAGTAAGCGATGCTGTGCAAAGATTGTTGATATTTGAACTCAACTGCCAAACAAATACAACCCGCCCTTCAGTAGCTCCTCCCCCCAGATTGATGGACAGATAACTACTGGCCAGCCGGCACATTCACATGCTGCCTCTCCCCCTGCCTGCCCCACGTTATTATGGAACCCACGCAAGTTCTAGGCAAGGCTCGCCCTTCAATAGCCTTCACACACTACTTATGGCCAGGCATCCTTGCTTACGCAATGTAACCCAATTTGTTCAGGTCCTATCCCCGGACCAATCGGCTATCCTAACCTTAACCACTCAAGGTGAATACCTAACCCCAACCAATTGAGATGCTTCCTAGGGCGGGACTTGCCTAGAAGTTATGTGGGATGCATAATAACGCCCCTCCCCTCCTACCATTAACTGCCGCTGCCTGTTGCTGATTGGCTGGAACAGTGTTTCGTGGAACGTGCACTCCTTTTTGTTTGTTTTCCATTTACTAACACTGATTTAGATTCTTTTTTTTTTTTTTGGCTAGGTGACTGTGAGGAGATGTTCACTGAATTTGACAGAAACTATATTGGATTAACATTGATTACCATACCTTAAAACTTTAAAAGTTCCAGGTAGGACTAGGGTCATGTGGAACTAACAGCAGTCTGCAGACAAAAAGTAGATTTTTGTTGTTTGTACCTGATGCTGTTCTCTATAATTTATACAATATGATTATAATAATTCATAATAATAATATATAATAATCTATACTTATAATTACACAAAGATTTATATCAGGCATAAAGTACTCTATATACATGACGTTCCACTTCCGGGAATGCTCTGGTGCTGAAGGAAATTCCGGCGGATGCATGTCCTTTCGCCGATGTCTGTTTACTTCTGCTTTCTTTGTGTTGACATTTTAAACTGAGTTTTCTGTTGCACGACTAAAACTTTTGTAAAAAAACGTACAAATGTTGCACCAAAACAAGTTACTTCCCGAGGCTATTTTGCAGGGGCTCCATGCAAAACTTAGCACCACCAATGACAATTGTGATTGGTTTAAAGAAATTCCAATAAACCAGAGCACGTTTTTCTTACATCCCGGAATGCTGTGTGGACTAGTGTGTCTAGTTATGTTCAGAAAAGACTGGCTAGTGTTGCAGATAGTTCATTCGAAGGTACAAAGGGAAGGGTTATTATAGTAAACTAGGGCTGGGTACCGAATTCAATACTTTTTAGGCAAGGAATTTCCTAATGTCGAAAAATGCCTTGTCATTCAATACCAAATACCTAAGGAGTAAATCTGATCAGCGTCAGTGAACCAATAAGCACGCAGCATGCTTCTACCAAGATCTAATAATGTCTGTGATTGACTGTTTAGCGTTACACGTCGTAGAGACACAGGAAAAACTATGTTACACAGAGACGCTCACGTAGTAGGAGTTGAAAAATAACTAAAAAGATTTGTGCAATGATGTTGTAATTTCTTTTTGTTTTTTTTTAAATGTATATGTAGCTAAATACTTCTGAGACATTATACCTAGCCCTGACAAAAACAAAAACTGAAACTAAACTTAAACTAGCAAACACTCTGAAAGCTAACTAAAACTGAACTAAAATTAAATTAAAAAGTCTAAACTAATGTAAAATAAAAACTAATTGAAAATGTAATACTATTACAGCCTTGACAAAGACAGTTAGAAAGCTTTTCTTTCAAACACCAAACGTATACCTTATACCACAACTTATGTACTTTACCCATTTAGTGTCATCCCCAGAGATCACGCTTGTGATCATGGAAAAATTCATAGATGAGTAATTAAATTTTTCCCCATCATGCTTAGTTATTGCTGCCAGACCAAATAAAATAAAAATAATAATACATTTAATTTCATTTAATTTAATAAATAAAATTGCACCCATATATGCAAAGCTGTGTATAAGGAAAATGTAAAGCTTGAGGAGAGACACAGCAGTATGTTCCTCTGGACTAAAGAAGCTCCGGCAGACTTAAAGGTGTGTCTACAGCATGTGTGGGTGTGCACAAATGTGTGAAAGTCAGGACTAAACGTAATGAATCTCAAGGCCTGGGAAATGGTATTGATAAAGTCCCAGGTGATGTTTTGAGTCTTTTTTATTAGCATAATCCGTTTAAATCAAGGCAAGGCCATTTGTTCATACAGACATGCACCCTTAGAAAGAGTCACTACAGTATTCCTGAAGCTAATCTATACCAATGTGAGTAATACTAGCAGTAATGTTAGAGTGCCCTTGATTTACTTGGGGGCATTTCAATTTCTTATGATTTTTATTTCAAAAGACCCAGAGAGCAGTTCAGCATGATTGTGTGTTTAACCTATCTATATAAAACTATTACAGTTTTCCAGTGCTTTCATCATGTTGTGCGATAAGTATGAGAAATTCACTTTACGCCTACCAGATAAAGGCTCAGGGGAGTTGGTGCAGGAAAAGCATTTGTTACCTGTTCCAAGCGTCCCTGGCTGAATGGTTGCCTCAAAAATTAATATAGCACAGACTGGATGTGAGATCCTGTATCATTATTCCTTCGTCTTTGTTAGTGTTCACATTAACCTGTACTGACTGAATTAAAAGTCAAAGACAAGGTTTCTAAAAGCTAATTGTAATATACATTAAAATCCTGGAGAATACACCTATAATAATTGGAAAGGAATTTAACAAAAGAAAATTGCAGAGCTTGTCTTTTAACTGTGAATGTGGAACCAAATAGAAACTTTCTGGTGGCCTGGTACTGGTATTTTGTGTCCTCTGGTAATAGTATGGGTGTCCCCGACTAAGATCGTCGAATCTGGGGAGTTGTGGTGACAGTCGGGCACTGATCATGGAAAGTGAAACTTAAATCTGTCATGGGGCGGTTGGATTTATTTAACCACTTTAAAAATATTTAATAAAAGCTTCAAAGATTTGCGACTAGACAAACCCCATTTAGAACGTTGCAGGGAAAAGTTGCAGTGGTCTGAACCGGCCCGGAGGCTCAATGAACGCCCGCAAGCACGGTAGAGAGTGACTGAAGAGAGCCTGCGTCGTTTAAACAAAGCAGTGATTCAGATAAATAAAAGTTGTTTTGGCCGACTCATCGCTACTATAAATGCAGCTGTTGCAAGTATCTCACTATCTCTAACGTTATCCACATCCATATTTAGACCCAACAAATAACCAGCTACAAAAAACTTCTGAAAGTCGGAAGTTAGGACAGAAGTACAAAGAGTCACTGTGCTATGCAGATGATACCCCATCTCATCTTGTGGCATTGGTGTAAACTCTTGGTTTCCGAACGTTGCAGACCGGCGCATTGCAAGTAGCTGCAAGTTTACACTTGTCTCGTTAAGTATATTTGGTCTGAACTGGGCTTCACGGCTCTGCGAAGACGCGTCTGTGAGACTGGCAGTCGAGGCATTTTATGTATGCTTGCACATTTGCTGCTTGTTAGCTGACCATGGTACTAAAGCAACAATGGCTGTAAAGAATGCATGAGTGTATGTTGCATGTGCGATTTCTGTCTGATGTATACTATGTCATGCAGTATGTTAACATGTTCGCTGCTGTTTGGGTTTTTTGTTCAGTTGCCACTTTGTGCAATAAAATAGTAAATTATTGAGCTGATGCTGCTTGCCAGTGCAAATATATTTTAGCCTGAATAGGCAGGTTTTGTCTATACTGTTGTGTACAGCCTTTATAGACTGAGCTCTGTTTGTGTGAGCATGTTGTATAGACAGTGTTTTGCTGTTATTGCATTTGCAATGCAAAATGTTGCAAAGTAAAATTGTTGCTGTTTTTTTTCTTCAGTTGGTCTATGTTTGTCCTTTGTTCTACTAAGTTCTTATAAGTCTTGCTTTCTGGGAAAAGGTGGCACACTCACATTTGTACTGGCCCACTGCCTAAGCCACTCACCTCAACATAATACAGAACAGTCGTTCATTGTCCTAGCTACCTTTCGGTCTGCATTTGGTGCTATATTTGGTGCTCAAATGTCCTACTTACATGAAACCATACCCTCCGTAAGAACATTAATCCTGTGGTGGCTTCTCATTGGCCCGCTGTGTCCCTAGGCACTTTATCATAGGCTTCCCTTCATTGATTCGCAGAGAACCCTTGGGATTGCAGTTGGGTTCCACCCCCAGGTTCCTCAGTGGGAGTTGCAGAACTGTCTCAGCTTTGAAGACAGAACACACATAGGTATATTGATATACACTCAATAAACAGTTTGTCTGTGTGTCTATGTGTGTGGTCTCTGCTGGGTCCTGAAAATATGTTGTTACAAGTTTAATGAGTTGAAGAACTATGCAAGTTTCAAATTTAAAGTCCCAGGGTAAAGAATAATCAGAAACAAATAAATTGTAGTTACTGAATGTTAACTCCATCGAGACTCCGATGGGGTTAACATTTGAACTCGCCGCCCTATTCAGGAGATAGCAAACACACAATAGAAAACATCAGCGCACCAGTTCATCTCCCCTTTGAACCTAAAATCAAAAATAGAACAAGGGCCGGCGGGTCTGGGCTACACACAATCAGAACTGGAGTTACATTCACTGACTACTATTTCTATTTCCGAGTTAGATTTCTCCCGCCACGGTATCAGAAAAAAGCTGTCTATCAGCAGTGATTGTTGATTGTGTGCATCCTTGAGAACTGTAAGTAGTATAGCCTAACTTATGTTGTCAGTTCATTTAAGCCTGTATTATTCTATAGTTCTTGCACATTTTTAGTTTCACCTTCACCTGCTAGCTAAATTGCACGTGGCTGTTGATTCAATACAACGCCCTTGATATCATATCATGGCATAGTAGGCTAAACCGTGATTATTTCATACATGGGTTCTGACAGATCTGCCCCCACTGCTAAAAAAAAAATCCTAGAGGAAACATTGATATTGGTAACAGGAAAGACCGTTCTGGGATGTGATGTAAGTTGTGAGGTAGGTGGGCTTAGGGAATACAGCACTATGGAGAGATACATATGGATATGTTCACCCTCCCTAACCACAATGTTAGATGATGAGGAGGATAAGGACAAGGGTTACACTGTCATTATTTGTCACTGTGGAAATAGGTCTTAAGGCCCTGACACACCAAGGGGTCGACTGTCACCATAGTTTGTCGCCAAGCGTCGGCCTTTGTCGGTCAAGATATACATAACTACTTGTGTATGTATTTATTCCAACAAAAACTTGTCTTTTAAAAGATCTCTACATACCTACACATTACATAATAAACTTATATTAATAAACTCTTCACCGCTAAACAATTAGCCTCCTAGCAATAGCCATCAGGCTAGCTTTCTAGCCAGCCGGCCAGCTTCTGAATTACTGTAATGTAGCAACTAAATGTTTAATTCACACACTTTTGTCACATCGTAGGAAAGCAAATTGCTATCGCCAGATGAGTGACATGTTTGTTTGGATAATTTTTGGTAACTAGTGTATGATGAAGGCATCTTGGGTGAATAAAATTAGCAAGCTAATGTTAGCTAACGAGCCAGCAGCGGGCCATTCGTCCCTCCGCTCCCACTGTAGGGAGAATTCTTTGCAGAGAGAACGGATGCCAGCCCGGGAGAGGGACAGTCCGGTTAGCCATCTCCCGGTGTCTGCTGTCTTCCTGGCGGGGAGTGAAGCAGAGGGACCGTATTTGTTGGGGGTATCACAGCAACAGTATCCGGTTTCCCTTGTTGAATGAGGAATAGATTACATACCGCCTGCTGGTATGGAGAGTTATTTCCTCTCACGCAGGTGCAGAACGTACGTGGTACTTGGCGTCAGCTGTAGTCTCTGCGGTGTGTTCCAGTGCTATATTTTGGCCAAGACAAAGGCGACGAGGGCCGAGGTGAGGCGACCCCCAAAGTCGTCCGTCGTTGCCACCAGTCCCCGGCTGTTGGTGTGTCAGGGCCTTTAACCTGGGAGCAAGTATGCTAATGTCAGTCAGCGTCAGCTCTTTCCTTTCTTTCATTTGATTTAAAATAGACATAGATAGTATAAGACTGGTCTACAGAGTTAGGCCAGGCCTAATTTGGTATTGTCACTGAAATGTGAAATGAATGTGCTAAATCAAAAGAAAAAGAGGCTGGCGGATCATTCGTTCGTGAAAATCTTTATATTTTTTTTGGGGACCATGATATGGCTGATAGCTATCTTGTCTTGTTGTTAAACATACTGTCACATTATATTTACTGATTGTCAACCGTACACAATGTTATTGACTTTAAATCTTGCTAGCATAGCGTTAGCTTTCTGGCTCGCAGCTGTCTGAGCTGAAGGGTTCTCTGAGTTGAGCGGACGATAAATACCTCCCGTTGCTAAAGGTGGCAAGTCGTATCTAAGGCCCGTCCTATTTACTGGAGCAGTGAACGTTTACATTGCAGAAGAACCTTATGGGATGGGAATGATTGTTCTAGGTATTAGTCAATCCCCCAGGTGTAGCCTAACCAGGGAACAGTTATTGTTTGAACAAATTTTATATTTTGATTGTAAAATGCATTAAAATAAAAAATTATGTTTAAAAAAAAATGGCAAGTGACCATGGTATAAGCGGGTATATGTCCATTTAGGTGTCGGTTTTCAGGAATCAATGGACTTCGGCAATACAAAGGACACCTCGTCAGGCATTAACCCTTACTTATTCATTACACTACCTATTACTGGAGTTAACAATCATAACACAGGATAGTTTAACCAAAAAAAACAAACAGGAAACAGGGTTTCTGTGGATTTCAACAAGTCAAATTTATGACTTTTTAAGACCTATATCACAACATGAAATTATTAAAACGACACAAAGTATTAATGATCTGTACATACACCTCAAATTATATTTACACTAGCGAAAGAAAGACCTACAACACCACAGAATTAAAAAAAAATTCAATACATGGACGTAAGAAAATTTAAGACCTGTTTAAAATTATTAAGACCTAGAATACAATACTTTTGCGAATTTAAGAGACTTTTTAAGGCCCAAACTTTTGATTTTGAAATTTTAGACTTTTAGAAACCCTGAGAATGCACAGGATTGGTGCATTGAAGACATGCTTTTTGAAAGACAAAAGTATTATTAAAGATTAGTAATCCCTTCTCTTCTTATCATATAATTGCAAAGATCCATTCACAGGACACACACACACACACACCCACGCACACACACACACACACAGGTTCTTATTTCCCTTTGCTGGTTAGATCAATGTCATTGATCCGCTTTGCTTCTCTCACTTTGTCATACACTCTGGACACACACTTACTACACACCCTATATACACACAGTCTGTGAATGAATGTTGACACACACATGGTGGTGTTATAAATGGCCTGAGAAGTAAGTAATGATGGTCCTAACGGAGAGCACATTGATGAAATCATTACACCACTAATTGGCTGGAGACATTGATCTGAGCTCAACACACACACACACACACACACACATACAGCACACACACCACACAGCACACACACAGCACAAACAGGTTAGGCAATATACTTCCTGTTTTTAATTGTGTTTCTGATTGTCCATAGGAAAATGAGAAAAAACACACACTGGAGCCTTGAGACCCACCACAGTTTAAACATTCAATGCTTAATGAAGGCAGCAAAATGATGGATTATATTGTATTAGCTGCTCTGTGGGAAGGTGAGAATGGCCTTTTGTTAACTGATTGGATTGCAGTAAATAAGTAATTGGATCAGGGGGTAGATACAACTTTGCCAGCCCAGGATTTGAAACTGATTAAATAGTTTCTCTTAAAGGGATCTAACCTCAATTAGACATTATGTTGCTCTTGTCATGGCTGCCTCATCACACTTTTTACATGTTTCCCCTTTGGCTCTGCTGCTCATGCATTTAGACTATAGACTGTAAAAAAAAAAAAAATGGACGTTGCATCCGTGATGTCAAAGATTGGTTTGTGAACTGACGTTTTGAAGCCTCGAGTTTGTTAATATGGCCGTCGGCATCTTTGCAACCGGATGTGATGATTTTTGACAAGAGGGTGGAGCTGGGGAGGATGACGCAGTTAAGCCAGTGTTGTTTACTGTTGCAATGGCGCTGCACAAGCAGAGTTTTACTGGAGGGTAAACGCAGACCTGGCGGCATTCATCTGCATGTATGGCAGAACAGACATTTGGCATACATTCCCTTAAGTGACCAGCTAAGGCTAGCGGCAGCTAGCTAGCTGGTTAGCATATTGCTGAATAATGCATTTCTAGGCAACCAAAATTTCCAATTAACTTTGATGAAGTGAAAACATACAGCAAGAGGGTCAAAGTTCAAAACATTAAAGATGGACAACACTCACAAACAAGTTGGAGTCTATTTTAATGTCCACAGTGCCATGGTTAGCATTGCTAAAGCTCTGTGCTGATTGACAGGTCCTAAAGCATCCCCTGCTTTATCCTCTATTTTAAAATAAATTGGACCATCATTTACTCAATGAACATCATGCTGTATTGAAGAAGACTTAAAATTGAAGTCCTGTATGCTAGCTGTCTGGTGATGCCAGGTTTCAAAGCAGCAGACATTGGGTCCAAAAGACCCTCCTCCCCTCAAACCCCTTTACTGAAAAAAGAGTGACATGACACACAGCGATAGCGTCACATCCGTGCAAGACGCAGTTGCGAAACATTACAGGTGTGTAGTTGAGCTCAAAATAAAGGCCAAGTTTAACGATGGGAGTGGTCCGATCAAGGGCCCAATTAGTTTCACCTCAAGGTTGCTGCTTTCAATCATTTCAATTAGATATATAATCAAAATATCTAGAACAGCTACTAAATGGACCTTGAGATGAGATTATTTTACTGCTTTTTCCAAGGTCAAGAATGAACAGCTGTTAGCTGCAGCCCTAACCTGGATTTTCCACTGTGCCGTGGAATTTTTCCATCCTCCGCCATGCGCCGTACCACACCAGGAGCGTCTCAGAAGCAAAGCGTCTTGTCTGCCCAACTTGCAGATTTTATTGTCTCTACAAGTAGCCTACTTAAAGGACAATCATGTGTTTATTAGCTAGTAGATGCCTTCCACTCCAAGCACTCCTGTAATTATCTAGGCACTCCATGCACGCTTCTGGGATGCGCCGTGACGCAGGTGGTGGAATGTCAAGTATTGATTTGAATGGCCGTGATTGCTCGCGGGGGTAGCAGTGCCTCCGGAACGCAGTGCAGATGCGCCCGGTGGAAAATTGGGGTAAGACTAAACTATAATTCCTGAGGACCACCATCATTACTTAGCCAGTGCAATGCTGCTCATTGTAAGAATATAACTTAAAATCCTTCAAATTCCTCACAGGAACTTCAGATTACAGTATCTAACAACTTTGATATTGATGCACAGGCAATCCTACGTTGTCATTGGCTACGTATGAGCGGGTCATTAAATTTGCAACACTAAGAGCATTCGCACACTGGAATCACAATTCTGTGTAATTTAATTAGTGACGTCCTGACCAACTACAGGTCTACTTTAGGCATATTTTGTATCCAGCACCTATCCTACTGAGTTTTTGTGGTTGTGTGAGATCTAGATCTATAGTTTCACTGGTTGACAATTGGTAACTTCTATCTCACCTGTGGCATTATTAGTCCTGATGTTTCTCCAAAGGAAGACTTTAAAAAGCCCTTTCAAGTTTGACATTCAGAAATTAATAATAATAATAATAATAATAATAATAATAAATGGTATTCATCGTATTGTTTTAGCTGAGGATCACACACAAACACACACACACACACACACACATACATACACACACACACACACACACACACACACACACACAGATGGGCCAGGTCTGAGTAGAATTGATCACCGGCGATTGGCATTCCATGCCGGTTAGATGTGTGTCCGACTTGATCCCGACCGTCATGCACATGTGGTCAACGATAACTTCACGAGATCAAGGCGGCCGCAGGTTTGAGACGCAAATCCTAAATCCGTTCAGATTACGGATTATCTACACTGTGTTGTTAATTAAAATCAACAAAAGATCGCATGTAGAGTATTTTGACAGATACTCTATCATAATAAAAACAACTGGAGACTGTGTACAGGCTGATATATGGGTCTGATAACATTTTTATTAAATTGGAATCGGCCCTAACAGGATGTGAGTGTTTCTGTGTCTTTCTGTTCAGCCTGAAGGCTGCTGGAAACGGCTGGAAACTGTCCGACTTGGCAGCGGATTTTTGTCACCGCCCCCCGCTGCTGCCTGCTCACGTCCACTTTACAGGCAAGTTCATCTCGAACGTGCCTAATGTCAAGTTGTCTGTCTCAGCTCTGCAAAAGAAAAAAGAAAGACCTAAGAAACCAAGGATTATTTACAACACACAGTTTGCCATAAATAACCTTTAATTAGCCTGTGTTAAGAACACACACACGTAAAACTCTGCTCCTGATTACGGTGTGAAACAACGAAACACAATACATACTGAGGAAATAAAGAGAGAAAAGAACACTTTTATGACACACAAACATGCACACCTGTTGATGCTCTGGTGTTAAGTGACTACTAGTTTGGACCAACGGTGTGTCCCACGTCGCGGCAGGTGGCCAATTAGCAGCAGCCTCCTGCTCCAGGACCTCCTGCTGCAGTTATAGCTCCTGACCAATTACAGGGCTTGATTTATACCAGCAATAACTCGCTGTACTCACACTGCTGCACAATGTGTACACTCTGAGCTCTTACACGTAGGTATATAATGCGAGTGACAGTATATACATGCAGAGCAAAAGAGATATGAACATAACGGCAAGTGCACATGCTTACACAAACACAGCCCCCCTATATGTGCTATAATAATCAGCAATTACAGCCTTTAGCAGGATCAGTCATCTCAGATGACCAACTGTTGCTGCATCAGCAGGTCTAAAGCTTTTCAGTATGCACTCATGTGGGCACACACACACACACACACACACACACACACACACACACACACACGCGTATATAAAAAATAACAGATGTTTCGTGTTAGGTACCATTTAATTTATTATTTTTATTCAGTATTTCATTGAGACTGATAAAGCCAGATGAATTGAAATGGAATTGGGAGAAAGAGGAAGGAAATGGTAAAAAGACTTAGAGTAGTACGTAGTGTTGATAATAGTTTTGATGATCATTCATCTTAACGTGTGATTTGACAACGCAAGGGTTAAGCTGCTTGCTTTAGGGGCATTTTTTTCTAAAGGAAACCTAATTATGTGTGGGGTTGGCTACCAATAGCCTGTTAAATTCTTGTTCCAGTTCCATGTTGATGAAATGCCTTAGCTTGAATGCTAACGAATATCTTATCAAAACTCTTTTTTTGTTAGCAAAGAGCAATGTAGGTAACACTGATGCAACGTTAGCAGCTTCTCAATTTTAGCTGCTGGCTGATGCTTTGAAATGACAAAATGTCTATGCTTACTTAATGTGTCATCGACAAAGTTAATTAGCAAATAAAAAAAGCATCACTCTGTAACAACACTCCATGATTCCAAGTGAAGTGTTTGTTCTTTCAATTCAGCAAGACCAATAGAGTGAAGACTCCTGTCCAGGAATGATCGAGCCGATGGTTTAATCAATCTCAAGAGTTGGAAGCTCCCAGTTGAACTTTGATGCACACCTATTAAGTTTATAAGCTGAAAATATTGATTAGGGTCTGGACATCGACAAAAAGCAATTACAGACTTTAATTGAATCTTTGAGTTTTAGTTATTTAGAAATAAAGCTAATTACAAAAGTATGTAAGTTTTGGGTTTGATAGGTGCATTCTATACTGGATTATTATTAGATATAAGGCAACTGAACCCCAAAATTTCATGATAATCCCCCCATTTCATTTTTTTCCTTGGTACAAGCTGACATTTTGTCTTGAGAATTACACTTCTTGAAAGATCAGGGGGTCACCAAAGATATCATCAGCTACTGGGACCATGAATATTTACAGCACTTGTTGGCGGTATCAGACGAAAGGCCAAGGGAGTCACCAAATTCACAAGAATTATCCTGTTAGGGCTGTGAATGTCCAACGCAAATTTTAAAACAATCTGAAAAATGTTGGACAGAAAGACTGATTGACATCATCAGCCAATGGTTCTGCTGATAGCAGGTCAAAAAGCGAACAAACCAAACAATCAAAAATAAATACATACCGGTAAATAAAAAAACAACAAGGTGCAAGCGCCATTACCAAGGAGTCACTGGATTACATGGTATTTCTCAAAGCAGTGGCTCCAATCAGAGTCAAGCCAAGGTTCTCATTAGGACTCTTAGACAGCCTTCCTGCTGACATAACATTCACCCTGGGTGACAGATTGCATTCAGATAAAGCAAGACTGCATCTTATCGTTCCCTGGAAATCCCCCTTGGACAGACTTAAAAGTACCTGCCATATGACTTGACTGCTGATAGTTTTCAGCCAAAACCAAATTACAGGTGAAGGGGAGATGTTGGGTCGTTTGGTCAACTGCTCCTGGATGCTAATTGGTGGTTTCTATACAGACAGCGCTCAAAAGTTCAATATGGCAACAGAAAGGGCAACAAGATAAAACACTGCACCATTACAGAAACTAAGCCTCATCGCATCAGCTGCTTAAAAAAGCAATTTATCACAAACCTCCGCCACTAACAAGGTGAACGGAACAAGCAGGCAACACCAGGTGAGAGGAAATGTCTGCATCATGGAACATAAAAACCAACCAGCACGTGGTCTTCAGCAGATTTAGCAAAAAATGAAACATTGATGATTCATTTGTAGTCAGGCGATACGTAATAATTTACAAAAAACGGTTTCTCCTCAGAAAGCACTTATATTATCAAATCACCTTTGATGCCGCTGAAAAACAAGTCAATAACGGAGACTGAGGGGGGAAATTACTGACATGGTTGCTCCGGTCGAGATAAAAGTGAGGAATAGGTCAAGTCATAATTGTAATTACCCAATTTAGTCGGGTAGAAATGAATCACCCTTAAACCAGAGACTCATGCAGACATCGAACCAAAGTTTAGTGTGTATGCATATAGTCTTTAAGACTTGACAACAAATTTTTGTTCAGTCATTTTTGTATGTTTGTTTGCACCTGACACAACATACACACATTCCTAAACTTTAGTGAAGAGCTTAACTTTCCAATGTTTCCGCGGGGTTTTAAATTGTCTTAAAAAGTCTAAAATTTCAAAATCAAAATTGTAGGCCTTAAAAAGTATTAAATTCGCTGAAGTTTTGTGTTCTAGGTCTTTAATCATTTTAAACAGGTCTTAATTATCCTACGTCCATGTAAAAATACCTCTGATGCTCATTGAAATCCTTTTTTTTATAGTTTTTTTAGGTGTTGTAGTTTTTTCTGTTGCTAGTCCAAATATAATTTGCTGTATATTTACCAACTATTATAATTATTATATTAATACATAATTCAGTTTGAATAAATGTATTTACTTTGCAAGTCATTTTGTGACACATTTCTAAAAGTCTCCTTTAGCGTCGGTACTCTTGGCATCACTTTTTTGACACTCTGGGTCGCTCGCTCATTTATGCGTTATTGGACACTATGCTGGCATAAATATCCCACAATGCAATGCGGTTGTAACGATAACGTTCATAACAGACAAACAGAAACAGAAACTGAGGAGCTCTGTAACGTCAACAACGCTCTAAATTGCATTTCTGCATATTTAAATGACTGTTGGTCTAGATATTCACCTCTTTCGGAAATTTAAGTATTATCTGGCAAAGCTGCTAGCCATGGTTACGCGTTAACTGCAAAGAGGCTTTTAGGAAGTGAAAATTAGAGCTAAGTGCGTCCGAAAAGATACACACTACTGTTTATTTACAAAACATGAACATGAACATTTCACTTTATGAGGTTTTTTAACATTAATATGCATTCCCCCAGCCTGCCTATGGTCCCCCAGTGTCTAGAAATGGTGATAGGTGTAAACCGAGCCCTGGGTATTCTGCTCTGCCTTTGAGAAAATGAAAGCTCAGATGGGCCGATCTGGAATCTTCTCCTTATGAGGTCATAAGGAACAAGGTTACCTTCCCTTTCTCTGCTTTGCCCGCCCAGAGAATTTGGCCCACCCATGAGAGAGAGACATCATGGCTTTCAAACAAGTAAAGTGGCAGTTGGTCAAGGCCACACCCCCACCCTCCACCTTGCCCCCCTCACACTCCTCCTCAATAGCTACAGACACAGAAATGGCACATCCTAAGGAAAGCTCACTGTGGGACTGGCTCTAGTGGCTGTAATTCTGCACCAAGGCTGAATTTCGGGAAAGAGACTTCAGATACAGTATTAGGGGACCACTAAGGTCTATATAAAAGCATCCAAAGAGCACCATATCATAGGACCTTTAAAGGATAGTATATGGATTAGGTATGTAGTGCAGAGTATTTTGGCCCAAACGTTTTCTTCTACAAAAGAATGTAGACATTCCAGGCAGTGGTGGTGGTCAGTTCAGTACACTCCAGTCATTGCAGGGAAGACATAATGTTGCCACACCGGTGACTTCAGGGAAACAAGAGGATCGTCCACTTCTGTTATTTCTCTGTCATCTTCAACTCCAGCAGTGGCCATGGTGTCTGGAAAAGTGTGACAGCAGGCTACCGGTGTTCTAAGCTCTATCGTCTTTGAGGTGTTTTTATTCTTTTTCTTCGAACATGCAAGTAGGTGGGGTAGGAGAGAAAAAAATTACTGGGAGAATCACCAATCCTGCTTTTGATTTAATTGTTCAAAATTAAAACAATCAATTTCAAATTTTTCTATGATTTTTCTATGAGAGTAACATAGCATTGGTTTCACAGCGAAGTGGGTTCAAATTCAAATGGATGAATCCTTTCAATGTTGAATAAATGTCTTTACTGTAAAAAAAAAAAAACTGTGGTCAGTAGCTTTGGTATCGTGATCAAAATAATTTTCCTTCGCAGGGGAGCTGGGCTCACCCATTAGCTTTAGTGTATAACATGATATTAATGAACGTTGGTTACATTTAAGCCATTGCCAAATGAGTTGCTACAAAGCTAATTAAGACTATCAGCTCCACACAACTCTCTCTGGATTTCTCAGTATGACTATGTTCACAAGATTGTGGCGTCCGGTAATCCTCCATTTCCTCCATGCTACTAGCAACTTTGTGGAGGAGGGGGCGGGATGGTGCGCGATCACGGAAGGCTTGTATCTTGTGGATGCGCCGACAGTTTTGATGTCATTACTTACAATTCCTTATGGAGGAGACATAAGCTACGCACTATAGCTTTAAGATAGAGTAAGCAGCTCAGACATTGGGCAGGATCCCTGGGTAAGATTGTTGCCCATATGCATTGAAAGAAGCCAGTTGAGTTGGATCGGGCATCTGATGTTGACGTGTCCAGACCCCTGGGGCAGACCAAGATCAAGACCCAGGATCATTTCTTTTAATTAGCCTGTATGTTTGAATAATTGAACACAGAAAGTGTCTGGCTCCAGGACACCTTGTCATGTGGACAGGAGGAGCCGGGGTTGAACCACAAACCTCAAATTTGAAATTGTATCAAAGATTGTCACCCCTATTCCCCAGGCTCACCTGTACTGTGACTTGTGGTCAGATTTTTTGTTGAAGTTTCCGTAGGTGTTTTGGCAGATTATTTCTTTTATGCCATAGCCATCAGAGTAGCTTCTCAAAACATCTTGCAGTGGCTAAACCCAGATTAAAGGCCTAAAATACAGCAAGCTTGTGATTGTTACACATGTTACACTTATGCCTGTGAAACATGGAAACCCCCAAAAAGAAAACAAAGGGCAAGAGTTGATTACGACTTGACACCCTGAAATGTGTGTGTGTGCGTGTGTGTGTGTGTGTGTGTGTGTGTGTGTTTGTGGACCTCATTAAAGAGCTTCTTGTCAAGGGCACTGTGAAAAGTGAACAGTCTCGCCCCAGATGATTTATTTCAGCCAATTCCATGGATGGGATGTCTGTTTGACTGTGAGTGCTTTTGTCATTTAGTACTGAGCGGACATCTGTAGGAAAGCAAAGTATTTTTGATTAGGGAGTGCAACCCCTCATAGACGTCTTTCCCTCTTTCCTGAGTCTAATCATATTGCCCTCCTCCTTGTCTCTCTTTCTTTCCTTTTCATCTTTCTTTCGTCATCTTTCCCCCATTGCATTCATTCTTTCCTCCTGGAAGTTGTCCCCCTATCCTCCTCCCTTTGTCCTTTCTCTCGCTCTATTCTCTTCAATCTATTTCTGAGTTCCCAGTAATCACATCTGTATGATCAATATACAAACTACATTTAATAACTTTTTAAACCAATAGTTGTAAAATATTATTGTTGTAAAATATTGTGCTCAACAACATCCTCAAAATGTTGAACATAGAGACAGACCAACCTCCAAACATTTCCATATTTACACCCCTTACACTTCATTGACAACTCACCTAGAAAAATCCATCAATTTAATTCCATTTTCTTTTTACTTGGCCAGTTACCATTAACTTGATTTGTATCTATTTGACAGTCCTGTCAGAATGGCTGTAAATGGTAGCTGTCCATGAACAGTTGTAAGTGGACATGTCTTCAGTTGGATGATTGACAGCTGGTTGACTGAGAGGCTTTGTGTTAAACACCATTTAAACAGATTGGGGATGATCTGAACATTCTAAACAGATCTGACAGTAGCAATTATTTTCACCAAGCAGAAAACTGATTTTGGTAGTTCACAAGGTTACATGTATACGAAAGTAAGGTACAGTTGGAGTGTTATATCAGCAGAAATAGGCACTCCTTTGCTTGTGTGATTTGTATTTTCAGCAGCAGGAGCAGTGTGGGTGTAAGAATGACAGTGTTGGTCAGTATAGGTCTAATCACCAATTTGGTCCTAGCTAAAATACTTTTACGATTGGAGGGATGGCCATGACATTTTGTATAGACATTCATGGTCCCCAGAGAATGAATCCTAAGGACTTTGTTGATTCACTGACTTTCTATCCAGAACCACATGCACTTAACATCTGTCCTTTTGATTGAAATGTCTAGACAGCTGTTGGATGGATGGCCATGAGATCATGTACATACTGTGCATTCATGGTCTCCAGAAGATGAATCCAAATGACCTTTCATCTTGTCCCACCAGCAGGTCAAAGCTTTCGTTTATCTAGTGAAATATCTCTCTATCCACAACATGGACAAGAATCCACAACTTATTTTTTCAAATATGAAAATGAAACCAATAGGTGACAATAAGTGAAGCAAATGTTTGTGCTGCATGGATTGATATTGTTGGACCTGCTAGCCCCTTGAACACTCCATCACTCCTCCAGAGAGAGAGAGAGAGAGAGAGAGAGACAGAATGAGAGAGAATGTGTGTTTAAGTGTTTGTCTAGGTGCAGACAGAATGATAGTCATAATGAGTGTTCACTGTTGTGCTTGTGTGGTCTGCCTTAATTCGAAATAACACCTGGGTCCCTGCCATTCCAAGATGAGCCCTAAGCCCCAAGATGAAATGCAGCCTAGCATGTCCATACACACACACACACACACACACACACACACACACACACACACACACACACACACACACAGAGACACACACACACACACACAGACACACACACCATCATCATCACAGCTCCTCCTTACATGCAGACATGCATAATGGCACATGGACACACTCTCATACATGTAAACAGAGAACCAAAAAGTATCTACCAGACACACACACACACACACACACACAAAAGCACAGAAGCAGGTAGCAGGCTGTCTGCCATGCCAAGTAGAGGATTACAGTACAAATCACAGGCTTACCTGGAGAGAGTGTAATGCAAAAACAGGCAATAGATCATGATGGCTATCTGGATACACACTAGGAGGGATGGTCAACATTGCATTGTCTATGAAACATGGACACAGCTGCAAAGATTTGTTTCTGGTTAGGAATCTGTTCCATTACTAGCTTCATTAAAGGACAAATCCGGCGCAAAATGAACCAAGGGGTTAATACACATGGGTACCGAGTCGACCGTTCTCTGGGATATGTTTTCATGCTAATCGAATGTGACCAGATTTATCGCAAACCGCTAATTAGCTTATAAAGCTAGTCGTCGGGGCATGCAAAAGTAAAAAAAAAAATCTCTATTTCTATACCACTAACAAGGCTCAAAATAGCACCACACGTCCACAGTAGCAGCGGTCGACTCGGTAGAAATGTGTTATTAACCCCTAGGTTCATTTTGCGCCGGATTTCTCCTTTAAACTGTAACAAATTCACAGTAAACAACAATAACAAAAACAACTTTGTCATGACAAGCTCCCGTTGTAGATCAGGATGTAAATTCAGCACATATACTGAGGCGTATGTACTCACAAAAATGGAGCTTGATTCTTTTGCAAAACAAGAACGTGCTATACTAAGATTACGCAGATCGACCCAACTAGGTAACAGTTTGGATTTACACTGAGCCCTCCCTTAATGCAAAAATATTCTGTGTGCAAGCAGAACAATAACAGCAGCACTTCTACAGCAGAAATAAGGCATTTGCAACATAATGTTTTTTGATACAAAGAGCAAAATCAAATTAAGGTTCTGCCATTGAATAGGCTTATTTCACACAGTGCATTACAAGAAAAAGTAGTGACAAAAACAGTGCGGCGGAAAAAGCTAAAGGAAGCATAGGTACAGCGGGGATTTAAAGATATAATATGGAATATTTTATAGATCATATCATTAGAGTGGTGTACGCTCCTAACATAGACATACTGACTGCTGCTGTTATATTATATCACACTTTTAACACATCACTGTCACTTGCAATCTTCTCCATATGCTCTGTATAGTCTTCTATTTTTCATTTTTATTTTATTATTTTATATACCACTTCTCATCTATTTGTTTTACTTTCTCTTTGCTTTAATACACTAGTCCACACTAGTCCAGTGCCTGCTGATAACATGCCTGTTTGGGAACGGGCCGATAGCTTGGCCTGGGGTAATGCTGCCTGCAGCTTTCTCGAGAAGCGCTCGTCCAAACTACTTCACAATCCAAACTGAGCAACACACGCGCCATGACATCTTAGCGTCACACACCCAAGTTGTGGCTCACAGTCAGAAACACCGGAGAAATACACTCAGGTTCACAGGGGAAAAAACACAGAGAGCAGACTTTACCTTTAGGCAAGGTAGACAACTGCCTGGGGCATTTATTGTGATGTTTACGTATGAAACATATTAAATATGTTACGATTCCTTTTTTTGTGTTTTGCAATTTTACATTTTTTAACAACATACAAAATATAATACTTGCAACCCCCCCTTCATCACCACCCACCCAGACAGAGATCAAGAAAACATCATAAGCCCATCATTCACGTCTTTCCACAGCACAGAGCTTCTTAGGAGCCGTCCAGAAAGTTCAGCTACTTTCCACATTTTCTAGTGTAGACACCCAATCTGGCAAACCTTTATGATGTTTTTCAAACGCTGCCACCATAGCCATCTCACAAGCCCACTCATGGATTGACGGCATCCCTTCATTCCTCCATCCTCTTAAAATCGTCTGTCTGGCTATCATTAAACTAGTCTGGACCCAGCTTCTTATGTGCTTATCCATCCCGCTTAGGATTGACCCATCTCCGAGAACAAATAATCTTTGATAGCTGAATGGAACCTGGGTCCCTGCAATCCGACAAAGGTTATCATGTATCCCGGCTAAAATTCCTGGACATTATCGCAGGACCAAAGGACATGAAGCAATTGGCTGTCCTCTCTCTTACATTTCCAACAATTTGGTGTGACATATAGCCAATGCGTTGATAATAATTTGCCCAGCCCATTCCAATAGAAACCTTGTTGCCATCAGTAGCATTGAGGTTGTGCTTGTTGAAAATGAGTTTAGAACCTCTGAAAGTATGTCAATTTAGCAAATCAAGATTCAAGGTAGAATTATGTCATTCTCTAATTAGTCATGCTTTGCCAGACCATCCACACGCTGCGTAGCGGAGGAGGGTCTGGCTAGTCCACACAATAAAAACGTGCTCTGGATTATTGTCATTTCTTTAAAGGTCCAATGTGTAGGAATTTCTCCCATCTAGCGTTCAAAGTACGTATTACAACTACGGTAGCCTTCACGCTTCAAAAAGCCGGTCTCTTGCTCTTTTCAATATAATTTTTCTTTTTCTGGGCAAAGAAGAAGACTCCTGTTCCTGATATTTGGATTTTGAATATGTGTGGTCTTCTATGTTTCCCTCTTCAAACTTGCCGGGGCCGGGAAGCTACGATACCCATTAGCAGCATTAGCAGCCCCTGTGAGTTTATCATGTAAAATTTCAAGCAAAAAGAAATTATTGGAATTGATGGTGGAGGTAAATATTCACGATAAAAGGACATGTTTGTGAACGGGCAGCACAGATTTTGATAATAAACAACTAAACACCTTTAACCCAAAACCAATCAAAATCGTCATGGGCGGCACTAAGCTCCGCACGGAGCCGCTGCAAAATAGCCTCGGGAAGGAACTTGTTTTGGTGGAACGTGTACGTTCAAAAGTAGTTTTAGTCGTGCAACAGAAAACTCAGATTGGACAGATAGTCTAGCTAGCTGTCTGGATTTACCCTGCAGAGATCTGAGGAGCAGTTAACCATAGTCCTCAGAAATCCACTGGAGTTTAGAATGCCAACACAAAGGAAGTGTCAGGTAATGGACATGTGATACAAAGTAACCAGAGACTCACACTCACACTGATTGTGCATTTTCGGTGGTGGCCCCAGGGCTCTGGAACTCTCTCCCTTTAGCCTTGAAAGCTTTGGATTCCTTGGAAACCTTTAAAAAATACCTGAAGACTCATCTTTTTAGACAAGCATTTTATTAGCCATATAGCTTTGTATGTGTTGTTTTTGCTCTGTTTTCGTTTCTGTAAAGCACTTTGTGACCCCTTTTGTCTGAGAAAGGTGCTATATAAATAAAGTTTACTTACTTACTTACTTAAACACTTGCTCCTAAGGTCTATTAGTGGTCAAAATTTCCAAATGGTATCTTTTAAATAACATGCTATTTTATCAACCCATTCTTACTCCCAACTCCTCTAAAATACTGACACTTGGTCAGTGTCTCAGCGTCAGATACCGACGCACAAATCCCCCTTTAGCGTCTGTGACCCAGAGCGTCAAAAAGTGACGCCAAGAGTCCTGACCAAGCACGTCTAAATATGACGCTAAAGGAGACTTTTTGCGTGAGTAAAAAAAGGCCAAAGGCTGACCAAGCAACTAAGCGTCGCTTTTTTGACGCGATGGGAGTGAGAAAGGGTTGGTTTTATTAACAAGCTTGTCTTTTGTTTTTGTTTCCCACATTCTCAATACAATTCTCAATACAATTTAGTTTAAATATCTACACATCCATTTGAACCTTGCCTTCATCCGTGGCCAAGGGAAGCATGCAAAAAATCTCATAAGTAAAAATAAACTGGCCTGCCAATTATAGAACTGCTGTGACGTAACTATTTAGAGCCATTACATAATTTCCAGTTCCATAAAACTGATGTAATTTACATTCATGACACTACATAACACACATTTCATTCTTTTCATGTCCTGTGCATGAAAAGATTAAACCCCAACGTCAAATTCTAATCTGTTATTTGTCTATTTTGGTCAATCTTTACAGGCATTGAGTAACAGTGGAAACACAATAACAAAACTTTCTTTTCCTGAAATGTTTGCACTTGGTGTATGTGGTCTTTGAACATGCCAGATTGGTCTTTTTAATCAAACGATTTGATGTCGTTATCCTGTAAATGCGCTGCCTGGAAGGAGCAGTTGGGGGCAGATCTCAAGAAACAAATATCTTTTCATACAATTATACAATATTGTAAATAATTTGTTATTTGTTATTATAAGTTTTGAGCTTTGAATGAGTAAGAGGAGTACAGCACAAAAAAAAACAGAGAGGAATTAGTGAGGCTTGCATGGCCTCTTGCTGATTTCCCTTAACCCAACTCTGGAAAGATGCATGTGTATGATTGTGTGTGTGTGTGTGTGTGTGTGTGTGTGTTTATGACAGTATTGTGCTACCTACCGCTGTGATGCTGCATTTTAAACAGAGGCACTATCAATAAGTAATGAACATTCCAGCAAATGGTATAATGAACACACACACACACACACACACACACACACACACACACACACACACACACACACACACTTAGTTTAAGTTTCTGTCAGATGCACATTGTGAAGAGTGCTTGTTAAAGCCAGACCCTTGTATCCCTCCTAGTTTGCTTGTTTGTGCAGATTTCTGTCATGAAAATTGTTGTACCCGTAACAAGGGGTGACACTCTTTCTATACACACACACGCACGCACACAGAGAGAGAGAGAGAGAGCGGGATTTAGCATTTACAGTAATGAAATTCACATTCAGTCAATTCAGAGCTTGTTCTCCCCAAGTTTTGGACGGACGTGCAGAGTTGAGATCTGAAGTGTTTTGTGCTTTTCAGAAATGTGTTGAGTTTATTTATTTATTTTGTTTATTTTGGTATTTGGGATTTTTGCATGACTTACAATTATTCTATATAAGCATCCAACCCAAATGCCTGACAGAATGTAGATATCCGTCAATTCTGCAATATCACTTTGGTAATAAAATGTATTGGATGGAGGACCCTGATGAAGACAAGCCGGAACGCATTTTTCTGACTGTCACACCGCAAGTCTTAATGCCTGATTCTGATTTTTTGCTCAGATCCGATTTTTTGTTTGGCTGTTCACATTACCTTTTAAAATGTGGCCTATATCAGATTCCAGTGTGAACTGTTTGCGGTTTTGAACTGACCCGCATGCGCAAAAGAACAATAACAATGACATCAGACGCAGCACGCTGTTGCACTAAAGTTAGGGAGGTTATGGAGGAAGTCAGCATTTTTATTTATTATTCAGCTTTTATTTTTTTATTTTGTATTAAAATGTTTGTGTAATGGCAGCCATGCGCAGGTGCTGAGGAGGAGAAAACTGAAGAGAAAGAGAGACAAATTTGCGGGGTTATGGCTGCAACTTCACTAAAGAGATCTGTGTGACCGTACGGCCAATTTGCACGTCAGGACCGCTACGGGCCTCCACCACTCTGACTTCGCCCTTGCACACGCGGTGGTGCGCCCGACCCCGAGGGACCGGGATCCCCCCTCAGCCGGCGCACGCCGGCTTTCACTTTCATTGCACCACGGGGCGACCCCGACTTGCGAGCATGTTAAACTCCTTGGTCCGTGTTTACAGGCTGGTCGAGGGGGGGTTGCCGACATCACCTTTTTACGTGAGCCGATCCCCGCCCTGGCCATGCGACGCGCGGTTGGGTAACACTGAGGACAGTCCTCCCCGGTTAACAGCCGCACTGGAAGCAGGGTGCCCCGCCCCTCCCCTCTGGGAGAGAGGGCGCAGCGAGGGTTTTTGAGGTAAAAGTCACATCAAATCCGCCTTGGCTGTTCACACTGCGGTCACATTGAAAAAAATCAGATCTAGGTCGGATTCAGGACCACATGTTGAAGTGGCCTGAATCTGATCTGAAAAAATCAGATCTGGGCTAGATTTGAGTGTTCACACTACTTCTGAAGAAGCCTGACCTGGTCACTTGACCCCAAAAAAATCGGATTTGGGCCACTTTGGCCTGCAGTCTGAACGTAGCCTAAGTGAGTAGTCCTTACTTTGAATCCAAGCCGGTTATGTTTATTTCATAAACTTCCAGAAACCATATTGAACTTACTCAATCAGAGTAACAGGCTACAAATTACTTGGTGGGAGGTGTGCACCTGAACCAGAAACCTACTGCGCATGTGCACTTCCTCAAGTACGGTGTCCTGTAGTAATAAAGTGGTTTTTTTACACTACAAGCGGGAGGCAATTGAAGGGGGGGGTTAGGAGGGATGCGTCTGATTGTTGTCAGAGTAGCGGTCAGAGCGGACCTTATCTCTTCTGTAGCCAATCATTGCTACGTGGTGTCTGGGTTGTTACTAAACTCTGCTGACCTTCTGCAGTTGCTGAACGCAAGAAGCATGAAACACGTTTAACCTCTATTTTCCACCAGGCGCGTCTGTGTGGCAAAGTGGAAAGGTCACAGGATTACCAAAATCACTAGGCCTTGTCCTCTGGGGAGCAAGAATATACACAACAATGGTTGTAGTGCAGACATGTGATAACTTCCGCTAAGTTCACACTACGCAACTTTTACAGTGGTCAGATTTCTGTACTGATACACTACACGACTTGCTGTCTTGTAATCAGGAGTCTTGAAGTCATGGTTTTCACACTACATGACAGACCAGGAGAAATCCTCAATGAGTAATGCCTGGTCTCCAAACTACGTTTTGTCACGAAAACACACGTAAGAAGTGACACGGGACATGAATAATACCATAATGGGGGAGAAAGGAGCACACGTGTTTATGCAACACATACACTAAAGTTCCTATTATAAAAATTATGGTGCCCACCAAAAGTACTATGAGTCATACTCTGGGGACCATCAATAACCAGTCTTGATGGAAATTCAGCTAATAGTTTCTGAGATACTTTGTCATTGACATACAGTAGGTGTTGGTAAAGTTGAGTTTTTGGTGTCATAGAACTAAAAGGAATCATTCCCTAGAGACTATAAAAATCCACAGGAACCATCATGGTGATGTAGATAGAAGTTACTGAAATCTTGCTCTGGACCAGAGTACTGACTGACAGACTAGTGTTGGCAAGACAGATGAACACACCAAAACCGTGTTCTACAATTCTTCTTACTTCATTTTTCCTTTAAAGCTTTAGTGCATAATTTTTTGATATTAATGAACGTCCGTTACATTCAAGCTATTGCCAAATAGGTTGCTACAAAGCTAATAAGACTAAGACTCTCAGCTCTACACAACTCTCTCTGTATTTCTCAGTATGGCTATGTTCAGAAATAAAGTATAAAGTAAGTAAATTGTAATTTCCCCACTGTGGCATCCAGCAACTTTTACGCACAGAAAATCAAGTGAAGATAATTGCCTCTTCTGAAGAGTCCATCATGGTTTTTTAATCCTCTGTGTCCTCCTTGGCTACTAGCGACTGGGTAGAGGAGGGGTGGGGGTGGTGCGCTATCACGGAAGGCTTGCGTCATGTGGACGCGCCAACAGTTTTGTTGTCATTAGAAAAGTCTTAGAATTCCTGATGGGGGAGACAGAAACTACGCACTATAGCTTTAAAGCTCAACAAAGACCCTTAAGAATTAAACAGTCTACAAAATACTCAGAAAATGCAAACATGCTGAGAAGTATCTACAGTAAGCTGTTGATGTACCGGTAATTAAGATATTTGATGTGGTTTGTCAGAGAAAGGCCTCACTGGATGGCAGGAATAACTTCAGACTCCCTGCTGAATCCTCTTCTGGGCACAGACAAATTTAAATGTTCTCTTTTCATAACCCTCCCACACCCTGTTTAGGTTTGTGTTTTTGAACAAGTTCCAGATAAACACTTTCACGATTCCAAGCACCCATTTGATCTGTGATTGTTTTATGAGGCAAATGGCTTGTTCGGGGTGTTAATGCTGGTTTGGCTTTTCTCCTTTAACTCAACTCAACTCTTTTTTTTCCTATCTTTCACACTTCTCTAAAATCCCTTCTGAATTCCTTGTACATTTTTAGCCTAAGGGGTTCACAAACTTTGATTAAAGATGATGCATGGTGCATAAGTGACATTTAACAGTTGACAGTTGTGGAAGTAAGTACATTTACTCAAGTACTGGATCCTACATGAGGACACTGTCTAAAACTGCACCCCCTTCCCCTTCATGAAACTTGGTGGGAGGGTGTATCATATGCCAAGGAAGAACACATTACATTTTGGAGCAGATTTAAATTAAAAGGCAAATACGCACAATTTTCACTTTAGTTAATATTGCGAGCCAGGGCGTTTGTTCTACATTCATGTTGTGTCAGAATAATTGGAAAAATGAATTCCCAACTGGAAGAATTCTCACTGCATTAACACGGTGAGATAGGGCAGGCCTTGGCGGAGGTCTGCACTTGTAGTTATTACTGTTTTTAATTCATACATTGTAGGAACTGAGAGGATTACATTTCACTTGAATTGCATATTAATTAATTTCCTGTGACAAACAAATTGATTGATTGATTGATTGATTGATTGTCACAATTGTTACACCATATGCT
The DNA here is from genome assembly GCA_025617405.1 of Perca schrenkii. Lineage (NCBI taxonomy): Eukaryota > Metazoa > Chordata > Actinopteri > Perciformes > Percidae > Perca > Perca schrenkii. The sequence continues at coordinate 2,988,330 of CM046788.1, forward strand.
GTTTACACAAACACATAATAATATAATGATCCAATAATGTGAAATATAACACTTAGAGGCCTTTTAGCATAAGCAATCATTTTGAACTTAAAATGATAATACTTTTACTTTTGCTTACATAGTATTTTGAGACTAACCCGTGTGTTGCCACATGAAAACATGATTGAACAGGCTTCTGAGTGTTTTCCTGCAGGTCGAAACACATTATACAGCAAGATGGCGCCGCAGAATGGTGACACGGTGTGTTGGTGCGCTCTGTTTTGTTTTGTTTTGTGTTTTAACTATGTTTCTTGCGATGGTACCCGTATCTCATTCACCAGTGAAGAGCTCGTGAACTTCAGGGGAACAATACCATCGGACTTATTTCCCACTTTTCTTCTCCCTTCACTGGAAATTTTGGACATTCTGGTCAAAGGTGCGCTCACCTTTGCTCATGCAGCGAAACGCCGGAGGAGAGGGAAACGGGCCGGTGTGCTTGTGCGTCTCCGCCAGCGAGGATTACGCACACCATTACCGGGAATATTCCTCTCTAACGTGCGCTCACTGCCCAACAAACTGGAGGAACTACAACTGCTGTTGGTCAGAAACAGGGACTTTTTCTCATCTGCTGTTTTGTGCTTCACGGAGACGTGGCTCTGTGGATTAATACCGGACTCTGCGCTGCAGCTGGCAGGCTTCCAACTCTACAGAGCGGACAGAGACACGGACCTCTCCGGCAAAACTAAAGGTGGAGGAATCGGTTTCTACATCAATAGCGGTTGGTGCAACGACGTGACAGTGATCCAGCAGCATTGTTCTCCTAACCTGGAATATTTCATTATAAACTGTAAGCCTTTTTATTCACCCCGTGAGTTCGCGTCATTCATCCTGGTCGGTGTTTACATCTCACCGCAGGCCAACGTGCAGGACGCGCAGCGCATGCTTGCCGACCAGATTCTGTGCGTGGAGCGGACCAACCCGGAGTCCCTAGTTATTGTCCTTGGTGACTTTAATAAAGGGAACCTCACTCACGAACTCCTAAATATAGACAGCATATTAAATGCCCGACCAGAGAGGAGAACATTCTGGATCACTGTTACACCACAGTCAGGGATTCTTATCACGCCGTCCCCCGTGCTGCACTGGGACACTCTGACCACGTCATGGTCCACCTGATCCCCACCTACAGGCAGAAACTAAAGCTCTGCAAACCTGTTGTGAGGACATCAAGGAAGTGGACCAGTGAGGCTGTGGAGGATCTCCAGTCGTGTTTGGATTCTACTGACTGGGATGTGTTCAGGACTGCTACCAACAGTCTGGATGAGTACACAGAGGCTGTGACGTCATACATCAGCTTCTGTGAGGACTGCTGTGTTCCATCATGCACCAGGGTGAGTTACAACAATGACAAACCCTGGTTCACAGCCAAACTCAGAAGGTTAAGGCTGGCTAAGGAAGACTCGTTCAGGAGTGGGGACAAAGACAGATTTAAAGAGTCAAAGTACAAGTTTAGCAAGGCGGTGAAGGAGGCTAACGACGATACTCTGAGAAACTCCAAAACCAGTTCTCAGCTAATGACTCTGCAACTGTCTGGAAAGGACTTAGGCAGATCACCAACTACAAGGCTAAAACCCCCCCCCCACTCCTTCGATGACCGACACCTAGCCAACGACCTGAACGAGTTCTACTGTCGATTTGAAAGACAAAAGGTCAGTCCTGACACCATCCCCCACGACACCTCCCTACAGCTACAGCCACTGTGCATCACCTCCACCTCACCCACCTCAGCAGGGCCCTGGGCCCCCCCACCAATGCCCTCCTTAAAGGTCTCCACCTCCACCCCCCCCCCTACCCACCTCAGTGACGACTCTCTCCATCCACGAGAGGGACGTCAACAGACTCTTTAGGAGACAGAATCCCAGGAAAGCTGCTGGACCAGATGCTGTCTCCCCATCATGCTTGAAGCACTGTGCTGACCAGCTGTCTCCAGTGTTCACAGACATTTTTAACACCTCACTGGAGACATGTCACGTGCCAGCCTGCTTCAAGACCTCAACCATCATCCCTGTCCCCAAGAAGCCAAGGACCACAGGACTTAATGACTTCAGACCCGTCGCCCTGACCTCTGTGGTTATGAAGTCCTTTGAGCGCCTTGTGCTTTCACACCTCAAAGCCATTACCGACACCCTCCTGGACCCCCTGCAGTTTGCCTACAGAGCCAATAGGTCTGTAGATGATGCAGTCAACCTGGCCCTCCACTACATCCTCTGGCACCTGGACTCTGCAGGAACCTACGCCAGGATCCTGATTTTGGACTTCAGCTCTGCCTTCAACACCATCATCCCGGCTCTGCTCCAGGAGAAGCTCTCCCAGGTTGAAGTAAAGTGGGCCGATCTAAGGCATGAAAATCCAGGGCTGAAAATGAGTCCCAATCCGGCCCTGGACCCACATGAGCAAAAGATGTCACATGCAGCACACTGTTGTACACCTACTGAAGTCAGCGTCTGCAAGGCTACCGGAGACTTTTTGGAAATGAATACCTCCGCTGTGTATTTCACCATGTGTGTTTTTAAGCGTGGATGCTGGATATACTAAGTTTACAACAACACTCTTCTTCATTTCCCTGCAGTCAAGGAGCACAAGCGGCCCTTTTCTGGCTGAGCTGTTGACTTCCCGCACAGAAGAATCTCTTTTTCCTGTCTTGATGTTCCGACAAAATCAAACGTGTTTGCTATGATTTATAATATAATATAAGTTTTAAGTCTTGGTACTGAAGTTAAATCTACTACAACTAATTCAGCACCAAACAGGAAGCAACAACAGCTAGAGTCAGTGTTGTTTATGGTTGCTATGGTGTCGAGCTAAGCTAAACGCTAAAGAGGGAAAGTTGCTGATTTTCAACCCTTCTGAAGCGAGTCATCCAACGGGAGTTTTACTGGTGGATAAATGCCAAGGAAAACCCGTACCTCCTATGGCGCCATTTTGATGCTAACAAGCACTCACCCGCCGTTAGCATTCCATTGACTGCCATTCATTTTGACGTCACTTCGACAGCAAATAACTTAACATCTGAAGCATTTAAAGACTCTATTTGTCCCATTGTTTATTTCTAAAGAAACACGACAATGTTTAAAAGGCTCCATTACCTTGTACCTCACGTGATGGCTCCGTAGCAGACGTTTTTGTAAAAATAGGCTAACGATTGTGTCATAACCTCACGACTTACTGTTGCACAGTAGAGGAATTACCATATAGTACAGGAGAAGCTCGCAGGCAGTTTCAACTTACATTAGCTGATTAAGTTTAATTACTAATGTTAACTAGCATTTTAGTTAGCAATAATTAGCCTGTGCCTATGGTATCTCCTTACATATACCTAGCCTCTCCGTCTCTGCAAGATTGGGAATGATTGAGATTTCTCTTGGCACAGCTACCAGAAGACTTCCAACTTTCAGACAGGTTAATCACGTCACATCTACGTCTTCAAACTCAGTTTGCAGCTGCGCAGTAACGCTCAGCCATCACCAGAAAAGTGCTTCTAATATCCTTCACTGGTCTCCGTCCAGAGACACGGGATCTATTGGTCCATTTATTTAACTGTCTATGATAAACGTGCACCTACTGGTACTAGAGACATTCATCTGCATGTACAGTACAAAAATTGACAAACTTTCTCTTAAGTTACCCGCTAATGCTAGCGGTAGCTAGCTAGCTTGGTTACATTTTTCAAAACAAATCTAGTTGTAGTGTTGCAATGTGTGACCCTGCAAGATCCCCAGTCTTTACATATTACATATTATGGACTAGATTTATCAAGCCGTTTGCGCCTGTTTCCAGGCGCTAATTGGTCGCAAAGACGGACGTAACCGATGCGGGCTATTTACAAACGGGGCGCACTTGGGTAAAATCGCAGATTGCCTGCCACATGAGCGAGAAGAGACAAGTTGCGCTTTCAATATGCGTTCGTGGGAGGGTCATGGGGAAAGTGGGAGTTCCACCCAAAAAGGTGGGAGGATAAGCGCAAAGTGCACCTAATTATATATTCCGTGGTATTTACAAAGACTGTCAGTAGGAGCGCGCCTCTATTCTGCGGGGGAAATTCTCCGCCTCTTTAAAAGCAGGTCTGAACCAGCCGCAATCGAGTTTCCTCGTAGACCTTTATGCCGCTGGTGAAATGGCAACAGTAATATGAGCAAGACGAAGACATAGGCGAGGCTGAAAATATCGTTAACATGAGAATCACACTTTGTCAGTGAACACAACATCATTTAGCGTTACAGATCAAGCAGCCATGCAATATTAGAGTTACTGGAAGAAATCAAAGATTAAATTGAATCTCCCACTCAGCGTTCACATCCCATTCCAGCAGTTGTTAAATTCCTCGCTACATTACAAATATATTGGCAGCAGGATCATTTCAAACAGTCATAGCATCAGCTGTGGGAATATCGCAGTCTGCACTCAGCCATATCATAGCACCAGTAGCGCTTTGCTACAGCGCAATTTACGGTATAGTGGGCGGAGAAAGACGCTGATTGCCTGATGGGTGTCAGGGTTGATAAATACTACGCAAAATGTGGAAGCATAGCGTGCGCTATTACCGAACTCGCATAAACAGACGCAGCGCAAACTGCACCAGTGTTAGTAAATCTGGCCCTATGTGTCTTTAACGTTAGATTTGAGATGGTTGTCTTTAGATGTGAGATGGTATCAGTCTTTTAAAAGTCTGTTCAAAGTCTTCTAGTGTATGGTAGGCATGAATATTATAGATTACATTATAGAGTGTGGTCTAGACCTACTCTATCTGTAAAGTGTCTCGAGATAACTCTTGTTATGATTTGATACTATAAATAAAATTGAATTGAATTGAATATACTGATACAGGTCCTCAACAGTTTTTAATGTTCATCCAATAGCTCAAATTGTGAAAGTACAAATTCATATTAATATAATAATATAATATAATATAAAAAGTGTTTGTGCCAGCCAGTGTATTTAAAAAAAAGTAATTTTGGGCCCAAGCGTGTAATATGAGCTGCAATTCACGCTGGGGCCCAGATGTTAATTTCTCGCCAATTTCAGATCACATTCCTGCTGGAACATGCCCGGTTGTGTAATATTTAGTTCAGAAGCTTTCATTGGTGAGTTTTTAACAGTAAAAAGTGCTGCTTTACTCCGTTTCAGTCATCGCCGGCTGCGATGGATGGTAAAGAGACCGCGAGAAAGAGCACAGATGCGGAGACCCAGAAACGCTGACCAATCAGAGCTGACTCAGTTTTTTCGGGACGGGGGTTTAAAGAGACAGGTGCTCCAACAGAACTTTTCAGACAGAGGATGATACAGGTGCAGCAGCCATGGGCAGTATGACAAAAATAAAGTTTTTGAACATTAAAGATGCAGTAGGTAAGTCTTATAAAACTAACTTTCTGTCATATTTGCTGAAACGGACCCTATGATCCAGCAGTTCTACATGAATTATGTAATATAAAACAAAATCCAGCTCCTCTGGCAGCACCTACAGCCTGTAGTGCGATTGGCAAAATACCACCGCTTCCGGTTGATTTTCTCCAATCAGGGCCACAGGGGGTGTCTATCTGCCTGTCAATCACTGCTCAGGCACGCACACGCATATCAGAGCGTTCTCCCCTCCCCCCTCCCCGCGCACGAGCTGCAGAAAAGTTTCCCAAAACTCCGGTGGTGAAGTGGCTTTTCAGAGGTGGCATGAGCTCCGGGATTTTAAAGATCTGAAGAACGATGCAGACGTAGCCACATTTCTTCGCGACAGGTAACATAATTACCATGAATGATTTATCTTTCACTTGGTTATTAGTAGTCAAAAGTCCACAAAGCTATGTTGGTGAGGATAATAGTAATAGTGGTCGGTCTGATACGATGCTGAAATGGCTAACGCTAGCCTGCTAGTTAGCATTTTTTTTACTGTTGGTGAGTAAAGTTAACATTGTGTTAGTGTTGTAGTTATTGAAAATGTTGTCTGACATGCCAGCAGTTCTGTCAAACTCCCTATTGTGGGAGGGGCTTAGGAGACGGTTTGGGCTTCAGCAGAAAGGGGGGAGGGACTGAGAAGTTGTCGATGTTCAGATTTGTTGGCTAAGTCCTGGATCTTCACAATCTTACCTACAGCAGCTTTAAAGTGCCCATATTATGAAAAAATCCTTTTTTCTGGGATTTAGGGTGTTCTTTTGTGTCTCTGGTGCTTCCACACACATACAAACTTTGAAAAAAATCCATCCATGCTGTTTTGAGTGAGATACGGTTTCTGAATGAGTCCTGCCTTCAGTCTCCTGGTGAGCTCGTGAGCTCCTAGTGAGCTCCTAATCGGAGCGTGACGTCACAGTCCGAGCCGATTTTGAAGTGAGCTGGCTAACCACAACTCGTAGCATTAGCGTTAGCATGCTAACGCTAATGCTAATGCTAGCATGCTACATTGTTCTCAATAGCAAAGCACTGCTACAACACACACAAGATCACCATAATCTACAAAAGAACTACTTACATGTGCGCCCTCATTTAGAAGTCTCCCAGCTAATCCTGCCTTGTAACTGACCAAAGTTGGAGAAACAGGCTTTCTTTTACTGTCTCTAGAGTTAGCTAGCTGACATGATCTACATCTGAGCCACTGCGCATGTGCGAGTGCAATTAAAGATAGTACAGAAGAAGAAGATGAAAAGAGGTCTCACTCTGTAGCTAAAACAGAAACCAGGTGAAAAGAGGATCTGCAGCAGTGAGAGAGAGCTGTGCAGTACAACAAAAAGATGGTGTTTTTTGAAAATTAAACCATTTAAACTTATTCTGGTACAACCTTAAAATATATAAAATATATAATATTTATATAATATTTATATATATATATATATATATATAATATGGGCGCTTTAAAGCATCTAAATGTGTCCTAGTAGAAAAAAAGAAAATGTATATAAGTATGAACCTGAATATTAGCATAATAGGTCACCTTTAACTATAATTTATTTGCCACGGTCTTTGTTCCAAGTGCACATATTGTAGAAAAACAAAACCTTAAAAAAACATGTCCATTGAACACTAGATAGGGTTTTACAAATTATACGTTTTTTGTCTAGAAATAACATTTATTAATTTAACAACTTTTCACTGCAATTGTCTCCCTTTTCTACAAACAATAATTAGAATTATTAGAATTCTACATTTGCTTCCATTTTGAAGATGCAGTTTAACTTTGCATGTGCTGTCTTGATTTGAGCACATACAATTCAGCCTCTCTGGAGCACATAGTCACCTCATGTGGCTTTGAAACCTCACATAAGCTGCTGATTGCCAGAACTCTTCCATTGCTTACAAAGGCTGCTAATTGTCATTCAACCTCCTATAACCCACCGTTGTAGAAGAGCTTGTGATGGAGTTACTTCAAAGTCCTTATTCCATCAGGCATTCATTTTGTCAACACCTTGTAAAGACAAATCCTTTCAAAATTTGCACGAAGCACTTAGGGAATAATAAAAAAATATATATATATTTCTCTCCATAGCAGCCTGGATTTGAATAGTACCATTGTTCATTTTTATTTTAGTCCCTCCAGCAATAACAACCAGTGAGGGAGTTATCAAAGAGCAGTGTAACTTTCCTAAGTGGTCGGATTGTGGATGGGAGTGTTTGATGGGTAAATTGGGAGCTGTGGGGGCTGGAGACTCCACAGCCTTGAGATAGCGCCATGCCAACGCCGAACAATCTGTAATTGGCACCAAATAGAGACACCCGACTGTCACCCATAAGGGGAGTCAGAGAAGGAGAGGAACAGAGGAGTCTAAAGTACAAGATGGCAAGACCAGTGAGGGATCTGCTACTGTGACCAATATGAATCAAATCTCTCAACTCTCTTTTTCTCCTTTTCTTTCCTTTCCTTCTGTCTGTTGTTCCTTTTTTCTAAATCTCTCTTTTGTTCTCCAGTTTGTATTTCTTTATTTTACAATATTTTACTTTACAATACTTTCAGTTCTCTCTTTCTCTAGCTTTGCCTTCATTTACTGTCTTCCTCAAACCTCACTGTGTCTGTCTCCAGTTCCATTATTCTGTCATTCTCATTCTCACTCTTGTTTTTACAATTCAAACACTCTGGGCCATTGGTTTAGGGGAAATATGGATATTGATAATTGTTGTTTTGTTTTCTATTTGCTATTCAATTAAATTGAATTTTATTTATAGTATCAAATCATAAGAAGCGCTATCTCAAGACACTTTACAGATCTAGAATAAGTCTAGACCACACGCTACAATTTACAAAAATCCAACAATTCCCCCAAAAGCAAGCATTTATTTCAACAGTGGTGAGGAAAAACTCCCTCTTAGGGAGAAACCTCGGACAGACCCAGGCTAATGGTGGGCGGTTGTCTGACGGTGCCGGTTGGGGATATGATGAACAGTGGCAATTATAGCAACAATAAAGATAATGTAACTATGACTAGAAATAATAGTTGTAGCATTTCAGGGTGTAGCAGGGCGCCACCTTGCTTTGCCAGACCTTCATCCACAGCGCTGCGGAGGAAGGTCTGGCTAGTCCACACAGCCTTCCGGGATGGGAGAAAAACGTGCTCTGGTTTATGTCTTAAAACCAATCACAATTGCTAAACTCCGCACGGAGCCATGGGCAAAGCCTGTTTGCTGCTACAAAATAGCCCTGGGAAGGAACTTGTTTTGGTGGAACATTTGTACGTTCAAAAGTTGTTTTAGTCTTGCAACAGAAATGTCCGATTGGACAGATAGTCTAGCTAGCTGTTTGGATTTACCCTGCAGAGATCTGAGGAGCAGTTAACCGTAGTCCTCAGAAATCCTCTGGAGTTTAAAATTCCAACACAAAGAAAGCGGAAGTTAACGGACATCCGGCTGAAAAGACTGAAATACAGCGGATTTTCCGTCGGCAACGGTTGCTACCGACAATGTGATCTTCACCCGTTCAACTGACCAGCTCAGATAGTATGTGACTGTCCTGCTTTTATTACAGACGTGAACTAACCGCAGACACACTTCCTTCGTTGATAGTGAAGAGGGAAAACACTGGAATGAATATTTGGCGTTATTTTGAAGGAACGACAAACATTGATGTATGAAACTGCCAATTAGGTTGATTTACTAACTAATCAAAAGTGCCAAGTGCCGTTCTGGATTCCGAACAATCACATTGTTAGAAGGTGTTGGTGTATTGAAGAAGCAATGCATGCATGTTAAAGGTCCCATGGCATGAAAATTTCACTTTGAGTTTTTTAATGTTTATAATTGTTTTTAACATTAATATGAGTTCCCCCAGTATGTCTATGGTCCCCCAGTGGCTAGAAATGGTGATAGGTGTAAACCGAGCCCTGGGTATCTTGTTCTGCCTTTGAGAAAATGAAAGCTCAGATGGGCCGATCTGGAATCTTCCCTTTATGAGGTCATAAGGAGCAAGGTTACCTCCCCTTTCTCTGCTTTGCCCGCCCAGAGAATTTGGCCCACCCATGAGAGAGAGACATCATGGTTTTCAAACGAGCAAAGTGGCAGTTGGTCAAGGACACACCCCCACCCTCCACCTTGCCCCCCCTCCCTCCTCCTCAATAGCTACAGACACAGAAATGCCACATCCTAAGGAAAGCTCTGGGACTGGCTCTAGTGGCGGTAATTCTGCACCAAGAAAGAGACTTCAGAAAGAGTCCAAAGAGCATCCAAAGAGCACCATGTCATGGGACCTTTAAATGTGACACTCTTTGTGACTGACAACTGTGTCAATGACATCATCGACCAGTGATCAGCTTTGGTATCAGTTACTGCTCTTCTTATTTGATTTGATTAAAAGTCCCCTTTTTTCAAAAAGCAGCGAGCTCTAAGCTTCCTATTGGAGTCTCGAGACGATCCTAAGAACCAGTATCAGAATTCACAAATATCAGTTTCACAAATACTTTTTATTACTATTTTAGGCTAAAGGTTATTTCATAATGAACAAACGAAGAAAGACAGTATTTTTGGTACTTCAAACACATTTGATCATCTGTCTTTGGCAAAACAAAAATGGGTGTATTGAATACCAAATGATTTGCATCGCTCAGTAAACGGGCCTACATATTATTCAGCATCTAGTGGTGGCACATTACTGTTCAGACCTAAAGCTGCAGGATAACTACATTTATTTATAAGTGCTTATCTAGGACTTGTGAGAGAGTTAGTAAACGGGTAATATAAAATAGTTATTAAAATAGTTGCTGTTGTTAAAGCTCTAGTGCGTAACTACGGTGGCCAACAGGGGCAAACACCTTGCAAGTTAAGAAAACACACGCGGATAAACAAAACACAAGCAAATTAAGAAAACAACTTGCAAAAAGAAAAGCACACAAACCCCGAAAACAAATGCAACCAAAAAACACTGCATCCAGATTAGCTAAGTGGAACAGCTTGATTTTTTGACCCCACGGGGAGAGAGAGAGAGTGAGTGAGAGAGAGAGAGAGAGAGAGCGTGCAACTGCATAGACTGTAAATATTAGTTTGAGATATGTTTTGTCTCGTTTGGTGGGTGTGTCTCGGCTCAGGTCACAGGTGATACTCAATCAGCAGAGACGTCTGTAAACTCATGGCAATAAAACATTTGAAACTGCATCAGCGTTTAATGTTGACGTTTGTTTATGCCATATTACATGACAGGGTTTAAATGTGCGCGATCACATAATGTAATATCATGTGAACGCACCAACAGTTTAGTTGTCATTACTTAGAATTCCCCATGGGGGAGACAGAAACTACGCACTATAGCTTTTAACCTGGACCAAAATTACTTTAATGCATCGAGACTTCCTAGTTTTTTTTTAATTCTTCGTTCACCGTGGAGGCATGCAACAATAACAAATATATATATATATATATATATATATATATATATATATATATATATATATATATATATATATATATATACAGTACAGGCCAAAAGTTTGGACACACCTTCTTATTCAAATGCGTTTCCTTTTATTTTCATGACTATTTACATTGTAGATTCTCAGTGAAGGCATCAAATCTATGAATGAACACATGTGGAATTATGTACTTAACTAAAAAGTGTGAAATAACTGAAAACATGTCTTATATTTTAGATTCTTCAAAGTAGCCCCCCTTTGCTTTTTTATTAATAAGGGAAAACAATTCCACTAATTAACCCTGACAAAGCACACCTGTGAAGTGAAAACCATTTCAGGTGACTACCTCATGAAGCTCATTGAGAGAACACCAAGGGTTTGCAGAGTTATCAAAAAAGCAAAGGGTGGCTACTTTGAAGAATCTAAAATATAAGACATGTTTTCAGTTATTTCACACTTTTTTGTTAAGTACATAATTCCATATGTGTTTATTCATAGTTTTGATGCCTTCAGTGAGAATCTACAATGTAAATAGTCATGGAAATAAAGAAACACATTGAATGAGAAGGTGTGTCCAAACTTTTGGCCTGTACTGTATATATATATATATATATATATATATATATATATATTGAGGGTGAAGTATTCCTTTACGTGCAAATATATTTGTACATTTAATTGTAATATACATTTAACAAAAAAATAATGCATTCTTCGTGTTCATTGTGAAAGGTTACACATCTTAAGCACATTGCTAGCCTGGATGCCAGCCGAACTTAGCCCCGCCCACAAAATTTTAGGTCGGGAAGTTCGGTCTGGAGTCTCTCCGTTGAGAAGTAATTATTGCCCGAACAGGATCTGTTCGGTCCAATCAGATTGTCGGAAAGATGATCAACAGTAACAGAATCAACCACGTCACCAAAGAACGCTTGGGTTGAATTTGTTCGAATTTGTTGAGGTGTGTAGATTCCACCATCGCGTCTGTTACAGAAGATATCGACAGCGCATTCATTTTAAAATCCTCAACAACTGCCCGAAAACAAGAAAGAGACTGAAGAGAGAGAGCGTTATATGGTAGAGAGAGACTGAAGAGAGAGAGCGTTATACGGTGGAGAGAGATAGAGAGAGACTGAAGAGAGAGAGCGTTATATGGTGGAGAGACTTAGAGAGTGAGTGAAGAGAGGGACCGCCGGCGCTAGAACAAAGCCGTGAATCGGAGAAATAAAACGTGTTTTCGCTGATTCATCTCTAGAAATGCGACTTTAGCGAACATGTCACTATGACTAACGTTATCCACATTTATATTTACAAGAAACAAATGATATATCCAGCTTCAAAAAAGTCTAAAAGTCGGAAGTTAGAACGAATGCACGCGAATGCATTGTGCAAAGAGTGGTTGCTATGGAGACAATACACAATGTTGAGTTCCGTTGCTCTGATTGGTTGGATGTCTATCCAATGAATGCAGAGGCATTTTTTTTTCCTGGTTCTGTTGGAACACGCCCCATAATCACAGCCCAATGGAGCGGTTTCAGACTCACATTCTGACCAGAATCTGAGTAGGACCACGTCAGGCTAGCACATTGCAAGAGTTTCTCAATAAATTTCATTGTACAGAAGTGAACAGAAACCAATGGATGCCCGTATCGTAAAAGAAACACATTTTTAAACCCGGCAGCTCTGTGGAGCTGTGATATAAAGCTTCCATGACAGGTAGTATATGGGTTAAACATGTACAATCAGTGCTGCAGCTTTGTGTTTCTTCTTTATTGGGCGGATGACAACTTTAAACTTAAACGAGCTGTAATAGACGAGTGTGTTTCCCAAGTCACTCCTGAACATTCTGTTCTGCTAGCACCTGTAGTGAAGGTAGCCCGCTCAACATGCAGCCCCAGCTGTGTGTGTGTGTGTTTGAGCGAGCACGTGTGAGCGAGCACTCAGTAGCCTGAGACCCCCCACAGTGTTTCACTGTAGGTGTGCAGATGAAAGCGCTGCTGGTGAACGTGCATATACACACATACACGCACACAAACATGTACACACACTCATACAGAAAGAGAATGTTTGAAGTGGCGCACAGCAGCTGAGCTGAGTTGGGTCCGTAACTTCAGTTTGACATCTGGCTAAAATCCCCCCGAGAAGAACACACACACACACACACACACACACACACACACACACACACACACACACATTGTGTAGCGTAAATCAAGGAATAACTACACATTTCTTTGATTTTGGATATTAATATTGAATATTAATCTATAATCCCTTATCAGTTAATAATCATTTGCACTTGTGAAAATAGAGCACCACTTCGAGTTTTCTGAGCCGAAAACGCTCAAATTGAATGGATTAAATATTCAAATTTAACGTATAACGTAATTTAATCATCAATTATGTTTCAATTAATATTTAGTATTTCAGTAGAGTGCGTAGCTGTACATTGACCCGAGATTCTGTTCATGAACAAGATAGAGGGACATGCAACGACTTATATCAATGAATGAAAGGATTCATTAATCAGATAATAAAAAATTAAACTAACCAGGTACTGTAACTTAGAAAAAGGCAGGATAAATGAATGAGATATGAACACAAGCTAACTATTGAATTCAAACTTTAGTGATGGGAAAATGATTTGGAAAAACCAAGAGAAAAACGAAGACTTAGGAAGAGGACTAATTCATCATTTCAAACTGAATTTAAACTGACTCAACAGAAGAATGAGACATCAACTCTAAATCAACCAGCGTGTTTGATTCAGCCTACTTCTGTCAGGTTGGTCCGTTGGTCAGTGTTCGTTTGATGTGTGCAAAAATGATCCACTTGAACGAACAAAAACTTTACATTTGCAAAACGAAGGTTATTGAATTAATAGACGCCAAATCACTGAAAACGCTTTGAATTTAGAGAAACAAAAAACAAATACTGAATCTCAAAATTTCAGTAGGTAAGACTTAGAAAACTACCTGTCTGTCATATTTGCTGAAACTGACCCATTGTGAAGATCCAGGACTTAGCCAAAAAATTTGTACATCAACAACTTCTCAGTCCCTCCCCCCTTTCTGCTAAAGCCCAAAATGGTCTGCTAAGCCCCTCCCTGAGAATGAATGTGTGTGCCTGAGCAGTGATTGACACGCAGTTAGACCCCCCCTCGCAAGGGAGTGGTGGATTTTTGCAAATCACACTACAGGTTATAGGTGGTGCCAGAGGAGCCAGATTGTTTTTTAAATGACCTGCTTCATGTAGTTCTACTGGAACATAGGGTCAGTTTCAGCAAATATGACAGAAAGGTAGTTTTATAAGGCTTACCTACTGCACCTTTAACTTGCAGCTGGAACAGCACCAGTCCAATACACAATCTTTATGTCTCTAGAAAAAGAGTCTTTGGATAATTAAAGTGAATTAAAAATCATACCACCGATTTGAGGCTACACACACAAACACACACACACACACACACACACACACACACACACACACACACACACACACACACACACACACACACACACACACACACACTTGCTTAGTCTCTCCCTCTCCCTCACTTAACATGGATGAACTCCTATGCTTCCAGAACCACTGGCATAATGTGATTTGCTTTTAGCTATAGTGACGTCACTAAATTGAGTCATAGCTGAGTAAAAAACAGCCTTCATTGCTGCTGGCGTGTGTAAGTGTTACATGATTATCCAACCAAAATTTTTATCCACCTACGGTTATTCAACCCAGCACACACGTGCCTCACAAATGTATTTACAACACCAACGGTTGATTGAAGTGTGGCCTTGTTTGCACTTTTACTGAGACCTTCCCACAAATCTCCATTTTCATGAGGATTGGTGGGCCTGTAGTGTATATCCACGATGTTCCACTTCCAGGCTTGCTCCATTGCTGACGGAAATTCCGCGGGATGTCACTCTTTTTTCGACCGGATGTCCGTTACATTCCGCTTTCTTAGTGTTGTAATTTTAAACTCCGGTGGATTTCTGAGGACTATGGTTAACTGCTCCTCAGATCTCTGCAGGGTAAAATCCAGACAGCTAGCTAGGCTATCTGTCCAATCTTTTTCAGTTTTCTGTTGGACGACTAAAACAACTTTTGAACGTACACGTTTCACCAAAACAAGTTTATTTATTTTATTTTATTATTTCAGGACAATGCACATTTGATTAACATGTACAACAGTACACTTAAAAATGCCATTTCCATCTGTGGTCCATTAGGCAGGTTGAAGTTACAATAAAAAGGACAAAAGATAAACAGTAGTAACATTTGCTATAAAACGAGGAGAAGCAGGAAGAACTAAACTAAATTCATTAGTAAGGGTTCAAACGGAGACACAATTCATTAGTATGCTCTACTGGGCTAATACGGTACGACATACAGTTAGAGGTGGTTGCACATTTGGTTAGCTCTAAGCCACACCTTTACTTGGCTCTTAAAGGTGGCAAGAGGGACATTCCCTTATAATTGGGGGTAGTGTGTTCCATAATGCACTACCTTTAATAGATAGTGCATTATGGCTGAAGGAGGTTTTTCTAAAAGGAACCTCACAGTCCCTGTTTACAACAGCTCTGGTGATCCGAGTCTGTCTGTATTTAATAAACTCTAGCAGACGGGGTGGCGCCAAGCCATGTAGTACTTTATAAATTAAGCATATTGAGGAAAATAACACAGAAATTATCAAAACTCGCTAACTTATATTTCTCTAAGATCTTGCAATGATGGTAAGAGAAAGGTTTTTTATCTAGAGTTTTGAGTGCCTTTTTGTATAAAAGCTCAAATTCCCACTCAAGTTCCTTTCCGAGGCTATTTTGTAGCAGCACAGTGGCTCTGCCCGGTGCCTAGCACCGCCCAAGACGATTGTGATTGGTTTAAAGAAAAGCCAATAAACCAGAGCATGTTTTTCTCCCATCCAAGAATGCTGTGTGGACTAGCCAGACCTTCCTATGCAGCGCTGTGGAGGAAGGTCTGGCAACGCAAGACTAGTGCCCACTAGTCTTGCGCCATGACCCAGCCCTAACCCAAACCCATGTACATGTAGAAATTACAGTTGTTGTTTTTTTGCTTTGTTTGTTAGATTGTTTGTTTTCATTACCACATTTCTTTCTAACTGGAATTACAGCCCATTTTCTATGTTGAAATACTGTTACAAAAACAGTGCAATTACAGTTCAAACCCTAAAAACACAAAAAATCTAATTACAGGCAGTAATTACAGACATGTTGCTCAGCTGCATTTAAGAATATACAGAGAAAAGACAAACCACTGTCATTTTGGTTAAAGACCTACTCAGTTGTGCTGCATGAGAGGACAAAAGGTGTGATATAGATGTGAACTTGTGATCAAATGCAGTAACTGGCTATGATTGATGTATAGTGTACACATTTGTTTGTATTATAATTCTTAAATTATTGTAGGCCCATTATGTGCATTTTGGACCAAAATAAAGTATATTACAGCATTTCTGATTCATTTATTTAACATATACTGTAAGGTGTAACAGTGCCATTCTTGTTTTGTAATAGAAGTGTGTTCATATAATAGATCATTAAAATATGCCACGTTAATTTGCAGGTGACGGTGTGTAGTATAATATTTTCTATATTGTAGACACTACAAAAATACGGGTTAAATATAACTGAAGCGGCTACACTCTAAGGCTCTGGATGCTCTATCTACTGAGTTCCTATTATCCTAAGGTCTATGCAATATTAATAGATAGATAGTATAGCACTTCTATATAAGATAGGATGTCTAGTTTAAAAATGTCAACACATACATACATGTAAGTAAAGAAGCAGGGAATTGTTGAAATTATTATTTGCAATCATTTAAAATGACACCAAAAATATATTTTGTTCTGAGTTGTGCCAGTGTAGATGTTCATCTGTTCAGTGATCAATAATGAATTAGCCTGTTGGATGGTTGCCAAGATGATGGTGCTGCTTATTTCACCAGGCGGAGCACCGGCGCCGTGGCTTCTGGATATTTCTAGTTAACTGGATATTTCTAGTTAACTGGATATTTCTAGTTAACTGGATATTTCTAGTTAACTAGATATTTCTAAAGTTAACTGGATATTTCTAAAGTTAACTAGATATTTCTAGTTAACTGGATATTTCTAAAGTTAACTGGATATTTCTAAAGTTAACTGGATATTTCTAGTTAACTGGATATTTCTAAAGTTAACTGGATATTTCAAGTTAACTGGATATTTCTAAAGTTAACTAGATATTTCTAAAGTTAACTGGATATTTCTACTTAACTGGATATTTCTAAAGTTAACTGGATAAGTCTAGTTAACTGGATATTTCTAAAGTTAACTGATTATTTCTAGTTAACTAATTATTTCAAAAGTTAACTGGATATTTCTAGTTAACTGATTATTTCTAAAGTTAACTGGATATTTCTTGTGAACTGATTATTTTTTAAGTTAACTGGATATTTCTAAAGTTAACTGGATATTTCTAAAGTGAAGCTGTGAGTGTGAATGTGCAGCAGTTGTGGTCAGTTCTGGTTCTCCAACGTAAATTGCAGCTGCTGGAACTCTTCACCTTTGTGCAGTTGCATTAATGCTACTAAGAGCTCGGTTTTGTTGAGATTGTTTTAGGAAGTATGATGTAAGTGTTGTCTCTCTGCAGGTATAGCTCTGGGGGAGTGTCTTGCAGTGTAGCCTACTGCTGCTGCACTAAATGAATCAAGACAAAACATTCCATAGTATTTATTAAAATTCACTTAGTTTCAATTTGACTAAGAGATGATTTTATATATTTGTGTGTGTGTGTGTGTGTGTGTGTGTGTGGGGGGGGTATGTTTATAACCTGGGGCAAGATACTGAACCCAAAGGATTTCTTTTGAAATCCACCAAAACTAAGTATGGGGATATCCTGCTGTGTGTGTGTGTGTGTGTGTGTGTGTGTGTGTGCGTGTAATATGAACTTGTGTGCAGGCCTACCTGTGATACCTCCAGCACAGCTGGTAATGAGCTCCATTGATTAAGGCTGTTAATTAAGACCAGTTTTTAATTAATCATGTTCCCTGAATCTGCCTGTTATAAATTATTCCTGACAGATAGACACTTGTTTTCAACACGGCAGATGTTGTAGTCTTCTAGTCCTGTTTTCAGAAAAAAAGAGATGGCATTTTAAGATGGCAGTAATCTGCTTTACATTGAAACAGCCCAAAAAAGTTTGACCCATTTTCTATGTAGCCTATTTGATTCTTTGGATACAAGAAATTGTCTCTGTTTGCTGTATCCATGGCAATGATCAGACACACAACAATGCAGCAAAAACAAACATTACATATGTACTAAATAAATAATTTAGTCATCAGCATACAATAATAACATTTTTTTTTAATTAGTTAGCTTAGGGTGGTTTAGTTTTCTTAAAATTAGTGTTATTTTTCGTGTTTTTATTGGAGAAAACATGGCCGACACCAACCATCAAACTGATCAACCCACAGCGATCAAACTATTCATTGCCTTTCCGGGTTTTCCCTAACATTATGAGGTTTAGGTACAGCACCCGAGCCATTTTAGGCAGCACCTAGTCTCACATTGTCAGACCTTCCTGCACAGTGCTGCAGAGGAAGGTCTAGCTAGTCCATACAGCATTGCAGAATGGGAGAAAAACATGCTCTAGTCGTGCAACAGAAAACTCAAATTGGACAGATAGTCTAGCTAGCTGTCTGGATTTACCCTGCAGAGATCTGAGGAGCAGTTAACCATAGTCCTCAGAAATCAGGAGTTTAAAATGCCAACACAAAGGACGCCCAATGCAACGGATATCCAGCCTAAATGAGTGAAATCTGGCTGAATTTCAGTCGGCAACGTGCAATCCGTGAAGTGGAACGTCGTGAATACAGACTAGGCATCACCTAAACCGAATGAATGTAGGTAAAAGACTTTTCTCAGATCCAAGGATTCAGTCCCCTGTGGACTTCTTTAGCTTTACGTTTTGTCTTTAAGCTTATAGAGTGTAAGTTATTTATTATCCACTCTAGCTTTTCCAATGTTTAAACATAGATATGGTGATAATAACGCTCCAAAATGATGTGAAATATAGACGCAGAACTACCACAAAGGGACACAAACCGACTACAAAGAGACGCCAAATGACCACAAAGACCCAAAACAAACCCAAAGGAAAACTGAAATTATCAAAAAGAGACAAAATCTCACAAAGTTCACAAATTGTGTGGGGAGAGTGTTTTTTTTTGTTTTTTTTTAAATGTCACATTTTCTTGAAGAATGATGTCTAAACCCCCCACCAAATGCACGCTCCTAAGTCTTCCACAAAGCCAGGGAAAACACAGCACAAGCAAATGTAATTTACAAAGATATGAGTTGACTCTCCTCAGATTTATTTTCGAATGAATAAACTAAAGAGCTACAAACACAGAGTCAAAAACAGAGTCACAAAGAAGTGCTGTCTCAGAGCAAGAAGGTCACGTCTTTGATAAAACATGCAACGAGTAAGAGTTAACATTAGAGTTTAAAATATCTTTGCACAGATAGATTAACCCTTGTGTTAACCCTTTTGTCTAATTTGTTTTTTTCTTTTATTTCTGACCTTTATTAAAAACTAGATATGTAGAACGGTATTACAGTGGCAATCCTTCACTCTACCACAAAGCGGACTTTTTCACTTAATGAAAGTGATCAAAAATCCACAATGATCATAAAATATTATAATATTTAATATATAATATTGGCAAGACATGAATAAATATAATATTTTCCCTTAGGTTTGAAAAGTATGTTACCCTACAGAGTGATGTCACCTATCAGTTGCCAGTGCTCTAAGGGCCTGTTAGACCTCTTATAGAGAAACTGTCGTAAAACTCCAACAACAGAAATCCATATGCATACTTGAGGATTGTGTTTACCATAGTAGACTTCTGAAACGTCATCAAGCCAACATCATCTGTTTTTTCTAATAAAAAAAAGGAAAAGTCATGAATTTTTCAAGGTGATAAAACCATGTTTAGTCTGTCTTTTGGGGTCTGGAAAACCGCAAACAAAACATTAGGGTTAAATGCATTGAAGTACAGAATATTCAACTGAATTTTCAATTTTATTTATAGTATCAAATCAAAACAAGAGTTATCTCGAGTCACTTTACAGATAGAGTTGGTCATATTTCAGGGGGGCCTGTGTCACCCCTGTGCCCTCCATCTAGCCCCGCCCCTGCCTGTAGATGCCAAACTCGGGGCAACAAAGGTCCACAAAGCCCTCACTGCTGTTCATAATGTTTGCTTGGATACAACAGGCTTATGAACTCTTTTATACGTCAGTTTATCCTGTTGCTGCCGATTAAGATCTGGATCCAAGGATATCATGACACATGTTTTGTCCCCATGGCTGTTGACATGTCTTCATCTCTGTACTTTATTTTTAACGGTTGTCTAACTCTGTGTCTATTTTTTCTCGGGAACGCAAATGAATTTCGGTGTGAACTGACAATAAAGCTGTATCGTATCATACAAAGCCTGTTGCTATGGGAGCATGGTAAGAATTGATGGTGACATAAATGAGTGGCAGCTGGCCAGTAAAAAGGACGCTATTTGGAGCGATAGTAGGAAGTCAAACGTCCCTAATAAATTGTATACATGTGGAGGTTAAATGTGGATTAATGTACATTTTTCTGTACTTTTGGAGTATAAGATGAACACTTCTAATTTCAGATTTTGTGTAAAACATTAATTCAGGCTAATTTAATAATTTGCACATTTTTATACAATACCACTAATAATAATGATAAATAAAACTGATACTGCTAATAAAAACCCTAATAATAATAATAACAGCAGCCGCAACAAAATAAGATATTACAACCCTTATTTAATTTCTTTCCACTGTATTTTCTCTTGATTTCTTTCTGTTTATGATTCTTTGACATTTTCCAAGCATTGAGTCACCATCACTGTGTGCCTCTGGCAGCTAAACGGCTAAACCTCAGTCAGACTTTGAAAGGAAGGTGTCTTTAGTTCAGGATTGTTCGTTTGGATGTTCCGAAGGATAAACAGACATGCAGATGTATAGTTGCAGCAAACCCCCTGACTCCCAAGAGCCATTTCATCATGGGACTCCCAAACTAAATGGGTTTGGAGCTGTAAAGGACGTCATTATTTAAAGAAAGCATTCCATGTGGTTTCCGTGGCAGGCACAAGGATGGAACCAGTTTGAAAAGCAAGAAAGCTATTCTTTTATTTATCCGAGGCTATAAAACTGGTTTGCTCTGTTCCTCATTTAATCCGACATGTTTACAATAAAAAAAACGATTTAAGGTTGTTTATTTAGTTTTATTCTCTTTGTTAACAGCTGTGTGATCTCTGTCCAAATGAGGTTTGACTGGTGAATCAGGACACAGCCCAGCCGCGAAGCATTCACCAAAAGAAGGGAATGCCTTCATCCATCCATCCATTCATCCATCCATCCATCCATCCATCGTCTCTCCTGTCTCATTTGCTAAACCCACCAGACTCCATGTAAATAATACGTAATTTTAGCAGTTTTAATATACGCTTCGTTCAAAGACGACAGAAAAAAATAAAACTACGAAAAGACGTTTTTGGTTGTCTTTTCACTTTTCCAACCATTACAACTCTAATTTGTTGAAATAAAAACACAGTTTTGTGAAAATATGTTGGCTCTATACACGCTAAACATCAGTCTCCGGTCATCACAACCATTGGAAATAAGAGTTTCAGTCTGTGTAAAAATATGTCAGCCATTACAGGAGCTTGGCCACTTCACTTTCTACAAACAGCTTTTGAGTGAGTGTGTGTGTGAATGTGTGGGTATTGTGTGTGTGTGTGTGTGTGTGTGTGTGGGGGTGGGAATTGTGTGTGTGTGTGTGTGAATTTATGGGTATTGTGTGTGTTTATGTGTGCATGTGTGTGTGTGTGTGTGTGTGTGTGAGAGTGTGTGTGTGTGTGTGAGGGGGGTATTGTGTGTGTGTGTGTGTGTGTGTGTGTGTGTGAATGTCAATGTGTGGGTATTGTGTGTGTGTGTGTGTGTGTGTGTGTGTGTGTGTGTGTGTGTGTGTGTGTGTGTGTGTGAGAGAATGTGTGGGTATGTGTGTGTGTGTGTGTGTGTGTGTGTGTGTCTTTGTGTGAATGTGTGTGTGTGTGTCAGGCAGCAGGCAACAGCTCTAACAGGATTAGCATGGTCGTGGCATGTGTGTCAAAGCGCACACGACCGGCCGACTCAACGCTGCGGCGCTGCCCTGCTCTCTGAGCCAGTACCACAGCAGACACATGCTAGCGCTGCACACTTTGGGCTGGAGTGCATCGGTCACACCTGTTAATGACCGGGCGGCGTGACAAATAAATGACACAAAAATGCGAAATAATTGAACATTTCGCATCGAAACTACTCATACTGGCAGCGATGCAAATTTGCGACAGTTGTTTGATAAAAGGTTTGAATATTCGCTCCAGGATCTACCATGTCGGTGGGACAGTTTGAGGTCCTTTATGTTTAGTTTGTTTGTATGTATGCACCCAATCACCAAGGCCACTTCCATGTAGTTCCACTACTGTGGCAATAAACTGGTTTCTGAAGCCCTGTTTACACAAAGGGAAGACACAGATAATTTCCTGCGGTTTGGCCTCTCATTTACACGAAAACTCTGTTTTTAATCACAGAAAACGATTATTTCTAAAAACTCCGGCCAAAGTGGAGATTTTTGAAATCTTCGTTTGCACGTTTGCATGTAAACTGAGACAAACGGAGGTTTAGGCAGCCGAGAGAGAGAAAGAGGACGTGTTTGGTTGCTGTTGTTGCTATTGTCGGGATTCTGATTGGCTAACGTGGGCTTGAGCTACTCGTTACACTGCCACCTACAGGTCTGGCGTGCTCTTGACTGCATTGACGGCATATATATACACAGGTACATCTAAACGAACACTTTTCTGAAAACCGAGAGTTTGAAATGTCCATTTATGAAAAAAGCCGGCCACGTGTAAACGTAGCATGAGTCTGATTCTGATTTTGGTATGCTGCTGGAGAGAGAGAGAGAGAGAGAGAGAGAGAGAGCGAGAGATAGAGAGAGAGATTGGAGCATAGGAGAGTTAACGTTTAGAGGTGAAGATATCAAGTGAATGGACAGTAGCTAGAGTCTGCAGTTTGAATGGACAGTAGCTAGAGTCTGCAGTTTGAATGGACAGTAGCTAGAGTTTGAATGGACAGTAGCTAGAGTTTGAATGGACAGTAGCTAGAGTTTGAATGGACAGTAGCTAGAGTCTGCAGTTTGAATAGATGAGCTCCTCCAGACCAGCAGAGTTGTCCTGTCTGGTTTCCCTGGCTGCTGAGGTCAGGGACGGGGGTTAGCTCCGGAGACTCCAGCCCCGTCTCCCCCTGTAAGCTATTTTATGGAGCTTCCTTTTAGCAATATACTCTGAGTGAATTAATTTCCCTCTGGTAAACAGTTACACAGCCATGCAGCCATAGACTGTATATAGAGTGTAGCATATGTCTGGTGCTTTTATTGTGAAAGGTAAGAACGGAAAGTGTCTCTGGTAAATGCTGCCTTTGTCAAAGTTGAAAGTAGAAAATAAAGATTGCCATATATACAGCCTCCTGTTGTTGTATAATAACACCGCTTAATATTTTTCTGTGAATTTACTCTTGATAAAGACAAAAAAATTTATTGACGTGCAAATTAATCACACAAAAGAAACATGGCTAGTATGTAAAGGCCTTCAGACTGTCATGTTTTGCTGAGTGAATGTAGAGGAGAAACTGCCAACTCATGGGAAACAATTCACGCAGGGAGCACAGTTAATGTGTGTTAATGAATCTGACGACCCTGTGTCCCATCTGTGTGTGCTGTGGAAGCAGACACGGGTCAAACTGAGTTGTAGCCGGAATCTGCCTCATAATGCAGAGGGGCTGAGACCTATCGCTGAGTCATGCTTCATTAGGCAGGATTTCATACCTGTTTAGATCAGTCTCGCTAAACAAACGCGTGGCTTTTTTTAGTCTGAGTTGAGGAGGATGGGTTTGGGCTGTCAGATTATGTGCACGCTTTTTCACAAGTAGTGGTCTGCTGGTATACCAGTCACTACAAAATAATACTGTGCAGCCAGACATTGGTCAAAATCAAAAAGAGAAATGCATTTGAACATCACAACGTTTTCAAAGATACCAGCTATGTCAGGCTGAAATTTGGGAAAATGTGCGATGCAAAAAAAAAAAAAACATATCGACTATGTGTCCTTTTAATGCTATGATGCAGCGATGAGAATCACAGAGTCTTGGATTTGAAAACATCATCGAGCCGGAAAAAGAACCGGACTGTGATTTCCGAAGCATTTCTTTTTTAGCCTCTTTGAAAAAAAACGTTGTCATTTAGCACTAATTATTGGAAAAATGGAGATGTGTTTAATTGTTAAACTTCAAATGAATGAAAGCATGAATTAATTATTAGTTGGTATAAGAAGAAGAAGAAGAAGAAGAAGAAGTGGCGATAACTTTCCTTACTTATGATATACTGTCGCTAGGCAAAACAATGATGATACTGTTACAGTCTCCGGTTGTTTTTTGCACACACACACACACACATACATATATATATATATATATATATATATATATATATATATATATATACATTTTTTTATTATTATTTTTTTTAGCTGTTTTGGAATTTGAAATTTTGAAGAGTGACAAAAATATTCAGGAAAATCTTCAAAAAACGTCAGGAAAAATGAAAAAAATATTGGAAAAGCTTAAAAAAAAACACTCAAAAAAGCGCAGAGGAATATTGACAGAAACTTCGAAGAAAGTGACAAAAGTGTTGAAAACGACGACCAAAACGTTGGAATTGTTTTTTTACATTTTGACCCTGAAAAACAAAAAGTTGCACGGTTGACGGGGAAGACAACACAGCGCTATATAGCTTTGCGTTACATGGATGTATCGTATGCAATTTCACTTGCCTTTCTCCCATGTATATTTTCTATTGAAGCATCTGTTCATTGCTGCCGTACTTTTCGTTATTCTGTTTGCAAAAATTAGAGAGAGAAAAAGTAACAAAAAATGAAATTATAAAAGAAGAAGAAACATTCGTCACATATTTCTTGAAGCTGCACTTTCATATGGCTCTTTGTAGTTTTGCTTATTTAAAGCTAATGTACTTGCTCTTATTACTTGTTGTCTAGAGTTTGCACCTTCAGGGTTGAAAGCACTTAATTGGAAATCGCTTTGGAATAATTTTTGTAATGTAATGTAGTGTAAAATGAATGATCAGGTCACTACTTTTATTGAATTTTGACGGACTGATTGGAATAGAAATTGTCTATAGAACGTGATTCACCGTTGCATTTCTGTTCATTTACATTTTAAATTGCATTATGGGACCTTTAATCTGTGCTCCGACAACTAACGGAGTCATAAACGTAGTTATTAACATAGCTATTCTCAACACAACACCATACAGTAAATCATTAAGCAGCACTTGGATTAGCGGGCAGTCAAAAGTGTAAAAACGAAGTTTAAATCCATTATGGAACCGATTTCTTTTTCACAAGTTTCCTAACAGAGAATTTCAAATAAGAGAAAATGTTCTGTATTTTTATTGTAGCTACACGTAACATTTCTGCTTTTAATGACGGGGCAAAGTCCGGGTAACGAGCTGCCAGGTCGTTATTTTACAGATTTATATTTTAGAGTGTATTGCACAAACAACTCCTGGGAATCCTGCAAAAAGAATACACACTTATTATCTGACAGTTCATTTCACCCATTGTTAATAACCATGGTCAAATAATGTAAGCTATGTGTGCTATTTAAAAGAAGCACAGTTTGTAGCGCAAATGGGAAAATGCCCTGGAAACGTTAGAGATATGAATTATATCTCAGACTCAATAAATCATCGAGGGAAATTAAGTGTTCCTTCTAGTCTCTGAACTCACTTCCATAAACAGCCCTTGTTGTTTCGTGGTGATTTTATATCATTCCTATATATAGTTTAGTTTATCCCCATTGTTTTTCATTAACATTACATTTTGTAGAGGTGAAATTGTGGCGGTGAAAAAAAAAATATGTACAGTATTTATTTTTTTATTAAGATGATTTTTGGGGCATTTTAGCCTTTAATAGACAGGACAGGAGGGAGAGAAGGGTGAAGACATGGAGCAAATGGCCGCAGGTCAGACTCAAACCCTGAGCCACTGCATAGAGGACTGGGCCTCTGCATATGGGCGCCAGCTCTACCAAGTGAGCTACCCAGGCGCCCAGTGAAAAACATTTTTTAATCCAGTATCATGCATATATTTTTCCAATAGCCTGAACATTATGATGTGAGGTGATCTGCTCTGCTGAAAACCATTGTGAGACCTTAAGAAGCAATGGTTAAGGCCGACATTGGCTCAATGAGCCACTGATCTGGCCGAGACCGGGCACCCGGACACATGAATGGAGTTGTGATGCTGTTGAGTTTTTCCGCGGGGAGACGTGGAATAACGGTAAAGCTAAGTAACAAACAAATTGTGGTTATGACATGATTTACATACTCGGAGGAATTGCAGCACTCAAGGGTTTTGTGACATTCTAGTCAAAGAAAAAACAACATAGGTAGTCTAAATGCACGACAGTCAGGGGAGAGGCCTGACCTCTTCATTTCACATTAGTGATCAATTCTCCGGAGATGAATTCAAAGAAAACCATATGCAAATAAATTCACAGCACAGGGATACAATAAGGATAATTAACACTAAGGGTCTGTTGAATAAGAACCAGTTAATCAGTTTAGGGCATTGCTGAGCACTCCAACTTCAAATATTGAAGGAATAATTAATATTCCATTACTAGATTATCTTAATGTTAAAGCAACATTCACGGTCTGCTTTGATGCAGATCAGGCTGCAGATATAATTCATTTTCCATGTTTCTGAAAATGACATATAGGGTTTGGATTTAAGGGCAAAGCAGGAAAAACGGGAAGATTTTTTTGATTTTTTTTTTAATTCCAATTTTTTTGTTGTTGACATTTTCTGAAACAAAAGGACAAAACAGGACAATGACAACAACATAATTCAACTTTTGTTAAGATATGGGCTTACATAAAACGGAGGTTAGGAAACCTTGGCATTATGGTAAATGAGTAAAGGTATAGTGAATGGTCTGGGTACACTTGAAACTAACAGACGACAAGTTCTCACGATACAATTTTTTTTTTTTTTTTTTATTATTTTATGGGAGACCTAGCTCACCCAGTAGCGTGTGCAGCCTATGTAGGCTGAGTCCTTAGCAGTGGCCCGGGTTCAAATCCAACCCACGGCCCTTTGCTGCATCTCTCTCTCTCACCTTTAAGCTATCCTGTCAATTAAAGCCCAAAAAATAATCTTAAAAAAAATATTTGTTTTTAAATCCAAACTTTAGTTGTGTGGATATAGCCTAAAAGACTTGCTTAAGGTGGGGGTAAGACCGTGGGTATGGCTTTAAAAAAGCAAACTTGCAGGTCTGTGATGGGTGCAGGCTTGGGTCTCCCGCACACACAAAAGCATGCATGCGCTACACGCCCACCCAGCACCCCGACCTGAAACAAAGAGCATACTACCTCATTGAGACTGAATATCAGCACTTCATGTGGGTTTAATATTTGGACGATAAAAAAAAAAAAAAACGTATTTCTTGGAGATACTGGGCTGAAATGTGGCCCGATAACGTCTCATATTTATCTGTGTGTAGGCTGGGGATTCCTTCAACACACACTGCTGTGCTGCAATTGTCCTTTTCATTATAGATCACACTGTTGAGCTGTTTTTGGAGACAAAAGTGCAAGGTTTCAGGGGCATGTTTTTGGCAAAACATGAATGTTGAGTAGTTTCCATCAGGGTCTGCACAAAGATTGATATATTCTCTACTTCACAGGATTTCACACACACACACACACACACACACACACACACACACACACACACACACACACACACACACACACATACACACACACACACACCTCCTGCTGCTAGCAAAGACGGGATTGGCCCACTCACCCTCATTTTTGTCTTTCTCCAATCGCCCTGTTCTGTTTTTCTCTCATCCAATCACTTTGTCTCTCCTGTCAGCACAATTCAAGCTGCATTCCCATTTTTCCAGATTCTATTCCTTCTTCCAAAGTTACACACACACACACACAACCCTCTCCTACACCCCCCAACACACTCCCCGGGGTGCCATAGCAACTCAGTGGGAGGGGAGCATCACCCCTGCCTTACCCCTCTCTGCAACCACACCCCCATCCCCTTCCTGCTTCCCCTCCAATCACGTCCTGCCCGCCGGACTCATCCAATACCCGCATCTCCTACACCTGCGAGGCGCCCCCGCTTTTGGCCAATTGCCGGTTTCTACGTCACAACAGGGGGTGTAAAGCTGCTCAGCAACACCGAGAGATCGTAGTAAAAACGGTGACCTAGTTTTCCTTTCTCTTTTCTTCAACACCCCCACACTTAAATTCTCTCTTCTCTGTAAGCGGAGAAAGCCTCTTCAGAAAACACTAGCATGCTTTTCAGATCCTCTCTGGGCTAAGTAGGCTTTAGCAGAGAGGAAGATGTGATTCCAAGGGGTTTTAATAAGGTGAAGAACACTCCGTCAAACAACTCTATCAAGCACCAACTTCAAAGGTTGTCACTTCGGTTTTTACTTTGAAAACCAAAAGCGAACTCTGGATTAAAATTGACTCAATTGTGGACCCACATTATGCAAGCGGTTCATAAATAGGAGGTTATGTGACCTCTTGCATGCTTACGTAAGATTACTTCATGAGATAACATTATCTTCAACATTACTTGAGTGCAGATCCAAAATGTATTATTAATCATATAGAAGTACACTGTATATTTCCTTATGAAAACTTTAGAGCATGCTCAGTTTCTTTGCATTAGATTAGGGCTCAGCAACCTTTACTAACAAGCAGTCCCTCCAGGATTTCGCAGCCTTTTTTTTTTAGATTGTTGCGACCCAAAATGCCTGATTTTGCCGGAGCGTTTATAAAAAAAATTGCAATAAAAGTCGCGATGTCTTTTGTATGTTTGTTGCAATGAAGTTGCAGGAGACAGTGAAAGTTTTTGTATAGCTCTTTAAAAATAAAAAGGAAACTTGTTTTGGGGAGAATAAAACTACTCTGGGCTGAGATTTCCTAGTAACCTTACCAAAAAGGCTCAGGATGCTGCCATTGTTGGTATAATGTGAAAATGGCTGGTGGATTTAAGACAAAAATAATAATTTATTGAATGAATCAAATTTGAACATATGTGTCAGTGGCTTGTTGATCTTTACATTGTTAGTTAATTTCCTATCCTGGGCTGGGACACACATTCATACGGTTTAATAAAGTACTTATTGGACTTTACTTATCATTTCACTTACAATAACGAGCGTAGCTGTGCTCAAATTAGGTCATCGTGTCGTCTCATCTCCGGTTTTTCCTGCATCCAGCATGTGTTTGTGTGTGTGTGTGTGTGTGTGTGTGTGTGTGTGTCTGTGTGTGTGCGTCAGTAGCAGGGGGAAATGAGTAGCAGCCCCTCCCCTCCCACTGCAGACAGCCGACTGGATTGAAATAGCAGCCGCTGACTTTAGAGTGAAAAAACGTTACAGCGTACATTTTATATTTTTAAAGGTGCACAATTTCTACCTCCAACATTGCCAAAAGACACAATATAGAATAAATATTCTAAAGAACACAAATCCTTCATCGCACAAATGTGAAAACACACTGATGTCATTATTACACGATAGCACTAAGAACAGAAAACCCAAACTACAACCTTTCTGGCCTTCCTTGATGCAAAATCATCAATCATGTCATCGTATGAAATCTGCTCCCCTATTGAGTGATTGATATTGATGACGGCAAAGGCCAGTGATCCGTTTCCTGGGACATGGTTGACCTCAGGTATGAGCAGGGCCGGATTGGAACTCATTTTCAGCCCTGGATTTTCATGCCTTAGACCGGCCCACTTTACTTCACGAATGACTATATTAAAAAAATGTAATTGTACAAATACAAAATACAAATTGCGAGTCGCACCAAAGTCATGGTGATTGATTGAATTTGCGTGAATTGGTGTGATCGCAACATCGCAAAATCCTGGAGGGACTGAACAAGACACATTTTTGGGACATAACATTTTTTTAAATCTTTCAGAAGCCACAACACATATTTGACTTTTATAATGAAAGTAACAGCCTATTAAAGTGATGGTTCGGAGTAATTTCACCCCAATTTGCACCATGATCTAGAGCCAAACACCCCCAGAAGGCTTTTTTCAGCTGGGTCTAAAAGAGATACAACAAAAATATTTATAAGGTAATATCTCCAAACTCTTTTCGGTGTTGTAATTTGTAGACGGCCCTAAGCACTCCTCTTACAGCAGCAACAACAACAGCAGAGAGCAGAAAACAGCAGGCAAGTGTTATTTACATAAACTTCTGGTGTACTTACAAACTTTCCAATCCATCGTTTTATGAGTACATAACCTATTTGTACTACTGTAGACGTTTGGTATCATTTCGGGCATTATTAGTGGGGTCACTTAAGAGATACAAACGTGGGTCCATTAGCCCCTGTGCTAAGCTATTCAGCTGATAACGCTACTCTACGCTAACTCTCCCAATGTTAGACCCAGGTGAAAAAAGCTTCTGGGGGGGGTGTTTGGCTCAAGGTCATGGTGCAAAGGACCCTAGGGTGAAATTACTCCGAACCATCACTTTAAGTCTAAACTAGAAAATGCATTTCCTGCAGAAAATGCGTTTGAATGCTGAATAGCTAAATTGCTAAAGGTAAACTGGATTAATAACTTAAATCTGTAAGAAGTTGAAGTAGTGACAATAGTCGGAAAAGTATGGTTTTAATTAACATAAATTTCACTAAAAAGTTGAATAACACCACTAATGTATAAAAGATGTGGAATATTGAAAAAGGTTTTTTGAAAAGCTGACGCTAAACTGAATTGTTGGCTTTAAAAGTTCAAAATATAAAATTGTGAGGTCTGAATTTATTTTCTAACTGAAATTGTGAAAAAGTATGGAAGACTTACAAATGCTGTGAGAAACATTGATGAAAATGCAGAAATATGAAACAAATTGAAAAATCTCAAATGCTTTGCACTGCACCTGCTGAAAAACTTGGAAGTTGAAATGTATAATTGTCAGTTGGAAGCTGAACTGCATTAACATAGTAAGCTAAGCGCCGAAATACATTGCTAGAAAAGCTGGAAGCTAAACGGTAATACTGTCAAAAGTGGAATTTCAAATAGGCTGAAAGTATAAATACTTTATATTATTATCAGACATATCCATTGCATAGAACAAACAAGCATGACCCTAAAGAGCTGAGGGGTGAATATATTGCCTGAAAAGAAGGGGGCTATATACACTCACCTAAAGGATTATTAGGACCAACATTTCTAAAGAATGCTTCCAGCACCTTGTAGAATCAATGACACAAGAATTAAGGCAGTTCTAAAGGCGAAAGGGATCCCCCCCACACCATTACACCCCCACAACCACCACCAGCTTGCCCAGTGGTAACAAGGCATAATGGATCCATGTTCTCATTCTGTTTACGCCAAATTCTGACTCTATCATCTGAATGTCTCAACAGAAATCGAGACTCATCAGACCAGGCAATATTTTCTTCAACTGTCCAATTTTAGTGAGCTCGTGCAAATGGTAGCCTCATTTTCCTATTTTTAGTGGAGATGAGTGGTACCCGGTGGGGTCTTCTGCTGGTGTAGCCCATCTGCCTCAAGGTTGTGTGTGTTGTGGCTTCACAAATGCTTTGCTGCATAACAAGTGGTTATTTGAGTCAAAGTTGATCTTCTATCAGTTTGAATCATTCGGCCCATCCTCCTCTGACCTCTAGCATCAACAAGCCATTTTCGCCCCCAGGACTGCAGCATACTGGATGATTTTTCCTTTTTCAGACCATTCTTTGTAAACCCTAGAAATGGTTGTGCCAGTAACAGAGCAGATTGTTAAATACTCAAACCAGCCCATCTGGCACCAACAACCATGCCACGCTCAAAGTTACTTAGATCACCTTTCTTTCCCATTCTGACATTCAGTTTGGAGTTCAGGAGATTCTAGACCTGGACCACACCCCTTAATGCATTGAAGCAGCTGCCATGTGATTGATTGATTAGATAATTGTATTAACGAGAAATTTAACAGGTGTTCCTAATAATCCTTTAGGTGAGTGTATATGGATGAAATCACAAATGACACTGTGTGTGTGTGTGTGTATATGTGTGTGTGTGAGTGTGTGTGTGTGTGAGAGAGACAAAAGTGTCTGTCGGTGTGGAGAGAGGAACACGACCTTGAGAAAAAGGGCGTTCAGGATGGCTGTTGTTTCGGAGTAGGCTCCAGAAATCATAGGCTCCTGTTATCTAAAGGTTTGTCAGTGCCGTGGGTCAATATTTAAATGGTTTCGACAATGTGGATGAGGTCGTTGTAATTGGATGGCCGCCTGTATTCCTTTGAGCCAGAGTAGGCTATGTATTGATGAAGTATATGGATGAAGAGCGGAGGAGGGGAGAGAGAGAGAGAGGCTGCAGCTGCTGCGTGTTTTGTGCGGTCAATAGGCTATAATACATCCATGGTTTTGTGTTATCTAAAAGATTTTCAACAAAAACAATGGCTCGTATTTGCTCATGTCTCTACCACAGCCCTGTTGATGAGAGGGGGGGGGGGATTCTCTGATTTGGTGACACAGCGTTGTGTCCGAGGTATATCACAGGACACATCCAGACCACAGATGTCTGGCAGCAACAGGTCCCATTCCTGAAAACATATTATTTGGGCTTATAGGGACACAGCACACACGGGAGCACTACCAATATCCCCAGCCCTGCAGCCCTCCAACCGCTGCTCCACCCTCCTCCGCTCTCTCTCTCTCTCTTTCTCTTCATCCGTAACATTGTACTCTGGCTCAAATGAATACAGGCGGCCATCCAATTAAAACGACCTCATCCACATTGTCGAAATCATTTAAATATTGAGCCACGTACGGCACTAACAAACCTTTAGATAACAGGAGCCTATGATTTCTGGAGCCTACTCCGAAACAACAGCCATCCTGAACGCCCTTTTTCTCGAGTTGGGTTCCTCTCTCCACACCGCTGTCTTCGGACAAAAAGTCACGTCCTGAGATCCATAATGTTGTCAGACACTTTTAGTAACAATCTGAGCCTGTCAGTAGCAAAAAAAACATTTTTTTAAAAAGCAAGACTGCACAATTGCCCCAATAGGTTACATTGAAGCTTGGTTGGCGCCGGCCCAACATTGCGATCTCGCTCAATACTGGACCAAATTCAAAGATTTTTGGTCACACCAGTCTATTAAACACAAATTCAGGTTGAAAAAAAAAAGGTAATTACCATTTAAATATGTAAGAAGAATTCCAATATATACTAAGTAATTAAAGAAGTTCAAATGGGAGTTTTACAGCAAGGACTTAAATGAGCTTGAGTGCATGACCATCCATCCATCCATCTTCATCCGCTTATCCGGTGTCGGGTCGCGGGGGGAGCAGCTCCAGCAGGGGACCCCAAACTTCCCTTTCCCGAGCAACATTAACCAGTTCCGACTGGGGGATCCCGAGGCGTTCCCAGGCCAGGTTGGAGATATAATCCCTCCACCAAGTCCTGGGTCTTCCCCGAGGCCTCCTCCCAGCTGGACGTGCCTGGAACACCTCCCTAGGGAGGCGGCCAGGGGGCATCCTTACCAGATGCCCAAACCACCTCAACTGGCTCCTTTCGACGCGAAGGAGCAGCGGCTCTACTCCGAGCTCCTCACGGATGACCGAGCTTCTCACCCTATCTCTAAGGGAGACACCAGCCACCCTCCTGAGGAAACCCATTTCGGCTGCTTGTACCCTGGATCTCGTTCTTTCGATCATGACCCAGCCTTCATGACCATAGGTGAGGGTAGGAACGAAAACTGACCGGTAGATCGAGAGCTTTGCCTTCTGGCTCAGCTCTCTTTTCGTCACAACGGTGCGATAAATTGAATGTAATACCGCACCCGCTGCGCCGATTCTCCGACCAATCTCCCGCTCCATTGTCCCCTCACTCGCGAACAAAACCCCAAGGTACTTAAACTCCTTCACTTGGGGTAAGGACTCATTCCCTACCTGGAGTAGGCACTCCATCGGTTTCCTGCTGAGAACCATGGCCTCAGATTTAGAGGTGCTGATACTCATCCCAACCGCTTCACACTCGGCTGCGAACCGATCCAGTGAGTGCTGAAGGTCGCAGGCCGATGATGCCATCAGGACCACATCATCTGCAAAGAGCGGCGATGAGATCCCCAGCCCACCGAACCGCAACCCCTCCCCACCCCGACTACGCCTCGATATCCTGTCCATAAATGTTACAAACAGGATTGGTGACAAAGCGCAGCCCTGGCGGAGGCCAACCCTCACCTGAAACAAGTCCGACTTACTGCCGAGAACCAGAACACAGCTCTCACTTTGGTCGTACAGAGATTGGATGGCCCTGAGAAGAGACCCCCTCACCCCATACTCCCGCAGCACCTCCCACAGTATCTCCCGGGGGACCCGGTCATACGCCTTTTCCAGATCCACAAAACACATGTAGACCGGTTGGGGATACTCCCAGGCTCCCTCCAGGATCCTTGCGAGAGTAAAGAGCTGGTCCGTTGTTCCACGACCAGGACGGAATCCGCATTGTTCCTCTTCAATCTGAGGTTCGACTATCGGCCGAACCCTCCTTTCCAGCACCTTGGAGTAGACTTTACCAGGGAGGCTGAGAAGTGTGATACCCCTGTAATTGGCACACACCCTCTGGTCCCCCTTTTTAAAAAGGGGAACCACCACCCCGGTCTGCCACTCCTTTGGCACTGTCCCAGACTTCCACGCAATGTTGAAGAGGCGTATCAACCAGGACAGCCCCTCCACACCCAGAGCCTTGAGCATTTCTGGACGGATCTCATCAATCCCAGGGGCTTTGCCACTGTGGAGTTGTTTGACTACATCAGTGACTTCCACCAGGGAAATTGACAATGATCCCCCATCATCCTCCAGCTCTGCCTCTACCATAGAGGGCGTATTAGTCGGATTCAGGAGTTCCTCAAAGTGCTCCTTCCACCGCCCTATTACCTCCTCAGTTGAGGTCAACAGTGTCCCATCCTTACTGTACACAGCTTGGATGGTTCCCCCTCCTGAGGTGGCAAACAGTTTTCCAGAAGCACCTTGGTGCCGACCGAAAGTCCTTCTCCATGTCTTCTCCAAACTTCTCCCACACCCGCTGCTTTGCCTCTTTCACGGCAGAGGCTGCAGCCCTTCGGTACCCTGCAACCGCCTCCGGAGTCCTCTGGGATAACATATCCCGGAAAGACTCCTTCTTCAGTCGGACGGCTTCCCTGACCACCGGTGTCCACCACGGTGTTCGTGGGTTACCGCCCCTTGAGGCACCTAAGAACCTAAGACCACAGCTCCTCGCCGCAGCTTCAGCAATGGAAACTTTGAACATTGTCCACTCGGATTCAATGCCCCCAGCCTCCACAGGGATGCACGAAAAGCTCCGCCGGAGGTGTGAGTTGAAAGTCTGTCGGACAGGGGCCTCCTCCAGACGTTCCCAATTTACCCGCACTACCCATTTGGGCTTACCAGGTCTTTCCAGAGTCTTCCCCCACCCCCTGACCCAACTCACCACCAGATGGTGATCAGTTGACAGCTCCGCCCCTCTCTTCACCCGAGTGTCCAAAACATATGGCCTCAGATCAGATGAAACGATTATAAAATCGATCATTGACCTTTGGCCTAGGGTGCTCTGGTACCAAGTACACTTATGAGCATCCCTATGTTCGAACATGGTGTTTGTTATAGACAATCCATGACTAGCACAGAAGTCCAACAACAAACAACCACTCTGGTTTAGATCAGGGAGGCCGTTCCTCCCAATCCCGCCTCTCCATGTGTCTCCATCATTGCCCACGTGCGCGTTGAAGTCCCCCAGCAGAACAATGGAGTCCCCCACTGGAGCCCCATGCAGGACTCCAGTCAAGGTCTCCAAGAAGGCTGAATACTCCGAACTCCTGTTTGGTGCATATGCACAAACAACAGTCAGAGTTTTCCCCCCCACCACCCGCAGGCGTAGGGAGGCGACCCTCTCGTCCACCGGGGTAAACTCCAACGCAGCGGCGCTCAGCCGGGGGCTTGTTAGTATCCCCACACCTGCCCGGCGCCTCACACCCTGGGCAACTCCGGAGAAGTGAGTGCATGACATTATACCTAATTTTTTAGTTAAAAAAAGCAGAAATTATGAATTATTTTGACTTATAGTTAAGATTAGAGAGAGGATGTTGAGTGATTCACAGACTGGTTTATGTCAAAGTTTAGTCAGAACACTGTTTTAAAACTATTTAAACATGTTCATAAAATTGAATAAAACACACAAAATTAATTAATGATTGATTGTATGTGCAAAGATCGTTGTATGGGTTCCATCCAAAATTCATCCATGCATCCATGTTATTTTTGGACATTTTGGTTCAAAGAAACTCATATTTCTGATATAAAAACTTTGAAAACAGATCAAACCGAGAACAACACAAGGGTTCTTTGTTGGAATAAGAATAAAACATCAGATGAGACCGAAGAGTTGATCTATAATAACTTTTATTTAAGGTTATCCTTGTATGTGTGTGTGTGTGTGTGTGTGTGTGTGTGTGTGTGTTTTAGTCAAAAGTGATCAAGCATTTTCATGCAGGCCCATTGGCCCCAGTGTTTGTGAGTGACCACAGTTTCAAGAAATTAAATTGTTCCCTGTCTTTATGCTTCCCTTTGTGCATACTTCAGGGACAAAAAAGTATATATTAAAGGCTGTCTTTTACACACACACACACACACACACACACACACACACACACACACACACACACGCACACACACAGATTAGAAAACTTTTTTGCATTGTTTTCTTCTGATTAGCTTCCAACAAGCAGTGTTTGTTATCCAACCATCCAGCATCCATTAGAATATTATTTGCTCTAAGGGAGTTAAAACATGGCACAGGGAAATACGGAAAAAAAAATATGTTTTGGAGCACTGGATTTAAGAGTGAGAAAATAAAAAAGGGCGATTAAGAAACCAAGTAAGAAAGAAAGTGAGGGAGAGGAGGACAAAAACAAGTCACTTATTTCCCTTCCTTCCAATCCTTTAAATTTGCTCTCTTCCACTGACATCTTTGCCAGGGTCCTTGGCTATTCCAGTCAACTGTATATTGCAGAGTAACCTCAGTTGTCCATTTGCACATTTAATTGTTCGGAAAATCATCTCTTCACAATGTGTTTTGGTCAAAAGATCTATATATAGATTTCATTAGAACATGTCTAATATTTGTCAGTCTCAAAACACTGTCACACTGCATAAGCACACACACACACACACACACACACACACACACACACACACACACAAAACAACAACAACAACAACCTGTACATGGCTTCCTATTCGTATTGGATGCATATTGGAGCAAAGAGGAAACAGCTTTGATTTCAGCAGGGAGAGTGTAACACTGTAAAACAGCTCACATAATGAAGACCAAGGCAACACTTTGCTTTTGATGGGCAATGCCAAACGCTGAGCTGTTTTTGATCTGGTTCAAATGTCTACTCAGTGGTTAAAATGTTTTGATAAATGTCTTTATTCAAGCCATAGCTAAGTCAAAACTCACCACAGTAAAAAAAAGCAGGGATTGGTGACTTTGATGTGAATCTGAAATGAGAAGCCTGTGTGATATGGCACACAGTGCTCAGAGAGGTGCCTGTGAGATTGGCAGAGAAGCATGCCTTGGAACTCTGTATCTGTTATTAGTAATTACAGAGTTTCAATGTGGCACTGCTCCACACTAACAAGAAAGTTGTCATTAAAACTCCTTGGTTTTGGGGGGCGAAGAGTGGGCCTGCTTTGATGTAGGTCACAAAAGCAGACTTTTCTGATATGTAGACATACGATGCTGTCCTGAAGTGCCAGCTTGGCAACACATAGATGATGGAAAACCCAGATATGGTTTTGATGTGGCTCACATGGTAAGTCATAGTTAAAACGAACCGGGCTTTCTTTGACAATATTTCCTGCCAACATTTCCACAGAAAACCCAGTAGCATTCCATATGGCACGTAGAGGAGCAGTTCTCTTTGAAATGGCTTGACTTTTAGAGAAGGAGATTGCGCTCTTTGATGCTGATTCAAAGCCAAGTGTGTGATCCACAGTCACAATGGGCCGGTGAGGTGCCAGGATATAAAGTGCAGTTAAAGCATGGGCTCTGAAGCACACGGACACAAAAAAAACGCAATTAAGCCTTTGACAAAGCATTATTTGGACAAGATTCAACTTTGATAACAGTTGAAAACTGTTACGGAAATCCAAGCCACACGCAACTGAAAGTGACCCAATGGTAAATATATTGGCCTTGTACATCAACATATTATTTT
The DNA here is from genome assembly GCA_025617405.1 of Perca schrenkii. Taxonomy (NCBI): domain Eukaryota; kingdom Metazoa; phylum Chordata; class Actinopteri; order Perciformes; family Percidae; genus Perca; species Perca schrenkii. The sequence goes on from CM046788.1 coordinate 3,026,664, forward strand.
TGTTGGTAGAAAACAGCAGAAGAAAAGATTGGTTTCAGATGAATGGGTTTTTAGGAGACTATACTTTCTTGTATAAAACAAGCAAAAGTTACAAAGAGAGAGGACATTGTTTTGATCTGAATACAAATGGATAACTTTGCAAAAAGAAAAAGTCAAAACTTCCATTTTTCTTTTATAGTATGTTTGTGTGTCTGTCCCGGCGGCTAACAACAACAGTAGAATCGATGCTTGGCTTCCATTACTTCAATCCTGAATTGGCTCTTTTCTTGCTTTTATGTATTGGCCAGTGACCAGCAATTTTATACGTTGAGACTTTCTGAGTTGATGAGGACAGTCTGAATGCATTACAGCAACATGCAATGGCGAATACACCGATTGTGTCTTCCAAATTCAGGAAAAAGAAGGCCACATTTAAAGCCTTTGAAATCACCTCGTCAAACCATTCTGACATGTTCCGCCTTGAAATGCAGAGTTCAAAGGTGGCAGCCTATGAACTGTGTCCACAATGGGAAGGTTTCATCCTGCCAGAAGCATGAATGTCGTTCAGTAAATATCATAGCAATCTTTGCATTCAATTTTTTTATAGTCTATATCCTCGACGTTCCACTACCGGGATTGCTCCGGTGTCGCAGGAAATTCCGCCGGATGCATGTCTTTTCGTGATGTTTCCTTACGCTTTCTTTGGAAGGTCTGGCAATGCAAGACTACATTTTTACTTGTGTTCAGGTGTAAACTGTGGCCTCATGGTGATGCATGAGCAAAAGGCCCTGGATAAGATGTAGGCTTCACCAGAGGTGTATAAAGTACTAGAGACCCATACTTGAGTAAAAGTACAAGTGCTCTATCAAAAAAGTGACTTGCGTAGAAGTTGAAGTGCTCTTTAAGCACCCCACTTAAGTGGAAGTACTAAAGTAGTCAAGTAGTTTGTTTTTACGTAGCTTACGTAATTATCATACGTAACTAACATAGCCGTAACTACACACACTGTAACCTACACAGTCTCTGTAGCGTGAGGAATTCACAACAGTAACGAGTAACGATGCAGCACATAAAAAATGTATCGGAGTAAAATTATTAAACTCATCGAAAATATGTACTCAAGTAAAGGTAAGTAGGACAAAAAAATAATACTCCAGTAGAGTACAGATACAGCCTTTTAGTACAGTAGTGAAGTAGTTCTACTTCGTTACTATACAGCTCTGTGCTTCACCCTCTGAGGACTATGAATGTCTTTACAAACATTGTAATCCATCCATATTGTTGAGATATTTCAGTCTGGACCCACAGACTGATATTGCGAACCCTAAAATATGCCCCCCCCCCACACACACACACACACACACACACAAACACTATTCAAAATCCTGTTTGTATCCCCCCAACTTCCAAATTCAAGTCTCTGTCATCTGCCCCTATATACTATTTAAGAATTAAAGACATATTTTTCTTAAATGTGCAGTAGTGTATTATTATTATTCTTTCCGGCATAATTTATCATTATGGTCAAGTAAATTAAATTCAATTCAGTTAAATTTCATTTATAGTATCAAATCATAACTATTATTATGAGTTATCTTAAGACACTTTACAGATAGAGTAGGTCTAGACTACACTCTATAATTTACATAGACCCAGGCTCTTGGTGGGCGGTTGTCTGACGGTGCCGCTTGGGGGGTATGATGAACAGTGGCAATTATAGTCACAATAAAGATAATGTAAGTATGACTAGAAATAGTAGTTGTAGTAGTTCATGGCGTAGCAGGGCGTAGCAGGGCATTGCAGGACGTAGCATGACGTAGCATGACGTAGCATGACATAGCAGGGCATAGCAGGATACTGCAAGCAGGATATAGCAGGGCACTGCAGGGTATACATATTATAGTAGCAATAAAGATAATCAAACTATTATTAGAAATAATAGTTGTTGTAGCAGTGCAGGGCATCGAGCAGGACCACAGCAGCAGCTGCCAGTGCAGGGCTTAATTATTTCCTGGATTTGGTATCACCATAGTCCCTATAAATGTATGTAGAAATGCTGGAAATGGGATTCAAATCAGAAAAAGAAATTCTGCAGAGGACCCCCCCACACACACACACACACACACACACACACACACACACACACACACACACACACACACACACACACTTCTCAATCCAAAGTTACACCATGGGGTATGGCACTAAAAGAGTGGATGCTATACCTTATCATATTGCTATCTAAGAATGTTTTCAAATTGTTTGTTATTCAAGGTGTGGTGAAATGTGACAAATTATTGTGATTTACTTTGCTCTCTAGGAGAAAAGTGAATTTAAAATTAGGAAAATTCAGCTCTTATAAGTCACCTTTTAATCAAAACTAAATAACACAAACTTGGGTGTCACCAGTCGCGGTGCGTTAATGAAACTTGTTCATTATGAAAAGACATGAATCTAATTTCTTCACTATTTGACTCAATTAAATCCATTATAATAGAGAGAGAAAAGGAATGGTGTTGATGTCTCTTGGTGTTTAAAGGTTATAAGTAGAACAACACCAGCTTCTGAGAGTCAACTGCCAGCCTTAATAGAAACAATGGAAATCAATGGTCACATATTATGATCTATTTCAGGTTTATAGTTTTATGTTCGGAGTCTAATAGAAAATGTTTACATGCTTTAAAGAGAATATTTTTGCATATTCTTGCTCATACTGTTCATTGCTGCCGCACCTTTATCAGTAGTGTTCATTTTGAAACTAAAAACGTTCCTCAACGACCATTTATTCCACGACTAAGACGAGGCAATGATGAGATGGCACTGATTTCATTAAACACTAACTGTGACAATATCAACACGGAATATTGTTGACGAAAAAAAAGACGGGACTGAAATGCAATTTAAAAAAATTAAAACTCCCTCTTTATCATTGACATCGTCCACCTTTTCTGCTATTCGCTCTCAAACACGTGCACGCAGACACACACACACACAAACAGTCACACACACAAACACTCACACACACACGTCGGAAGCGGTGCTCAGTCAGTAGTCTCTGTCTCAGTCCTGACATTTGTTCTACCATAATGTATAAAGTTTGTAGTTCCTGGTGGTTGAGTAAAACATAATCTCTGCGGTCTCGGGGGTGCGAACTGGCTCTCATAACAGGCCGGGTGGATGCAGCTCACCAACCCGCTCTCACTCCCAACTCGTCAAATACTGAGGCCAAGGGTCCCGCCCAAAGCATCAAAAAGTGATACCAAGGGTCCCGACCCAGGGTCTAATCCATTGGTCTAGAGTGCTGTCAATCTGACAATTATAATTTCCATTGGATCAGAGTTCTGTCACTTGGCTGCCTGTTCTGCCAATCTTCCCAGCCTTTGTCACATGACCAATTAATGTTTCCATGACGACTATTGTGATACCATGGAACCAGCACTGGAATTGTTTTTTTTTAAAAGTGTCAGACTGAGGCTATAGAAAATGTGTATTGTATTCAGACAGACAATGTGTTTAAAATAAAAACAAGTGAAACTAATAATGAATGTGATGTTTTATTTTGCAGAATTACATTGTGATGATCTATCCTATCCAATATTTTCTAAATTTTTTTTTATTTGTCTGCGGTCTTGAGGAAAACAACACAAACCAAGTCACTCTCCTCTAGTTCTTGTGGCACTGAGGTCATTAGGTCTGATATTTGTGCTGCTGTGCTTTCCCATAGGCTGATAGTTGATGATTTGGCTTTGTTAATCCTTGCTGTAGAGAGCTCAAGCATAACTATGTCTAGAAAATATGCTAACCACTGTTTTAGTGTGTGTGTGTGGGGGGGAGCCAGCATTGAGCTATCTATTTCCTATATTTCTAAGCAGATTGTCTTTGCCAGGGGTCTTCAACCTTTTTTTAAGCCAAGGACCCCTTAGCTGAAAGAAAGACGGAGCAGGGACCCCCCTACTACATATTGTATGAAATGAAGTTGAATATTAAACAATACATATATACAATAACATCCTCAAAAACATATAAACACCTTTATACATACCATTTTAGTGCATAGAATACTAAGCTATTAAAATATTTGTTGGCATGATTTTATCAATTATGTTAAGAAATTTAAAAAATACATGTGGCACAGTGAATCCTTATTTACTGTATCTTTGGATGACTGCCTTACCTATAGGCCATGTATGTCAGATTTTTCAGGGTCAGTCAAACTCATTTGTTGCCTTATGAAATATGATACATTCTATGGCATTGCAGTACTTTATGTAGATATACTGTAGATGTAACAGGGGCACCACCCCTTACACTGCCATGAATTTTGTTCGCGCTTCTCAGAGCATTAAAAATGTTGTGTATTTGCAGTAACACTGCCCTGGTTTCTCTCGACAATCCACAGATGTGGCTGTAAACAGAATCACTATTCCATCAGTAGAAAGCAGCTGCAGTGAAACTTTCAACAGAGAGCTCTGGATTATCCGTTGTAAAAAGGACTTTGACCACCACAAACAAAATTCAGTTCACCTATATTGTCATAGAGTGGCATATATATATATGTATATATATATCTCAAAACCTCAGCATGTAAGAGATAAGTGATAAACAATTCATTTTGATAGTTTTGGTGAACGTTTTCATTATCCATCTACTGGATGATTTCTTTCTGTTGAGAGTATTCCACCACACGTTTGGATCCTGAAAGCCTTTCTAAGCCCCAACGGATAACCTCTACTCCATGTTTGTCATGTATGTGTTTTTCTTTGTACAGTACACGTGATATACTGTACACAGAGCTGTTTGAGATTCTATTTGAAAGACTCAATCAATGCTTTAAATCTCTTGGCATGGCAGGTTGAAAATGCACAGAGTATAGAATATGTAGCCTTGTATACGCACATAATGTGGCTTTGAGACAAGACCAGTCTTCAGAAATTCATGTTTTCATCTGGTCCAGCATGAACAGATGCAGTACGGTGTGTGTTTTCCTCCTCTGAACTCCACAGGATGGCAACATAGCACTACATTATTAGTGTAACCATTATGTGGTAGCTCATAAATGTTTTTGGAATGGGAAATTCCTTTCCAACGCCAGTTTGGTTTGTGCTGGAGCGGTGAGATAATGATTCCATTGCATGTTAATTAATGGATTGGAGTGAGTGTGTTCTACGTCCAGGTGTTGGCAGGGAGAGTGAGAGAGAGAGAGAGAGAGAGAGAGAGAGAGAGAGATGGCTTTCTGAAAGCACAGGCAACATACAAGGGAAGACAACACCAAGGGCTCTCGCTCTGGGTAGGCTAATTCTCAATCATTTGAAAAAAAATGTTGTATGAATTATTGATATTGATAGGAACCCTTGAGTCATCCATCGAAATGGTGGACATCTTATTCAGAGTAGTCCAAAGTAGAGATGTTCCGATGCCTAAGATGCTGGTATCGGTATCAGCTAGTACTGTAGTCTATGCACCCTTCCAATATAAACTAATTTAGCCCCTAAGAAAATCTACTTTCATGTAGTTTATTTTTCTTCTTTTTCCCTTATGACTGGATGATAAAAGAAAGTTCTACGGCATTAATTGTTTGTGTTTGTTCATGTTTTATAAAGAGTTTAACCTGAGCCAGGCCGAACAAAGATAAAAATCATATCACATTCATACAGGTATAGTAGTATACAGCTGTTAAAACATAATAAAATAAATGACTAACTGGTATCGGATCCAAGGGCATGACTTTTGCTTCAACATTGGGGGGTGCTGAAGCAACATTGGAGGGGTTGAGATCTCCACTTTTGAGCAAAATTGAAATTTTGAGTGTCAAACACTTCATTTTCTGCATTCTGGTGAATTTTTCTCCAACAATTTGTGCCTTTTCTGCATCAATATATGGTGCAAATGTATTTATTTATAGAAAGGAAAATGTATCAAACCATCTGTAGTCCAAAGAATGTTATCTGATCAAAAGTTTGAATATGAGCAATCCAGTGAGTGTTTAACCCCCAGTTAATCCTGGTTCAGTAACCTCTGAGCCGTAAGACACAGGAGGTTGTTATTGCATGCCCTCGTGTTCTACTGCTGTACATGTGCTGTTGGTTTGACTGGAGAGCTAAGAAAGTTAGCTAAACCCTAAAGGGAGCCTCTACCAGCATTTTAAATATATTCAATTTTTACAAAATTGATTGAGAGCTAAACATTAGAGAAGTTCTGAGATTTCCCCACGTAAAATGTAATTGCATTAATTACATGATTGGGGTGTGGCAGTAGCTCAGTCCGTTGGGTGTTGGGTTGGGAACCGGAGGGTCCAAGTCCCTGTTCGGACCAAAGTACGGAGTATGGATTAGTAGCTGGAGAGATGCCAGTTCACCTCCTGAGCACTGCCAAGGTGCTCTTGAGCAAGGCACCACCCCTCCCACCCCCCTCCACCCCAACCACTCATGGCGCTGGTCCAGCACTGGCAGCCCACTCACTCGGACATCTCTCCATTTGTGCATGAATAGGTTCTGAGCATGTGCGTGTGTGTGTGTGTGTTTGTGCATGTGTGTGCGTGTGTGTGTGTGTTTGTGCATGTGTGTGTGTGTGTGTGTGTGTGTCTGTGTGTGTGTGTGTGTTTCAGGCCTGTCTGTAGAGATTTCTAGTAGATATTTCTAACAAACAGAGTGTAAATTGTAATCCCCAGTGGGGGATCAATAAAAAAGTATATAAAAAAAATGATATAACGTATGGCAAATAATGTTTTCTATACCCTGTTGATTCTGATTCAAAATAATGACTTCCACATGATTTTTGTATTTACTCATACTAAAAAACAACAACTATGAAACAACTAAATAGACAATAGAGAATTAAAACCAGAGTAAAAATAATTAACCAAATGTGACTTTGTAAATGTGATTAATAATATTTGGGTTATAATGAAAAATAAGTAAATAAAATAGGCATAGGTATTTCAGTATTTCTAAATTGACCCTGAGCATGTATGAAAAGAGAAGTAAGAATTAATCTTCTGATTTGGTTGTAGAAAAAGACATCCATTGAATCTCTTTGGACCAATGTGTCCGATGAAATGAGGTTAAAGGTGCCCCAAAACTGACCCAAAGGGGGGGGGGGTTCCACTTTTCCTCGTCTGGCACCTCAGACCAATAATCAGAATCAAAATTAACAGAATTAAACTACTTTATTGATCCCCTCAGGGAAATTCTTTAGTTGCAGTTGCTCACAGTCACATTTAAGGTAAAATAAGAGTAAGAAAAGAGCAAGTCAATAAGTGTATAAAGTAAATAAGTAACATATCTACAATAAGACATGAATAAAAATGTTAAGGGTTTACAGACATAAATAAAAACGTTAAGTAGAAGTAAGTGGGATTAGG